>VXBT01009682.1:684473-703226 GCA_013400235.1 Oriolus oriolus | reverse complement strand
CTGGAAGTTTCCTGCTCTCCGTGCCCTCTTACCCCCCCCTCCCCCCCCAGCCCACGGTCTCCCATCTCCGTTGGGCAGAGCAGTAGCCGTCCGTGGGGCTCTGCGTGGAGCAGGCCGGGTGGTGCTCCGTCTCGGGTGATTGGGCAAAACGATTCCTTGGTGTAGGTTTGACATTCCCCGCCCAAACTGCCGCAGGAGCGCCGGGCTGTTTGGAGAGTTGGGGGTGTTTTGAAGACTCGGCTGGAGCCTTGCTCAGAGGGGCTGGGAGAGCTCCAGCAGCATGGAGCCAGCCTGGCCGGTGCAGAGGGGCACCGAGCAGGAGACAAAATCTGTTACAGAGAGGTGCCGCTGGCCACAACAGCAAACGAGGAAATCTTCCTCTCCCTCAGGTCAGGGATAGCAGTGGATGTGATCAGCGGCGTTGTCCCCCTGTAGCGTGGAGGTGGAGATGGGAACAGGCTGTAAACAGACCGGCTGGAGCAGGGGGAGGCTGGGGCGCTGCAGTGGTCGGTGTGACGTGGTGCTGTGGCAGGCCTGGAAAGTGCAGCTCAGATGCTCTGGCACCTCTCTCGGGAGGCACAGGTCATCTCAGGGGCTGGAGGCCCCGCTGGTGTCAGGAGATGCTGCGCTCACCGGTGCCTGTGAAGTTGAGCATCTCTCTGATCCCTTGAGGCTCAGGTGCCATTTCTCAAACAGCACAGAGGAACCTATGTCTGCCTTTCGGGTGCTGTGAGAGAGCCCAGCTCAGACCTGGTTCGTTTTCTAACGAGGGAATTGGTCTTTCTCCCTAGGCTGCAGGACCCAGGAGCAGGTTACCAGGGGTGAACAGTTGGATGCTTTCCTTTCAAGGACCACTGGGGCTTTGGTCTTGTGCAAATGCGTGGGGCAGAGGGTGGGGGGCACGGGGCTCAGGTGGCAGTGCTGGCTGCTGGAACGTTTCAGGATCCTTGTGTGCAGCTGAGAGCAGTCTGTAATGCCTGAACCAGAGATGCTCACCTGCCTCTCCCACCAGGTGGGTTTGCTTTTTGGGGTCCTATGTTCCTTTCTTGTTGTCTTTCACAAATCCAGGGAAAAACATATGCTTTTTTTTTCAGTTCTTCCCCTCACCTAATCCCCTAGCTGCTTGTTTGGAGGCCTCTTGCAGCCCCTGATACCGAAGCAGTCTTTTTGGGGTTACCCCGGGGTTCTGAGAGCTCACAGATTCAGTGCTGCTTGTGGCCAGGAACTAAGGGAATGGCAAGCAGCTGGCTGCTGGGGTAGAGAGATCTCATTTCTGGCTAAGCAAACCCACCTCTGGCTCTTACCCACAAATCACGTCCAGGCAGTTCTGTCTGGACTGCCTGCATGTGCTTGGTGAATGCAGCTGCCTCAACACCTTTAATTTTTCTTTTTTTTTGGACTCCGATGATGATGTGCTTGATGACTTCCTGGGATCCCATGGCAAAATGAACCTTCTTTTCAGCTGCAAGGGCAGCACCTTCAGCCTGTGCTCCCCTTCTGGAGCAGGGGGTGCTGGCACATCAGCCACTGACCCCCTCCGGGCGTGTGAGAGGGAATGATCAGGGTGCACAGCAGAGCACAGCATTTCCCAGAGTCAGGGGCCCTGGAACAGGCTGGACATGAGCTTGGGGAGACAAAGTGAAGTTCATCTCATCTTAAAAGCCTCTGTGGCCTATGGGGAAACAGCAAATCTCCCTCTGGAGAGCCTAGGTCAGGAATGTGCCACAGCCCAGCCCTCCTGGGTGCACTTCAGGTAAAGTGCTGTAGGAAGGGTCTTCAGCCAAGGCTTTGGGTTTTCCCACTGCTTCTCCCAGATGCAGCAGGATGTCAGAAAAAGAGTCAAAGCACAGAGAATTTCCAGTGAAGAAGACACTGGGAGGAGTTGGACATGTGTTCTTCCATTCCATAAAATGAGGAAAACCAGGGAACGGAGTGAGAGGTGAGGAGTTTCTGAAGTCTGCTAACCTCTGGTGACAGCCCTCCCTGGCATGCAGGGATCCAGTGGTTCTGGCACAGCCCCCAGAGCTGTGTTGCAGATTGTGAAGGTGAATGGCCTGGTTCTGGCCAGGATGGGGTAAATTTTTGCAGTAGCCAGGGCGTGGCACAGCCAGGACATGGAGGTTACTCTGTACCACCTCACATCGCTTTCCAGGGACAGGGGAAGAAGTCCCCTCTGAGTCACATGCTGGTGGCCTGGTCAGGTATTGCCAGGCTCCACGGGCTAGATGGCTGCATGTGAATTGTTCCACTCCCTTGTACACTCCATTATTAATATTGCTGCTGTTACTGTTCATTTTCTTATTTAATTGCTGTTTCCAGTGTATTGTTCTCATCTCAACCCATGATCTTTACCTTTTGTGCCTTCAGTTCTCTCAAGCCCACCGCAGAAGGGAGGGGAAGGGGAGAGGGGAGTGAGCAGCATGTGTTTTGCAGCGTTCTGGTGGGAGCACCAGACTGGGGAATGTCGTTAGCCGGATGGCCGGGGTTGGTCACGGCCCGGCTGGCTTCTGCGACACACCGACGGCAAAGAGACCGGAGGGGTCTTGGCTGAGAGTTGCACAGCGTAGGTTTATTCCAAGCACACTGAAGGCGTCCAGAGGCAAAGACAAGAACAATGCAGGGTCTAGGATTTTTATACGGGGGCGGGGAGAACATCAGGGACCAATGGTCTGGGGGCACAGGGGCGGTACATAGGCAGGGCTGGGGTAAGGGAACAACAGGGAAACTGAGGCAGGGACAAAGGGACAGGGGCCAATGGGAGAATGGGGAGGGAGGAGCTTTCTGGACCGGAGTTAGGACAGAGGCAGGGAGCAATCCGGGGGACAGAAATGGGAGGGGAATACCATTCTTAAAGCACGACAGTGAGTGCACAAACACTCTCCATGCCGGCCCCTCGTGTTCTGCAGCCACGACCTCCAGCACCGGCCTCCAAAGCGAGAGGCAGCGCTGAGGCATTTGCAGTACTCACCCTGCTCCAAACATGGAAGATGTACAAACAGGCTCAGAAAGGCTTCCTCATGGCATTGAAATTCCTGTCAGCTCCTCACACTCTTTGCCACAGTCAGCAAATTCTCTGGCAACGCTCAGCAGTTTCCCAGGTTTGTTCCATTAGCTGAGGCTTGTGTGCCTTACTGCATCCCCCCGAGTTGTTGGCATGTGGCATTGTTCCTTCCTAACCTCTTCCCAGCCTTGCTGTGCCGGTTTTCTCCATCCTGTGGTGACTATGAGCACCCTCTCTGACCAAACAGTCCCTTTAACTCTCTCCCTTTGTGCCAGATTTGTCTGCCCACGGCGTTGTTTTGCAGGTGCCAGGCACGGGACCCCTTCTGCCTCGCGTGATCTTCAAGGTCTCTTCCAACCCAAACCACTCTGTGGCTCTCTGAGGCCGTGGCCTTTCCCTGCCCTGAGGGCACCGTGCCCAGAACCTGGAACCAGCCACTCTGTGACATCAGCCCCAGGGCCATGGGTGCCACGGGCAGTGCAGCTGCTGCAGGCACTTGGGTCAGTGGCTGCACTGGAAGAGACAAGCTTTTGTTTCTTGCAGCTGACACATGCCACTGGCAGTGATGAATCTGCTGTACCTCTTCATCCTGCTGGCTGTGTACAGGCCTGCACATGGCACCTGGGACACCTGCAGGTAAGTGACCCCAGGCTCTGGGAGGGTGCTTGTCCCCCCCTGCCACACCGTGTCTTCCCAAACCCCACGTGGGAGCCTCCTTGCCCCGGTGCTGGGGCAGAAAGGCCCAGCGTGAGCAGCAGCAGCAGCTGTGGGACAGAGCAGTGATGACTTTGTGCTTCCAGAGGGACCTGCGGGCTCCGGCCCATGGCTTCTGACTACGACTCCATAGCTTCTGACTACAGCATGCCACACATCGTGGGTGGCACAGGTGCCCAGCCAGGGGCCTGGCCCTGGATCGTCAGCATCCAGGACCCCAGGAAAATAGGCACTGGGCACACGTGTGGAGGGTCCCTCATCAGCCCACGGTGGGTCCTTACAGCAGCCCACTGCTTCATCCGGGCCAGGTAAGGAGGGGCAAGGGATGGGGATATCCCCACAGCACAAACAGCTGCCCAGCCTGCAGCACCACACACTGCTCCCATCCCGTTTCCTTGCGTTGTGCCCAGTGCCTCGGCACTGCAGAGCCCAGCTGAGAGACTGCTCCGAAGGCTGGGCTCGTGCCACTGCTGCCTGGCAGCTTCCAGTGTGGCATTCCTGGAGCCTCAGGCATGCTAAGGCAGTCACACTCTTCATTTCTCTGCTTTCCCCTGTGCCTTGGGAAGCAGGAGGCAGGGAGGTGCTGAGCTGCCACAGCACGTGGCTCTGCTCCCTCTCACCCCTCTCTCTGCCTTCCAGGAACGTCACCATGTGGCGAGTGCTGATCGGGGCCACCCAGCTGACTCATCTGGGCCCCGAGGCCCAGGTGCGCCACGTGAAGCGGCTCCTCACTCACCAACACTACACTGCTGCTTCACAGCAGAACGACATCGCCCTGCTGGAACTGGACGAGCCCGTGGAGTGCACTGAATACGTCCAGCTTGCCTGTGTGCCCAATGCCTCACTCACAGTGTCAGAGCTGAAAACCTGCTACATTGCTGGCTGGGGTTCTGCCAGTGCAAGAGGTGAGTTCCCTAAAGGGGCCCGTGGTCTGAGGGCAAGCTGGGCACACTAGAGAAATGGGTTGGGCTTCCTGGCAGCAGAGACCAAAGTCAGGCTGTAGGACGTATGTCTCTGGAGAGATGGCCTGCTCCCCAAAGCCAGACAGAAAGGACACAGCATTCAGCAGCTGCTCCAGAGGCAAAGCCAAGCCCTAGGGAAGGACTTCGCCCCTAGACCGGGGAGTAGAACTGGCAATGAGCTGCTGGGTGCTCATTCCTTCCTGTGCTCACAGCTCAGGGACCAAGTGATGTCCTGCAGGAAGCCAAGGTCCGTCTCCTCGATATCCAGCTCGTTAACAGCAGCCGATGGTACGCTGGGACCATCCACACCCACAACCTGTGTGCTGGCTACCCACGGGGTGGCATCGACACCTGCCAGGTACGAGTGTGCTGTGGGTCAGTCACCCCCAGCAGTAAAGGTACCCCATGACCACCATGGCAACACAGGCCAGCATGTGCTTTGCCTGGCAAATCACTTTTCCACCCCTGGCTCCCCACCACTGGTGGAGTTTCCTTCCCTTCCCCGTATCTGTGGGTCAGTGCCCATGTTCCCAAGGCCTGGCACTCTGCCCATCAGGTGCTCTCAGCAGCCTAGAGGTCCAGATGCTGGATCATCCATGCTCTGCACATCCAGGATCACTGTGCAGATACCAGAGGGGACCCTACTTTACAGATGCCCAACCTGTTCCCAGCTAAGGTTCTGGAGACTCCAGCACCCGAGCAGAGCCTTTTTGTGCCAGGAACACAGCTATGGCAGGGGCTGCAAGAGAGAAGCAAGCCTCACCCAACAGCACCCTACTCCTCTTTCATCTGCTGCAGGGCGACAGTGGAGGGCCTCTGGTGTGCAAAGATAACAGTGCCAGCTACTTCTGGCTTGTTGGAGTGACCAGCTGGGGAAAAGGCTGTGCCAGAGCAAAACGGCCTGGAGTCTACACCTCCACTCAGCACTTCTATGACTGGATCCTGGTCCAGATGGGCCTGTGCCCATCTCTAACAGCCACTCCAGCACCAGAGCCAGGCTTCATCTCAGCCACCTTTGAGCAGCCAGGGCCAACACCAACACAGTCAGGCTGCTCTACGCCCACCCCACATCCACAGCCAGCTGTAACCACCACTCCAACGCCAAAGCCAACCTTCACCTCAGCCCCCTCTGAGCATCCAGGGCCGACACCAACAGAACCGGGCTGCTCTACGCCCACCCCACATCAGCACCCAACTGTAACAGCCACGCCAACGCCAGAGCCAGCCTCGACCTCGACCCCCTTCCAGCCGCCGAGGCCAACGCCAACGCAGCCTCCCTGGCTCACATCCGCTCCGCATCCCTACCGGATACTGGTGCACTTCTTAACTCGGGTGCACGAGATGCTGCAGGACCTAATGGGAAAAAATTCACGAGCAGCAGGATGAACAGGATCCAGTGCAGGCTGCAGTGCACCGTGACCATTTCGTACTGGGGCAGTGCCTGCTGACCCAAAGACAGCCTCAGGGTCAAAGGCATCCTCTGTCCTGCCCATCTTCCTCTTCTGCATGCTCACAAATGCTGCAGTTGATTTAGTTGTGGAAATAAAGTTGCCTATTGTCACTGCTAGCATGTCCTGTGCAAGGCAAGGAGTCCCAGGCCGGGCACCAGCAAAACAAAGCCGTGATGGGAGAAGGGAACACAGGTCACAGGGGGCTACAGCTCTTGAGGACTGCAGTTGGGAACACTGGTTTGGGCTGCCCATCAGTGGCATCCCTGGGTGTGGGACTTGAAACTGGACTCTCTCATGACTCGGGAGACATGGTTCTACAAAGACTCAAGGTCTGCACCAAGGACTGTGCAAGGAGCTTGACATCCAGTGGGGAGATGAGTCAGCACCAGGGAGGATTGGTCTGCGGGAAAAATGGGAAACCAACAGCACCTTCTCCTCCCGCAGCGCCCCGCTGGGAGCCAGAAAAGTGCAAGAAGAGAGGCCATGAGAATCACATTCAGTAGACTCACAAAATTATTAGAAACTAGAAATTACAAAGAAGACCGGAAAGTTGACACCAGGAAAGATGAGAAAGTAGAATACAAAGCAGGCATTAAGAAGATGAATAGAAAGTAAAACAGAAAATGCATATTAGATGAATATCAAGATATATTCACACACAGGTACCACGGCCCTGCACTCCCTCCAGTTTATTCTCTATTGTCTTGGAGGTGTCAGCTGATTTAGTCTCAAGGGTCTTAGAGAACTAGCTGGCTTTTTTATTTTTTACAATGTAGTTTGCTTTTTAACCCCTTTTTATGCTGTTTTGGGTTGTAACCTCCCTTTTTTGGAGGGGCCCTGTATGACCCACCTGCTCCCCCCACCACCCGCTCCTCCACCACATCATCACTGTCCCAGTGACACTGGGGTGCTCCCAATTACACCATCACCCTCCCAGGCTTCCCCAGCCCCCCATTTTTACTCACACCCAAAAGACGGCACAAAGTGAGTGAAACTGCCCTGGGCAGCACCTTGCTGATCTAATAATCTAATCTAATTAATGCCATTCACATCTGTACGTGCCCTGCCCCCACAAAGGGAGGGAAGCCCCCAAACAGGTGAAGCTCCCCCTGTTCCTGCCCCACAGCAGAGGGGGAGTGGGCCCAAGGATGGTGCCTCGTCTCCTGGAGCTGCTTTGCTGTCAACACACACATGCACATTCAAGTAAAGAATGCTTGAGACCCAAGGTGGATGGAATTTTATTTTATACTAATTTTGGCAGTTCTAGATAGTAGGAAGAGTCATCATCATTTAAGACTTCATGCTGTCATCTAAATATTCCATACAAATACAGTTGATAAATGAAAATACAGATTTTAGCACATATATATTGTTGAAATTCATGTTGAGAACAAATAAACAACAACAAGCAGCAAATCTTATCCCTGCACAAAACACCATTTTCCAGTTTCACACTGTAGACAGATCAAAAGCAAGAAATAGTGAGTTATGCAAGCCAAGCCACTCCTAGCTTGGACACATCACTTCACCATCAAGGAATGCACTGCCAAACAATACAGCCACTGCCACCCCCTTTAAACTGGACTGAATTTTGTCCACATAATGAGCAGAATTTGATCCTTCTGTTGGAGAGTGCTGTGCTGGTGCTCTGGTGATGGACACCCTGTACACTGAGCTACAGGACACTGCTCACAAAACAGCAAGGTGTGTTTATACTTACTGACAACGAGGAAAGAAAAAGCCTCTCTCACAGACGGAGGTGGATGGAGCTGAATAGCAATAAATACCAAATCTACAAAATTACTGAGAATCACATATAAATGCAGAAGGCAAATGTAACAAAATGAAAATCAGCAACATCAAAGACACTACCATTAATTAGTGAAACTCTGAGATGTGTAATGACAGAGCATTATTTAGTACTTTGCTTTTATTTACTTACAATGTCTCCAAACTGAAATTTCATTTAGTTGCAGTATAAAACACGCCATTAAGCTGAGCTACCCATCTCAAGTTTCCTTCACAGTGAGTGGTGATATGGTCATTAAAATTCAACATGTCATCCACCAAATCAAATGCTGAGGTCTAATTTTGGACAGGATAAATGATCCTCATGTTTATGAGAGCTCATGTGAGTTATGTGATCCAAAGATTATTGCACACTGCTTCCTCTACCTGAATGATCATGAATGAGACGCTGGGAACACAGAGTGAGCGTGCCACAGGCACTGGGAAAGAAGGCTGCACCAGGAAGGCCACTTTCTAAAGGGGTCACTGAGAGAGAACTGGACTACAACTGAGCAGTGTCACATAATTCTTCTTGTGTTCTGCTGTTCTGTACACCAGGAGCAGTCCAGGACCTGAGCTGCACAAAACCGTGTGTCAGCTGGTGTTCCACCCTTCTTGGTTCCGTCTCAGAATGTTTCTCTCTGTGACAAAGGATCTGATCCTTGCTTTGAAAAAGCAACTGCATACATGGAAGACAGTGTGGATTTGCAATGAGCATGCTGATAAACATTATCAGGGCAGGAATCTCTTTGGCATGACAGGGTAATCTTACTGCCCCTCAAAGTCCTGTTATGCTACCTAAATTGGATCTGTACAGAGCAATTATACAAAAAGGATCATTCTTCCTGAAACTGGCAAAACCAAGTTATGACTTTACTGTGAAACAACTCTTTCAGGGCAGCAGTCTCAAATGCAGTTTATCAGCAACAACTCCTGTTTCTTCAGCTCTTGAAAGACGCGATCAGAGTTCCTTTTTCAAAGTTTGGCAGGAAAATTATCTTCAATTTCACCTCTAGAGCGCCCATACTTGGAAAATCCTTCTGTAACTCAAGATCACTGGTAGACTGAGTCAGAGCCTTGGCCTTTACTTTTAAGGCTTTCAGCTACATCCTGTTATCACTGTCTTCACCATCAGAGATGGGACTTACTTCTTGAATTTTCAGGAGATCTCCAGTACTGAAAGTCTTCTCTGTGTTACTGGAACTCATTCTCGGGGCTCTCTGTGGAAGGCCTTCCTTTCTCGAGCTGATCTTCTGCAGTTTAACAGGGAGCTTGTTCTTCTCTCCTGTAATATCAACACAGTCAAGTGGACAAACCTGTTCTCTTCTGGTTTTCTTGTCGAAAGGACTGTTTAAAAGAGATGACTGGGACAGGTTTTCTTCTTGCTCTTTAACACTGTAAGGAGGAGTGGGGACTTCAAACGTGGCATGAAACTGAGAATAATCGACACGGAAAAAGCCATCTTCCAGAGACATTACTGGGAGGAACCTGTGACCCCAAAGGACTTCATCTTCTGTGTACGAGGTCCTAGCTTGACACGTCATTCCTATGGAAATGGACAAGAGCATGGCATTGCAATGTGAGCAATCAGGCTGGCACATAGAACAAAAAATACATGGTAAGGCTGACAGATAAAAATCAGTTGCAGCCAGTAAGCCAACAATTTTATAGATTATAAAATGGGGCAATTGTTCTTAGACAATCTTCTTACAGTCAGTGGAGTGCATCTAACTGACTGACTAGGTTTTTATGCAAATACTGGATTAAATATTGCAGACTTGCAACCAAGCAAAAGCAAAATGTAAAATTAAAACAGTATTAGCTTGCGTGCTGGTTTCAGCTGGGATAGAAGTAATTTTCTTCACCGTGTCTAGTACTGGAAGCCTACAATTAGCTCATGCCAAAGCTTCTCTTCCCCAGGCTGAACAATCCCAATTCAGCCTTGAGAGAATAAGTAATACTGTATCTTGGGAGAAAGAACTATTGCTTGGCAGAGGCTTACAGAATTCTTTGGCAAGGATCAGGTGCTGGGGGAGACAACGCAAAATAAAAAACGTAATCTTGCATTTCTTCTGTAGGCTGTGTTACTTTTTCTCCAAATAGTATGTCGAGACAAAAGCTGTGCAGAGACACTGAAGCTGTCTTTCACGCTAAGACACAGGTGGCATTGGAAACCCATTGAAGATTTTGTTCCACTCAGTGCAAATCATTGGTAGTATTTATTTGTGTGAACTCACACCTAAAATGTGTTCTAACCAAGCAAATCCGTTACCATCTCACCACAGCAGCACTCACAATAATTTAAACAAATATCCCAGGTGAGCAGCACTTTAACACTTCCTGTTGTGGTAATGTCCAGAGGCAGAATCAGCAGTCAGTAAGCCCAAGTTCTGATTTGCTCTCTGGTTACTGCTGTATGGATTCTCAAGTGGAAAATGTTTCCCTTCAAATATCCAGACAGGTAATTGCATTAAGGGAGGTTATGAATGCATGCTTATCTAAAATAAATGGCTCAGCTGCAGGGTAAGATGAGGCCTCTGCAGGGATCTACAGACTGCCACGCTCAGTGTGAAAGCGTGTTCTGCCCCAGGGGATTGTTCAGGGCCAGCAAGTGGAGAGCAATCAGGCAGGGAGATGACTGCACATGGCTGCACCAAAGGGACATCACTGTTTCCAAGGCAGGAACGAGGCAGCTGCTAACCTTGCTGAAAGGATGAGGAAGCTCTTTGGTTAATCCAAGTTTAACAAATCCTCAAAAATAGGAAGAAGAAGATCAGAATGCTGATGACAGTACTGAATGATTTTTTAACATTTAACAGTACTCAAGGATCATTGATGAAGAGCTCTTTATACAACTGGAACCCATTTTCATGGGATTCATAAAAGAATTGAGTCCTCAAAACAAAAGGCCACAAAATCAGCTGTCATCTGGACAACACCATACCCAAATTTAAAAAAAAAACAAAACCCTTCTCATGTTTGTCAATACCCACACATGGCTACAATTTTTGTGACCATGAGGTCTGTATTTGTGCTGTAAAACGATTTCTTATTCTGAATTCAATTCAGTGCAAGCTGGGCTCAAAGAAATTTTGTAGCACTGGGAATTTTTAAAGGTCAACTTTCTTTCAGAGTTGTTGTCCTTAAAACAGAAGCCTCCTAAGAGTGTTGAGCTGTTCCACATGCAATAGTCAGAGTAGCAGGCTGTGTCTCTTGCTGGATATGCTGGCCACTTTGGGAATTGGTAATGCAGAGCCCTGTGGGGAAGGGAGGTCTCTATTGGCTGATGAGAGCCACCGAAGCTCTGCAGCATATGGTGGGATATGCTGGAGCATCCAGGACTAACAGCTGCCTTGCTAAAAATACCAGCACTGAAAACAAAGACTAAAAATTAGAGCATGCATATTATTCTGAGTCTTACCGGTAGTCTCAACGATTCCTTCGAGGATGACAACTATTTCAAATTGCTCACTCCTCAGTGATCTTTGTGACAGACAAAAGAAAGGGCTCTCTGAGTTAATTTCATGGCAGATGGTTAAAGGGGAAACTAAAAACAGCTGGTCAGCTCCAGTTCCAAATCCAACATCCAGTTCACACTGGTCTAGTGGCAGAAATTCTCCCTCCGGTGTCTGTCTGGACTAAAGATAAAAAGATGATTTAGTAATCACCATGTGAGGCAAAACACAAAATCAATGCAATAAAGTTTAAACCTGCCCCTTCCATCCCATTACCAGCTACATGTATGAGGTCTAGGGGCTTCATAATGGAGATACAAGTAATGCTAAATACTATGAAGCTACAATGCAAGACCAATTTTGACTTTTCTTATTATGCCAGTAGATCTCATCACCACCTACAAACTTTACTGTGACATACATATACATACATATATAGATACATATATACACACTTTTGACAAAAATGTTGTGTACCACACTACAAGCCTTGTAATGGATTTTCAACATGAATATCCTGTGGCAAATGTTCCTGTTAACGAGACCAAAATCTGCAGGCTGGGCACATTTTATTCAGTTGTTTGAATTTACGTTTCATTATTTTTGTATGTTACTAACTTCTGTTTGGCAGACACTGTGATGTACTAACTCAAAGGTAAACATCACAGTAATTGTACAGTACGTCTGGTAAGTGACATTTTCCCAAAACCATCTGAACTGATACTGATGATGCTGTCACCCCTTGCATGTGCCACCTCCTGGATATTGACCTTAACAATGAACTTATTATTACGCTAAGTGGCTCATTTTTCTTCCCATCATTTCATGGGTCCAGTAAAAATACAGATATGATAGTTTCCCTCCACCCCATAGTGTTCCCTCCGAATTTTCCTGGTATTCAAAGTATAACTAAAAGTTACATCAGTTGGCCAGGCAGCTCCTCACCTAATTGCTTTGAAGGTCTCTGGTGGAAATTGCCCATTAAAATGAGAAGCTTTGTACAGCCGATATAAATCCTATTTAAAATCTCTTCTGCTTATTGTTTGATTAAAAAGCACTCTTTAAGAAGATGAATAAATAAATAAATAAATAAATATTATTGTAAATTATATTATCATAAATGAATAAATAAATAGTTTTTATTGTGTTGCATTTGTATTGACAGACGTATTGGTTCCACTGCTTAGAAACACCATTCACTGAGAGCAAGCCAAAGGCAGCAGCTTTGCCATCAACTTAGATCTGACTAGTATTCTTTTAAGAAAGTTTTTGTCTTTAAAGAAAATCCCCAAGCAACTAGTATATCTTCATCCTCTTCACATGTAACTTAAAAATGCTGACTTTATAACTGCCTGGTATTTACTGGAGATTACATAACCAGCTGGGTAGCTGCTGGAGTGCAGCTCCTTATTACATACGATGCATTATTTCATTTATGTGCTGCGTGTTTGTTTTGCCGCTGAGGAAAAAACATTGCTCCTGTCTAAGTAACAAAGCTCTCCCCTGCATGGAGGACAAGAGTCAATTTCTCCATTGCTGATGAAGACAGAGAAAATACAGGCTGATTGCGTGGGAAAGCATTTTCACGAATTATTTATGATTTGAAACATAAAAGTGTTATGAAATAAAAGCAATCAAAACTACTGCTGCAAACCAGTCGTGACAGTCTCTGTTATATGCAAAGGTGTAAGCAACCTACTGCAAAAACATCTTTTCTCTCTTCCTGAGGCAAGCTGCAGAACTAAGCTGCAGACTACGCCACTGCTTTTGTTGCCTGGCTACTGTTCTTGCAGTGGGTGCACAAATTGATTGGCCACGTACGAGCCTTGCTCCAAGGTAACGAGCCTCAACACGAGCTCTGTGAACCAACACCTAAATCTCAAATTGTCCCAAAGTTTTATCAAATATATTTACCTAGACAAAAATGTGCACTTTTGCACAAAATGCTGCCTGACTGACTTAAGAACTGTTTGATCTACAAACCATTTTTCTTTGTGGAAGAGTCTTCGATCAAATCCATTCAATAGTAAACAAATCCAGCGAGGATGATTAGAGGTAACAGATCTGGGAGAAAGCAGAAGGTTGTGTTTGAGGTATTCAGTATCTTACATACAGGATTGATTTATGCAGGGCATGGAGGATTTTTGAAAGAAACTTGTTTGTTGAATAAAAAGAAGTTAGCCTGAATGAAGAGAGCTTAATAGCCCCAACAGGTCCAGGCTCCTAGCCAGTGACCTTTGTCTCACATGTACATCTTTACTCAAAGGATCACACAACAAGGCAGAGGACTATTAACTGTCAGCAGTAAGTCTGGAAGGAACACTTGTGATCCTTATTTTGACCATCCACATAACACAAAGACAAGCAAATTTCACAGATTAATACGTGTTGAACAAGGGCACAATTACTTAGAAACACCCTGGCTTGCAGTTTAAATGTGGTCAGAGATGGATAATCTAAAGGTCTCAAAGAATTTCTCCAAAGGTGAATTTTTTCACAGCTAAGAAAAAAAAGAAGAAAAAAGGACTCCTGTGTCTTTAACTCTCTGCCACTGGATCTTTGTTTTGGTTTTTATTACAAGGCAGACTTCCACTGCATCACCACTTAGTCTGTTTTAGTGTCTGAACAAACACATCATGACCTTCAAATCTTCATTCCTATCCTTTATTCATTCTCTTTGCTTTTCTAAGCCTTGTTGTTTATGCATCTCTCTTTAACTGCACATGATGCAGTTTTATTATTATTAACCCTCTGGCAGTTCACTCATTAGAGAACTCACATAATTATGTTTTGATATCCAGGTGAACTAATTAGGCACTGCAGCAGAGAAAAGTGAGATGCAAAAGATGCAGCACCATCAAGCTTAATATTGTAGCAAGTTGTAGAGAAATTTAGAAATCTAGAAAATGTTAAACTGGTACATGCTCATTGCTCCTCCCCCACACTTAGACTATCAGCTTGCAGGAAGTGTTATTATATTTTATATTACTGGAATAACATGATCTTGTTACTTTGATATCATTGCTAAAGATTTGTGTGGTGTTTTTCAGCTGTGACACTGTACCTGGAGCCCTACCGTATATAATTCCTAGGATCACTGCTACTTTTTAATACAGTCTAGGTGCTGTAAATACGACCTGTGTGAGCTGGGCTTGCTCAGACCAGAGAAGAGAAGGCGTAGAGGGAGATCTAACAGAAACATTCCAAAACCTGAGAGGAAGGTGAGCAAGAAGACAGAGCCAGGCTTTTCACAGAGGTGCCCAGCAGTAACAGGAGAGACAACAGCTCTAAGATGAAACAAGGGAAGTTTGGATTGGATTGGAGAAAAACTTTTCGATCATGAGGACAGTCAAGCAGTGGAAAAGCTTGCTCAGCAAGGCTGTGCAGGCTTTCTTCTTAGAGGTTTCCAAAACTTCACTGGAAGAAGCCCAGAGTAACCTGGTCTGATCTCCTAGCTCACCATACTTTCAGCAGAAGGTTGGACCAGAGACTTCCTGAAGTTCCTTCCAATCTGAATTATTCTGTAATATTAAAAAAATGCATTTTTTTGCACTTTCTGCCCTGCTTATCAACATATTGAAATCACAGTATAATGGGTCTTCTTACTTATTTCCAATGGCTGTCACCTGCCATCTGCCAACTTTCTGTCACAAATTTATTTGCTTTCAGTTTATTTAAAGCTGTTAGTAAGCACAGCCTAAAGAATAGGTGCCTGCTGGTTCTAACCCAAAGCTCACTGCCTCTATGGCTATCATGCTTCACAGCTGTATTATTAAAACTATTGTTAGCACATGTTGCAAACAAGCTATGATGATTTTACATTCCTCAACTTTCTGAATCAAAATGTCCTACACCACTAGCTGAAACACTATATAGACAACTTTACACACCAATACTAGTGATATGAGCACACTGGTAAGGTCCAGGAATCAACAGGCAGAAAAATACAGTTCACTGTGACATTAAAAAACCCAGGACCTGAAACTGCACATTTTCAGCAGCTAGTTCCAAATAGCTTTTTTCTATTCCTTACCCCAGGATTTTGCTTTTTCCAGCTTCTATAGCACTCAGTGTAACTTAGAAAGACTTGGGTTTCTGGAAAAGTTTTTGCTGAAACACACACAATTAGTCTTGTAGTCGTTTTTCAAACCCTCCACAACTCAGTCCAAAAAGGACTTTTGCACGATATCACTATGCCATGCTGCTGCACAGTCCCTGGACACAAAGAAAAGCCAGCCCAGTGTAGCAGCACCATTGTAGTCTACTGAATGTCTCAGGGCATGTACCACGCTGTCAGTAAATGCCATTCAGACAGACTTAGATTGGTGCACTTTCTTTACAAAGGTAAATCCTCGAAGCTCCATTGGTCTGAGCAAAACACCACATTCACTACTAAATATACCTCCTATCTCAAGTACAAAAAATGTGATGTGTTTCTCCACATTCCTTCACTGTGACACCAGTACAAAAGAAGATTCTAGCTACCTAACCAGGTGCAGGAGAAGTGTAGCAAGATCAGCTGTTAGCAGCCCTGCAGGGAAGTACAGAGGACAGAGCTCAAACCACAAAAAGGCAGAATTTGCTGAAGATAAATAGCGAGCGAATTCCAGCACATTCACCTTAAGTTTACAGGACACACAAAGCTACTTCAAAGCAGCTGATGGAAATTCATGTGTGATCTGAACAGCCACTGCTGGCTACTAGACTGGTGTGTCCAGTTCAGTGGGCACCTTAACAAAATGAAAAAGATTTACAGAAAGACATAGGAACTAATGCCTTTCAGTGAGGACTGCGGGCGCAGCTATCGCACATTCAAGTTTAAATCTTCTTCTGTTCATAGCTTGGATTTGCCAAAGGTCGCAAAGCAGCTCAAAGACAAGTCATGGGCATGACGATCATACCAAAACAATCAAGAACTGCTCACTGATTCATCGTCTGGCCTACAGAACAGCTATCCTAAGACACAATGGTCATGCAGGTCCATCAAATGTCCTTGAGTATTCTGTCCCAGTCATCTGCATACCAGCATTGTGTAGCAATAGAACTGTCAGCAGAAAGCATACCAGGTTGTGTGCATAATATTCGGTGTCTTATTTCAACAGAAAACGAGTTATCCTCTCTGTAAAAACACAATGTGACCCCACTTTCATTTCACTTTGACTTGCATTCCATTTTGGATGATGGAATTAAATACTTTAGAGGAGCTTTCCGCTAGATAGCAACAAAAACCATGGTTCAGCTGGCTTTCCAATTCTTACAAAAACTGCTCCAGTGTAACTCCTTACAGCTTATTCCCATATATATCTATATATATATATATATATAGATATATCCAACTTATTTTTAAATCTTAGCAGGTTCTCCATTTTAAGTGGTATTCTGTAGCAAGAAGAATTAACAGCTCAGCCTAGCATTCGGCACAGAACAGAAGGAAAATAGCCTTTCATATTTACCACTGCCACATCACCTACTGCTTCACACTCGTTTATGCAGATTATTAAAAAGGCCAGTTGCTCCAAAGAGAGCAGATAGAGTACAGAACATTTATAACATTCAAATATGATATCCTGAAATTAATGTCATCACTGGGATTCAGCTTCTGACAGCTGAGGAGCTTCGGACAGAGCTCCTCATCAAGTGTGCTCCCGTGACAAGACAGAGCTGCTGTGAGAAGCTACATTGCTTAGTCTCAGCATGTCATACAGTGTTTTTCTTCCATTCTACTCCAGCCCAATTTATCTTCTGGGTTTTCGTGCCTGCCAAGCTCTTCTGTCGTGATAATTTGTTGTTGTTGTTGTGATCTCCTTTGAATTCCAGTTTTCTTGCATTCTGAATTATACTGACCGTTGTCAGTGATTAATAAACAGATACTGGTGACAATCAAAGGGTGTTTCCACTAAAGCACCTGTACAATCCCTCTGAAAAGCTGTGAGGTGACTAGCTGGAGCACGGGGATAAGGAACTGCAAGTTAAAGCTCACCAAGCTTCCCCAAAGAGAAGAGGAGGTCAAGGCTGATCTTTATCCGAGTTTGATGTCACCACAAATCAATTCCTTATTCCCAGCCATCATCTGCTAAGCAGCATGCCTTAGCACCCTTCCTTGCAGCTATCCTGCATCCTGACACATCCATCCATCCTGACCAAATAGGGTTTCTGCCAGCCTCACAGCCCACTGAAATGTCTCTGGGACGTGTCTGATGAGACGGTTTTCCCCTATACCTGCTCGGCTCTTTTATGGCTCCTGCTATGGACAGCTACACCAGATTCTTCCATAGTCCTTCACAGCACCCCAGTCACACCCTGTCACCCGCATGCCAAGTGACCGGACAGCTGCCCGTGGGGCAGGGCAGAGCTGCCAGCAGGCAACAGCGGCAGGGGCTGCACGGGGGAAGCCCCACGCCACCTGCCCTGTGTGCACATCCTCGCCCCCGGCCCGCGCCCTGCCCGTGTCGCCCACTGCCACCCAGCGTCGTGGCAGCCCTTACCTTGATCAGCTTGCAGCGGATCTGGGCAGACACCATGTGGCTGTTGCGGAGGTTGCCGACGCGAAACATGAGGCAGAGCTTGGCATCCCGCTGCGAGATGACCGCGGCACGGCTGAACATGAGGGTCTCGGCTCGCTTCTTGGGCTGGGACATCTTGATGAACATGCAGCCGATGAGGAACGCGTCGACAACGGAGCCCAGCAGCGACTGGAAGAGGAAAAGCACGATGCCCTCGGGGCAGCGCTCCGTAATGTAGCGGTGCCCGTAACCAATGGTGGCCTCGGTCTCTATGAAGAAGAGGAAGGCGGAGGGGAAGTTGTACACGTTGGCCACGCACGGGCTGTACGTGTCGCCATGCGCCTGGTGCAGGTCACCCCGCAGGTACGCGATGCCCCACCACATCGAGGCCATGACAAGCCAGGCGACCGTGTAGGTCAGCAGGAAGATGAGCAGGTTCCAGCGCCACTTGAGGTCCACCAGCGTGGTGAAGAGGTCGGAGAGGTAGCGGCTGCTCTCGCCGCCCAGGTTCCCGTGCTGCACGTTGCATCGCCCGTTCTTGTCCACGAAGCGCTGCCGCTCTCTGCGGGCGCTGCAGCGAGCGAGGCCCACGGCCTGGTACTCGTCCCCAAACTTCCTGCGCACGGCTGACATGCTGCCGGCTGCCGAGGTGCTCCGCGGGCACGCTGAGGATGCGGAGGGGTGACCGCACCTCGCTGCCTGCGCGCAGCAGCCGCCGGACGCGGCGCCAGCCCCAGAGCACGGGGTGTGCCCGGATGCTCGCGGAGCCGGAGCGGGGCGCTGCCAGCGCTGCCCGCTCGCCGGCAGGGCAGGGGAACAGCCGGAGCAGCCGCCGCCTAAGGCGGCAAACAGCAGGGACCGCGCAGCCGGCGGAGTGAG
>VXBT01009682.1:653198-682577 GCA_013400235.1 Oriolus oriolus | reverse complement strand
GCTCCGTCCGAGGTCGAGGGCTCGAGGCCGTCCCTGGTGGATGTGGGTCCCGAGTGTGTTCGCCGAGCGCGGCCCCGCGGCTCGGGAAGCAGGTCAGGAAGGGCCGTCTCGCTGCTGTGCGGGAGGTCCGGTCCGGAGCGGAACGTAACCTCCGTACGCAGTCGAGCTGTTGTGAGGAGGTCTGGGCCCGCGAGTCTCACCTCCGGCAGAGTCAGGGGGACTCGAGCTCGGTGGAGCTCACATAAAGCTCTCTGCGGGGCGGGACCTTGCCGGGGTTGCCGGTGCAGGCTCGCCGTACCGTGCCCGTGGGGTGTCGGGCAGGCCCCCACGTCGCCCGAGGGCCCCCGACTGACCCCAAAGCGCTGATCCGGGGCTGTGTCCGGGCCCGAGCGCTGGGCCGGGAGCTGCGCCCCCGACATGAGGGCTCGGAGGAAGAGTCTGGCCCTGTGGTACTCAGCAGGGAACGATGTGCGGTTTTCTCCATGCTTCGGTCAGCCACCAGAGTAGTCTCTCTTCTCGTGCTAGAGCAGGTACGGTACCCCGAGAAAGACAGCTTCACTCAGGTTTGGACAGGAGGAGAAATCCTGTGTGGCGATCAGCTACATCAGCTGTGGCCCCGTTAGCGTACAGATGCGTTTTCTGACCGGATCGATAGGGCGATGAAAAATGTTAAAACTGCAGTTGCTTTCTGAAAGCAGCTGTAGCTTTGGATGATACAGTCTGGATTACAGAAGCTTTGTGTTGTGTTAGGCTGTGAACCACAGTAGGTTTATTTGGAAGGTAATGGGGATATGCTAGATCATATTATGCTTCTGTTTAATAGCCTACTTTGACCCCATGGCGAGCATCAGTTCAGTTTATTTAGCCCTTTCCAAATGTTAACAGTCCTTTTCCTAGGTAAGAAAGGCGCTTCAGGCATTCAGTCTTGGGAACAGTTGGGAAGGATATGTGTGAAAAATGAATTAGGGTTTAGGTAGATATTTTTAAAGAGGAAAAGTGATTTGAGGCTATTCATACTACAATGATGAGAGGACAGATTCATAGTTTTGAGACCCATCTTGCAAATTATCTCATTCTGGGGCTGATTTTAATACCTTTGAGAGCCAGCCCTGGGTATGGAATGTTTTTCATTCTTTGGAGTGTTCATTCCAGGCAGCTCTGTGTAACGGGATTTTTACAGAGCATGGAAGATGCCTCTAGGGGAAGCCTCCATTTTGATTGCTGTGCCTAACTCGAGTAATTCTGATGCTCCCGAGTTTGCTGTCAGGTTTTTAAGATGATAAAATGTGCGTTTTCCAATGTGGGCTGCTTTTTCACCAAGAATCTGGAAAATAACTTGGCTTTTCATGGAGTTTGGTGTTAAATAGGTTTGTTTGTCGGAGGCACGCATTGTTGCAAAGATAAAGCATGCAATTAAAATTGTCTTTCTTAAAAATTTGAGGTTTAAATATGTGTCAAATGAAATGCCATAGTCAAGGAGCCAAAGCAGTTGAATGAATTGTCTGTACATTTCTTTTGGCATGAAGCATGTGTGTGTCAGTGAAATGTTTATTTCTTCTAAGCAATAGGTAATAAGAGTGTTTAAATAAAGGTATAGTATATAAAATGCACTGGAGTACAATCCATGGATTAGAGTGAAATTTCAACACTCAGTTCATTTACTTAGAGAACTCCAGTTATGTTTTGATGCCCAGATGAATTAATCAATGTTGTAGAAAATACGGGGTGTAAAACACAGGTGACTGTTGAGCTTAGTATTTCACCACGTTGTAGAGAAACTCAGGACTCTGGAAAATGCTAAATAAGTGTATGTTAATTTGCCATGCAGTACTATGGTATTTTCAGGCAGCTAGTCAAAAAAATTTGAATTCGAAGACCATCAGGCTTGTTTCATACAATCAAAATATCAGAGACTTACCTACAACAGAAGCATAAGGAGCATCCTTTATTGTGTTCAGCGAAGAGTTGGCATATGTGTGCTGTTAGGGAAGTTTATTTTTATGCACATATTAGTCCAATGAATTTTATAAGCATGAACAAGATTAAAAGTGCCCTGAAACACAATGTTTCACCTTGGACTGGCAATTATAAGCCTAGATACAGTTTTGCTTTTTTATAAATGAAAAAAAAAATTTGCTCTGAAGTCATTTGCTCTCAGTGACAAGAGAAACCTGCAAGAGAAGTATCTAAAGCAATTTCTGAGCAGTCGAAGTAGCCTTATTTTTTATAACATCCTTAGTAGCTGTGACCAAGGTTGATAGAGTGACAGTCCTGCTAGCTTCAATGAGCTGTATCTAACTGCAGCGTGGTCTTCATCAGAATCCCAGGGGCATGTAAATTTCTTTGAGATGTGCTTTTAGGAAGCCCCAGAACATCTTGTCACGTGGCATCTTCCTGCATGCTCTGTTTCTGCATATGATATTTTCCAGTGCTTTTAAACATCCCTTCTTTCCTGTTTTTTTTTTTCAGACAGTTAATTAGACCTGTTAAAACTATCTGTCTTCAGAGATACTCTCTTTAGCCTCAGCTTTATCCAAAATACAGCATGGTTATTACATAATCTAGTATTTTTCATTTCGTTACTTGCATAGCAGAGTAACTGCAGAGCTCTGCTTGATTCAGGTTAAACAGAAAACTGGAGAGAAAGAGGTTCTAGGAATTTGCTATTTTTATGTGCTTGACATTTTTCTTGCATGCTTGAGCTTAGGTGTTATGTTTGCTCATTTCAGGACTGTGTCTGAATCGAAGTCCAGAAACAAGAAACAATCGTGTTGGTTTAAGTTGAACGTTTGTCTCTAAGATTAAGAACAAAGCCATGCCAGTGCTTTCAGAAGACTCAGGTAACTAACCTGCATGCTTTCAAGAGAACTGTGACTGGAATCTTATCATATGTGTTTCACACATAAAGAGTAAAATATAATAGAATTAAGATAATTTAACTGGAGATTCTTAGCAATTACCTACAAGAAGGAAGGTGGAGTGTAAAAGGTGAAAATTAATAAAGTTTTTCAGGAAACAGTTTCCTAAGACCCTTTGAGCACATGAATATATTCTGATAGACGGGCTCCTGTAGACAAACTTAGACCTCTCAGTGTAACAGTGCCCTCTACAACTGCTTATTAAAGGTATAATATATTTATATATATCTGCTGCTTGCTGTGTCACTTCTTAATATTTTCCAAACAGGGGTTGGTAAACTCTGTTAATATTCTTCCTTTTAACTTCAAATAACAGTGGCTTCATTCAAGGCCACTTTATTGGCTTGTCCAGTATGCTACCCAGGGTGAAGTCATACATGCTAAATGATACTTAGCATTAAAGCAGAAGTGAGTTTTGAGTCTCTTGGATCAAAATGCACTCTAAGAATAGCCACAGGAATAGATTTGAACCCCCTCCCCCTTTTTTTCCTTTTTTAATTTCCTGTTTTGTTTTGGTCTTGTCTTCCCAGGCATGCTTCACCAAGAAAAACCTAGCATTTGTCTGGCCCTGAGCACTGCAAAATTGGGATATTGATGTTTGAAACACTTTTTAGAAAACTAGCCACAAGCTTTGCTTCCACCACAATGGAAACGTGCACCAGTCCTTTCTTCCTCTGGTCAGGCTTCTTACAGGTGCTTCAGAGGTAGAAAGGGCAGGATAACACTTTTAAGTTGCTGGGGGAGTAGAGCTGGTACCTGTGCGACACAGGAGGTCATTCAGTCATTTTGAGAGTCTGCTGTGGCACTAAAAATTCAAAGTTTGTAAAGAGGGCTAGTTGTTCTGGAAACAAAGGGTAATAAACATGAAGCAGGAAACATGAAAGATAATGTTTTTAAAGATATATGTTGCTTTGTTAGCTTTTGCCTTAATATGAGGCTGTGTTTGCCTCTTACGAAGGGAGCATTGCAGAATGAGCGGTAGGTGAACACAAGTCTCTGTGCAAACCTGATGGTCACCAAAAGTGTACTCAAGTAAATGTAGTGGCTCTTAAGTCTGCAGTATAAGGTCCCATGAGAAATGTTGTGTAGAATGTTTTTGTTCTGTCCTGAATCTAAATTTAGGATTGCATGAAACTTTGGCCCTTTTGACATCTCAGCTAAGACCTGATTCAAATCATAAAGAGGAAATGGGATTCCTTAGGGATGTCTTCAGTGAAAGGAGTCTCAGCTACCTGATGAAGGTAATAGTTTACATTTATGTATGTACATTTTCCTTACAGTTTACTTTTTCTCTGTTCCCTTGATTTATCAACCATTTACTTTGCCAAAGCTTTTTTTTTAAGAATTCTGTACCAACCAAAGCATGTGTGTGTTTAAGCACATTAATAATGTTTGACAATTAGCGTATTTTGTTCAGAAATAAATTTTTCTGCTCTTCTTGCTAAAATGAAGATGCAGTGCCCCACAGCTAAGAAGTAGTGTGAGATGGCTTCATTTTTTCCCTTATGCTCCTGAAGTCTTAACAGATTTTCTTACTGTCTGAAACTACCAAGAGCAAAAAGAAAACGAAAAGACTCCTAAACAAAACAAAAAAGAACCCCAAGAAAGATTATTTTTCTGACGCATCTCAGATAAATTATGTTCATTAAATAGAAGAATATTCCAGGGTAGGTATATTTAGAAATTTTTGTATCTCTCTGTGGAAATATCCCTGAATAATCTCTTTTCAGATTCATGAAAAGCTCCGTCATTATGAAAGACAGAGTCCAACTCCTGTTTTACACAGTGCAGCAGGATTAGTTGAAGATGTGAGTAAAAATTCTTGTCTCATAATTTTTCTATTATTTAAGCCTGCTTTTCTAACAAATCAAAGCTTTGCAATTGTACTATATATGAACATATTTCTCATCTTCCCTAGCTGTCTTTGTAATCTGTTGGCCATGATTAATCAAGGAAATGAGAGCTCAAAAGTACCAAGTCATTGAATGTCTAGTGAAGATGGACACATTCAGGCAGAAGGAGAGGATGTCATTAATGGCCTTCATAAGGGAGAGGCTGCAAAAAGCATTCAGTCCTTTCTTGACAATAGGCTGTCCCAGCTGAGCACTCAGTCTTACATTCAGGGTTAAAACCATTACCACCCCAGCAGCACTGCTGCTGACATAGAGGGGTTTGGGTTGGAGGGACGTTGAAAGGTGATCTCGTGTGACCACTCAGCCTCAGGCAGGCTCACTTTCCACTAGATCAGATTGCTCTAAGTCCTGTCTAATGTGACTTTGAATATTTCCAGTAGTGGGGCATGCAGAACTTCTCTGGGCAACCTTGTTCCCAGCATCTCACCACACAGATGTTGTAGCATATCACCACCTTCATCATAAAAAAAATTCTTCCTTATGTCCAATCTAAATCTGCTCTCTTTCAATTTAAAACTGCTGCCCCATGTCCTGTCACTACAGGCCTTGGTAAAGGGCTTTTCTCTTTCTTGTAAGCCTCCTTTATGTACTGAACAACAGCAGTAAGGTCTCCCCGAAGCCTTCTGTTCTCCAAGCTGAACAATCCCAACTGTCTCATCCTTTCCTCATAGGAGAGGTGTTGAAGCCCTCTGAGCACTTTTGTGATCCTCCCATGGATGCACTCTAACAGGTCCCTGTACTGGAGACTCTGGAAATGCACACTGTGCTCTAGGTGAGGGGGTCTCATGAGAATAAGAGGAGAGGGAGAGAATTGCCTCCCTTGACCTGCTGGCCATGCTTCTCTTGATGCAGTCTGGGACACAGTTGTATTCCTCGACTGCAAGCACACGTTGCCATCATGTATCTGATGCTTCATCTAACAGGATCCTCAAATCATTCTCCGCAGGGCTGCTCTCACTCAGTTCATCTCCCAGTCTGTTCACAGAGCAGAGTTGTGTCTTAGATTTGTGTGTAACATGATGCCAAGTGCCCGAAAAAGTGAAATTTACACTGCAATTGATGACTCTTTACATGCACCTATTTTCTACCATAGTGTAGGAAAGGGTGGTGGAAGGTTTGGGAGCTCGAGTATCTCCCTTTTCGAAGTCAGGAGACCCCAGTGCCCCATCTTAACATGCAGCATACCCCTTCTCCCTGTTCCCACATACAGGGCACCACCTCCACAAAAGTTTCAGCATTGCTACCTGTCAAGTCACACAAAACTTCCATCTTCAGAATAGCAGAGAAGGTTTTTATGGGACTGTATGACTTCCCTATTTAGAACCCTTAACAGGGTAAGGAAATTTCTTTTGCCTCAACCCATTTGCCCTTCCTCCTCCCTCCCCTGCTTTCTCTCTCCTCTCACCCAACCAGCCCAGTGCAGAAGTGCCTCCATTGTTTCTCTAATCTTTTCTTTAAAAGGCCTGAGACTCCAGGGCATATTTTTGTATTCAGGTCTTGCAGGGAAACAAGGGAAGTTATGTTGCATGTTCCACGCAGGTAATACAACATGATTGCAGAAAGGTTTAAAGTCTTTTATCAAATAATACAAGCACAAGAATGTTGTTTCCATATCATTTACATATTCCATATAGAATTTAAAATTTCAGAACTCACTCCTGAAATTCTATTGATGGAATAACTCTTAAAATGTATGTTTAGGGATTTTGATTCTGATTCCTAATGCTGTCATCTATACTATCTAATAAAAATAGATGAAGAAGCTTTGGTTTCTTTCAGGTTTCATGCACTGTGGACTGGGATCAGTTTTGATCTGTGCACGCTACTTCGACGGATGATAGATGTTAGCAAACACTCAGATGTAAATACATGATCTTGTTTGGTGGACTCCTTTAATTTTGAGGTTGTAAATTTTTATTTTAAAGGTAATAGAAGAGTTGCAGACAGCACCAGTGAATAATGAAGAAAAAGAGCTACTTCAGCTGTTGTCAACACCACATCTCAGGGTAAAAAACACATCGGGGACCTTAATGAAATGCCTTTGCAGAATTGCAATAGAACATTTTGTAACAGAAAAGTTATGTTGAAGCATCCCTAGGAGAAGGGAAAAACCTCCTGCAAAGTATTTCTATTCTACTGGGATTTCCTGCACAGAATTCAGGATGTGAAGGAAACTGAAAAGAGACAGCGTTGGCCTTTCCTGCTGAGCTTCCATTCCTCCCTTCTGTACTGTTTTCTGAGGGACCAGAAAAGAAAAGGATACCTTTTTGTTTTTCATAATCCACTTAAGTTTTTTTAGGCTGAGCTTTGTTGTTGCCTGGATTTATTTCAAATACTGACATATAGCAGTATATATTTTACATGATGGGTGAGATAATTGCTAAATCTTTTTTGGAGGATCTGTGGTGAGGGTAGAAAGGGGGAGGTTTAAGTTTGCTGTAATACTGGAAGCTTGAGAACTGGGAATTGTAGTATTACTCCTTTATATTCTTGTTTTTTATTCCCTTTATGCAGGCAATGCTTGTAGTACATGACACTGTAGCACAGAAGAACTTTGACCCAGCCCTTCCACCTCTACCTGATAATTTTGATGATGATTTTGATGAGGAATCAGTGAAAATTGTTCGGCTAGTGAAAAATAAAGAACCCTTGGTACATATTAGATAATCCATCTCTAGTCATAAAACGTTATAGTGCAAGAGTGTTATTGTGAGTATGCAGGAGATACTTGAAGCTGTCATCAAACAGCCTTCAGAAACTAGGAGTGTTCTGAAGCTCATAAAATAACATTTAAAAAATTTGGTAAATGCACCTTCACAATTTTGCATTAAATGCTTTATGGGCATGGGTTTATAATGCCAGTTAGCATAGGAAACACAGTGAAGGAACTGTATATGTTGAAGTAATTATGCTTATTATATGTATAATATAATATAATATTTCATACTGTCACTAACATTCAATGACTTCATATATTCACTTGCATGCAAGTCAGTGATGTATGGTAAGAGTATGTTTGATACCTGTATGTAAGCATTATATTGTCGGGGTACTAATTTTATACAAATGGAAATGGAAAAATTGATTTCCTAAGAAAAAGCAGTTGTGTTGGGAAAGAAATCTGCTTTTTGTATATCACAGTAGTAGAAGGGAACAGTGACTGAATTCCTGATTAAAGCTTTGTATTGCCAGCAGAGGTAGGAGGAGGAAAAAAATCTAATTACTTGGCTTTTGTTGTTTTTATATATAAAAGTGCTGACTGTATTGTATAAAGATTCAGAAGAGGAAGAGAGAAAATTTGTTACAATAAGCTGTTTTGCACACTTGAGTGACTTTGATGACCACAATAATGCAGGAAGTGTGAGCATTTAGCAAAGTCAGGAGAAAGGAAGGTGTGTGCACCTTCCCATAACGCATGGGCAAAACTTGAGTAATGGTGGAGATCATCAAGGAGAAAGAGAAAATCCATAGAACAAATTAATTCCAGTTTAAAAGACATAGTAACATACACGTTATTTCACTGGTTGCTGTATTCAGGGCAAATTTCTTACATTTTTTGGGGTGGGGGGTATGTTTTATTTCAGGGAGCTACCATCAGAAGAGATGAACATACAGGAGCTGTGATTGTAGCAAGGATCATGAGAGGAGGTGCAGCTGATCGCAGTGGTATGATTGCAGTAGTAAATTTCTGAAGTTGCATTTGTAAACCTCTGAAGTTTCCTAAGCATGCACTTAGCATTTCTGTATTTCATCAGTAATCTGTTTATCTAATTTCATGTGGTTTATTTATTAAAATGGCTATTAGGAAGAAATGAAAACAGAGATGGAAGAAGTTTGAGCTTTAGAAGAAAGCAAAGAATGTTTTTTACTTCTAATCTAGTATCTTGGTTTATTCAGTGTATCATGTGTTGTTTTCTGTTTGCTTTACTGAGAAATTCTTTTAACAGTTGCTGTATATACAACAAGTACAACATTTCTCATTGAACTGGATAAACAAACCTAAAGCTTGTAGAGCCTCTTCATGGCTTGTTAAAAAAAAATTTAGTCTAGCATTCTTTCTGGGACTCTGTAGTATTGATCTGTGAGTTGGCAGACATGCCATTCCTGCCTTTATAGACAGCAGTGTCTGACTTTGTAAGATTTGGTTACACTCATGAAACTATTCCAGTTTTGCATACTCAATACTGATCCAAACAGTCATTGTCCAGAGTACCTTGGCATGAGCTGCCTGTCTGCATGCTGCTCTCCTTGGAGACTGCTGCATGGAAAGAAAGTGCCATAAGGAATAAGGGCAGGAGACTTGGAGGCACATTTCCAACAGAGGCACTGGGCTCTAGTACTGAATCCATCAATCTGGGTGAGGGAGGAGAGGAAGTACATGCTAATGACTTAGGCTCGACATCAGAGGACTGGTGCTGTAAATTTAAATTTACTTACCATCTTTTCAGGTCTTGTCCATGTTGGAGATGAACTAAGAGAAGTCAATGGTATTACTGTGCTTCACAAACGACCAGAAGAAATAAGTCAGATTTTGGTCTGCACTGATTTTCATTTCAAGATCTTTTCTGTTTGGTGATCTAGTAATTACAGTAGATGATGAAATTTAACCATGAGTTTAAAATATAGAGCTAAAAGATGCAATCCCTGCTTGTCTTTGCATTAAGAGTTTTTCTTCTCCCAGTGGATTAGTCTTCTTTTGACTTCAGAAACTTCTGCGAACTGGATTGGTACCAAGTAAGATACAAATACAAAGTTAACATGTTGCTCTGTCAAGAACTTCCCTTTAATGCTTTGTTTATGACAAACAAACTGCAAATTATAAGTACATTCCTAAAGATGATTCATAATGTGTTATGTTAGGAAGCTGAAGAAAGTCTTGTCTGTGTGTTCAGTAGAGCTGCCAGTCTGTTCTTTACCAGCAGATTCCTGGTGACGTGAACAAATTCTTGCTTCGAGCTTGTCTAACATGAATACCCAGAAATCTTGGTAGAAAGTGTTGTAGCTCTTATGCTTCTTTGTCTCTGACTTCCCTCTTGTGGCATGGTTCCCCCTTGTCTTGGTGTGGAGTGGAGTTAGGGACACAGTAAGGACACTGGCAACACAGAAGACTGGCATCAGTTCCATCACCTAATTTCAATTTAGAGCAAAATAATCCCGGATAATGACAATGACTGCTTTTAACTTGGGGGGCCGGGGGTTGTCAAAACCACTTTGAAATAGTGTGTAAAGTTTTATTTATGGGGACCTTGGGATGCTATTCATCTGTCCTGTGTAATTTCTAATTATGGATGTCCCATGTGAACTAATGCCTGAAGTGTAACACTTTCCTTTTCATGGTTTATTTTTTGAAGAAAAGCTACAAATGTTTGCCTGTGTTTGCTTTTTAATCTGTGGAGAATTGCAGGCTTCTCTACAACACAGTTGATCTCATGCAAAATAAGGCATCTAAAATAGATAAGATAAACCCATTCTAGATTTCTGAAGGACCTAGAAGTGCTTTTTAGTTTACTCTAACTAATAATTGTTATTTACTAGCAAAGATTTCTAGAGTGAAAGTAGGTGTTTATTTTGTAGATGTTTACATTGCACTCTAACCAGTTAGCCACTATGTGGAGAAAACACAGCAGTATTTTTCAAAGCAGCACTTAAAATTATTAGTGTGCAATAATTTAAGTCAATGTCATACTATAAGCCACAGAAGTATTTAATGTCCTGTGAACTGTAGTCCAGAAATTAATGCAGTTGCTAAAAGCAAACAAAGGAATTTTAATGCAGGTGTTTGTTTTAGCCAAGTAGTTACTGTGGATGTGTCCATGGTCAAGACACTGTTGTGGAGTCATGGAACATCATGTTAGTCTCTGTAATGCAGTTAAATAGTGGATTAGCTTGGCCTGTTAGAGTTCTGAGAAGGAGACAGCTGCTAGCTCCTTAACTGGAGCATGAACAGTCTGCATTGTATCCTTGTCCTGCTTTCAAAGTAAAAAAACATTTCTTTTTTTCCTCAGGCTCAATCTCGAGGGTCAATAACATTAAAAATAATTCCAGCCATCAAAGAAGAAGATCGTCTGAAGGACAGCAAGGTATATAGCTGAAATACTGAAGCACATCTTTCCAGCCTGGCATCTCTGTAAATGCACCATTCCTGCTGTTCAGTGGGGGAGTGCCACAGACACGTAATTGAACCACAAAGACAGGAGAGTGGTTTCTTGTGCAGTACTCTTTTATTCAGTAGCATTACTTGCATGACTCTTCTCCTCTTCATCTTGTCACATGTTCTTCTATAGCATTTCTAAAATCTAGCCTCTTCTTTTTGCTTCATGTAATTAAATTTGGTGTTCTGCTCGTCTCCTCTTACCACGGCAGCTGCAGTCTGTCCATTATCTCTGGGCATTTTGCCACTCACTTGAGTGAAAACGGACCTCTCTGCAGACAGGGCTGCATCCATCGTGTGACCCCATCAGCCCACTTCACTGCCCTCCCTCACAGCAATCACTTACTGCTCAGCTGGCCCCATACAGGGTTCCTCTGTCAGTCTCTCTGCTTCCCTGCTTTTGGTTGCTGTATTTTTCCTTGAAGCCCACAAATCACTTTCTAAAGTGGTTCTGCTGTTCTATGTTAAATAGTTTAAAGATACAAATCCGAAGTTGAATAGTAGATTTTGGTGCATTAAAGGAACGTTTTAAGGACAGTCTTTACAACTGGGCAACTTTGCCGTAAATCCATTTTTATTGTTTTCTCCCTCCCCTTATTTTTTTCAATTTTTTTATTGCATTCTGTACTTAATGTAGATTGTGATCTGTGTTCCTTGGGACTTTGGTCTTTTGAGTTTCACCTTCCACAATGCCAATATATAATAACTGGGTATATGCTGGAAGTTAATTTATTTTTCTGCATAAGCTTGCTAGGTGTCCATATTTTCGAGTGCTTGAAGGAGGGATACAGTGTGTATATAGTTAGCAGTGTTAGCATTGGGGAAAGCCTTCTAAAGGCAGTTTGAAAGTCCAGATAGGACAAGAAGAAATGACGTGGTAACTTTCTTTTAAAGGTGTTTATGAGGGCGCTTTTCTGCTATAATCCCAAAGAAGACAGAGCCATTCCTTGCCAGGAAGCCGGGCTGCCATTTAAAAGACGACACGTCCTAGAAGTTGTAAGCCAAGATGATCCCACGTGGTGGCAAGCCAAGCGTGTTGGGGATACCAACCTCAGAGCAGGCTTGATCCCCTCCAAACAGTTCCAAGAAAGGTTTGTCAGCAAAGATTGCAGATGGTTTTTTTTTCTTTCACAAAGGTTATCTGCTTTTCTTAATGTTGCCAAAAAGATCGTGTGGGCAAAAGGGAAATAAAAAAAACATTGGATTGATAACCTATTGATTTCTATGCTCTGATACATGAAAGCATAAAATGTTTTAGAATCTTCTCTCTCATTCCCTTACCAGTAACAATCTGCGACTGTCATAGTTTTAAAGAAAGTCTTTTAAGTAGTTGAATCAGAGACATTTTAAATTTTTTAAGAAAAAGCACTGTTTCATTCTTTATTTTCAATGCTATGTGTATAACATGCTATAAATTCTCTATAATTCTGAGTTTCCATATCTAAAATATAATTATTTTCTATTCAGACGACTGACCTACAGAAGAACAACAGGCACTCTGCAGAATACCAGAACTCTGAAGAAACCGTTATGTAAGTCTGTTGTGTTCTTTCAGAGATGTTTTAACTGATACTAAGTATTCTTCTGTTATTTCAATAGTGATGTGTTTGAGTGTATTTTACCACTGATGGATACTTTGAATACCATCTGCCATTGGTTGATATGCAGGGACCCAAGCTGCCACAGGGGAGGATTTGGGTTTGAGCTTTATCCAGTGTTGCTAATGTCTGTTGTTTTCAAAAAACATAGCTGTCCCTCTCTTCCTGCTCTCAAGAACATGAGGCCTTTCATATTTAGAAGCCTTAAAATTTGCTAGTGTTCACACTTTTTCTATGGTTTGAAACGTGAAAGCTGCAAAAATAACCTAATGCATACTTCTCGAAATTCTTACGTAAGTGCATGAAACTACTCTAAACTCGTATGAAAACAAAGTGTAGCTTTAAGGAAGATAAAAATCACTGGAGCTGGAAATACAATCTGTATTTCAGGCTTAATGTTACAGAGCTGGTCTTAAGTGGATTTCAGAGTGATTCTTGTTTACAGCTCTGAAGTCTCTGTCACTGAATTAGCTGCAAAAAAAAAAGCTACTTGTGAGGAAATTGCCAGTAAGTGATGGAAAGCAGAAGATGTTACAATTATCCCAAAATGTGTTGCTGTTGCTCTTGGGTACTTCAGACAGGCGTGATTGATGTGGGGGGAAGCCCTGTGACTGTGTGAAGCCAGGATTGTGCTGGCACTGCCACCCTCACGGAGACAAGGAATCTGGAAATTGTCCCTCTTGAGTAATACAAGTGAATTTCTGCCCTTGGGGCTTGATGAGATACAGGTGTTCTTATGCTGCAAGGAGGGAAGATGCTCAATCAAATTATGAAACAGCATTAATGATTTAAATGAAGCTTTTCCAAATTAGTTTCCATTACATGCAAATTAAGAGGCATGTAATGAGGAATGCTGCTTAAGCTTTATCTCAGATGTTTTTGAGACAGTTAAGCTGATAACTGGTTATAATGCTAAATTTCAGCCCAAAATTCTTTAATAAGTTGATGTGGGTATTGTACTGCAGTATTTTTTTTAAGATAGAAAAGCCTGTTAAGCAAATCAAACCAGAAGAACCTTCCTTTCCATTTTCTCTAATTTTGCTCAATTATTTGTCCATCTTTTAATATCATTCCAACTCTGCCTTTCATGCTAACTATAGATGATCAGTCTTCTGACAAAGGTAGGTACTCTCCTAACTCACTTTCTGTCTGAATATAAACAACCAATATATTTTCTAAAATATTTGCTATGATTCCAAAGGGAATAGTAGATATATTGTTCCTAGGACATTTTCTTTATGAATTATTATTTAAACTAATCTAATTCAGATTGATGACTTAAGTAGTGATAACTTCCAAATTTGCTTCTGATTCAAGAGGAAAGATTTGTCTTCTGATATGTATTTACATGTCCTGTAGGTTTCTGAGTGAGGTTCAAAGACTTGAAAGTTAAATGCAGTCTTTGTATCTGGTATGTTAAAAAAGTAGAGAAATACTGGGGTTTAACATTTTAGGGCACCTATATCAATCCAAAGTGATTTGTCTTCATTGTTCATTTAGACTTTTTTCTGTGTTGTTTTCATTCTGAGCAACTGTTGGGCTTATGCAGTTTATATGTCACTGTCCCAGACTCCTTTACAAATATCAGGTATTTCCTGTTGAATTCTGTATGCTGTGATTTTTGTTTCACATTACAGTCACTTCTTGAGATTCATATTCCAAGTATTACTATTCCATCAACTTCGGTGAAAGTACTTAATCATATTCTGTAATTGGAGTATGCCAGTCATGGCCACCTGTCAAAGCACAAGTCTGAAAGAGCCTGCCTTCAACAGCAGAAAATAGCTCTGATCTTAGCCATGGATTGATGTTATTGCCATTTGTGTTTTATCTTAATGTAGGCATAATGTGTTAGGACTACACATTGGCATTGCTTGGTTACAAACCTGCATGCAACTGTTCATTAAAAACAAAGCACTCTCTTGATTGGCACCTTTTGTTAAAGGTTTAAGCTGCATATATTTTTGCTTATGGTTGGGTTTCTTCCAGAACCATACACCACCACCTTAAAATGAGTACAGTTCTGTAAATATTGAAAGGGCACAGGTGCCTAAATGTTAACAAACCAGGTATCCCTCTTTCAGGAAGTATGAGAACTGGGTATTTGACTTAGGATTGCAGTGAATTTTTTGGCAGCTAAGTACCATGGTTTTATTATGCACACTTTTAGGGGCCTTGGGGGTGGTTGTAATTTGAGGAGGGATAGATTGGGGATTTGAAACATGTTATTTTACATACATGCATATGACCAAAGCATCAAATCTTTATCTTTTTAATAGAGAATTAATAAGCAGTGACGATTTAACTTGGTCAAAATGAAGGGAGTTAGAGCTCATCTTTGTAGTTTCTGATCCCCTTTTTTCAAGCCCAAATGATAACGAAATATCAGAAGAGGCAATTTTCTTATATAATCATACTCATTTATAAGTTATTCATTTAGAAAAGAGCTCTGTGTTTGTGGAGTCTTCTTTTTTACTTAAGCCTGAGTATCATACTTTCACCAGCAGCACTAATCAAATGTCATGAATGCTGAAAAGCATAAACTCTGGGAACTGTAAATACCAAGATATAAAATTCTCTAGTTCAGTATCAAAGTCAAGGATTTTTTCAAATACAAACCACTAGCCAATGCAAGTATTTTTTTTGTATCAGCAATGATTATGTTAAAAAAGTGTGTGCAAACAATGCAGGATATAAAATTTCTTCCATTACCAGTGAGCCAGACTTGTATCACACGCATTGTCTGAGATATCTCCCTCCTCCCTCTCACTCTCCTTTCCCCTGTGCCCTTACCCCCACTCCCTTGCTTTTTAATTTACAGAAGACTGTGACTGTGAAGGATATTTCAATGGACACTACATAGGTGAGTAACCAAAAACCCCTTACATCTTCCTGAACACGCCCACCCCAAAAAAAACCAAAATGAAAACAAAAAAAACCCCCCCAAAAAACCCACTTCCGCCTTAAAAAATTAAAATTGGACTATTTATATTAATTTTCCATACATTAATAAACTAGATTAGCTCTGTGAAGAGGCATAACTGGACTTTGGCACAACCGATACTTGGCAGTTTAAGGGGGTGAGGGGTTTTTATTCCAGGTTGGGTGCTTGGTTTTCTATCCCATATGCAAACATTTCTCCTATAATAATAGCATATGTGCACTAATTTGATTATAAATGAAATTTGTGGGCATAACTCATATTTGAAGATAATAACTTGTAGCTGAACAGGCTTGAAAATCTGGATAAGTGGAGACATGTCAATATATCTTCTGTGTCTCTGCACAGCTGGTTTACGCAGGAGCTTTAGACTAAGTCGTAAAGAGAAGGAAAACAATGTGAACGAAGGCAAGCAAGCAGAGCAGGCAGATGGAGCAGAGCTCCTAACATATGAAGAAGTCACAAAGTATCAGCAACAGCCTGGTGAACAGCAGAGGCTGGTGGTTTTGATTGGTAAGATACCCAGTTGGTTCAAAATTTTTCACCTTTCTCCCTCTTGCCTTATCCGGCACTTCCAGAGGCTTTCTTTTGATGTTTGGTTTGGGGTTTTTTGTGGTTCTGGTGGGTTTCTTAAATGTTTTTTCTGGCTTTTGTCAGAACTCACTCTTTTATTTTAAATTACATTAAAAACAAAGAAAAATACCCAAGGAATCAAACTCACCAAATCCTTCTAAAAATAATGATGCAGGACTATTTCTTATTTTCACTTTCCTTTGGTTGTTACTCCAGCATTTATTTAGGCTGTCAGAACTACTGATGAAGAGGTAGATGTTAGAGTTGTCTATCAAGATTTTGCCTGCAATTTTAACTCAGTAGGCTTCTCAGCCTTGTGTTGAGCCAGTTTCCCAGGATGCCCTAGAATTCAAGGGTATCTCATAGAACCAACTGCTAAGATTACAGATTTTCTGACTTGATGTCTGCCAGATGATTGTCCAGCAGTTGTTCAAGGAATTCAGTTTGTTCCTGACAATGTTCTTCAAAGCAGAATATGACAGAGCAGGTCTTGAGGTCTCTCATGAAGAGGTTTCTTCAAGCACACACCTGAATCTTATTATTTGTGTGAAACTGATACATTTCTTTTTCTGCAGTGTTTCATTCACAGAAATCTGTCAGTCAGTTTTATTTTATTAGGTTGCCTGGGGGCCAAGTTAAGTGAGCTCAAGCAAAAAGTTGTGTCAGAGAACCCACAGGAGTATGGTGTTGCAGTTCCACGTGAGTAAAATTTACTGACTTGTGTTTGTTGTGTCTTTATTCCATAATTGCTGTCTAATGAATGTGGTGCCATCTGCACTGATAATTTGTGTTCTGACTATTTTATGCGTATTTCTGAAGTACTTCAAATTATTTTTCTCATTGTAATACACTGTGTCAGCCCTTGATAGGTGAATAAATCATTATGTAACTTGGCACATATGCATTTTGGAATTCTGTCAGCTCAGAGGGGTTTTTTTAATTGTGTTTTCCTAAGTGGGCAGGTTCCATTTTGCAGTGTCTGTTAAAAGAATGAAAAACCTAATACAGGAAGAAAAAATGGAGTGTGGCTTGCAAAGAGAGCTGGTGTGATAAACTAGCATCTTAAGAGTCAGCTAAAACACTGTGGGTTTAAAAGAGGCATTTTTCTTGAGAACAGCATTACAGCTGCAGTTTAAAAGAAAAGCAGAGGGCAATAAACCAAATCAAAATTCGGGCAAGATTTTAAGTTGTTGATTAGTATATCTAGGCTGTTCAAACAAGCAAGTCAGAGTAATAAAGAAATTAGTGATTGTTGCATGGCTTTGTGGCTAGAGTTACATGGAATTTCTTTTACTGGATTATTTTCCAAAAAAAAAAAGGAATTATCAGACACACACACACACACAAAACTGTTATTTGTATTCCCCAACAAGCTACTTTTTGAATCCAAAAAATTAACATTGAGGGCACTGTTTATATGTTATTTAAGACCTTTAAAAAAAAGTTTTTCAGGCAGACTTCAGTAAGTTAGCAGAAGAACTCAAATGGGTAATTCCTACTTGAATTTAAACACATACAGAAAAAGAGTAGCAGACATTACTTTCATGGTCAGGCACAGATTTGTAGAATGATGATCAAAGCTTCTCCTACAGTAATAACAATTAGTAAAAGAAATTACACCAAAAGTAAGGGATTCTCATAATTATGCAAACTTCACAGTACCTTGGGAAAACAGCCATCAGTGTTCTTATTGTAAATTCAAAGGCAGCATAATAGGACTTTATATATTTCCTGGTTTTATTTTTGAGCTTTCCAAGAAAATGAGAGTCCAGAATTCCAAACACTTAAGTTACTTTGTTTTCTGTAGGATATCCTCTGCTGCATCTACCAGGTGTAAGAAGGATGTTTCCTAATTTTTTTTTGTTAGTTACAGCACTCTGGGGAGCAAAACAACTTCATTTTTGGTCATACAATATTTGAGATGGAGTTTAAAACAAAATTATATGGTCTGATTTATATTTTGTTCATCTGAATTTGCCACTGTGTAACTTCCTTGTTTGAGGTCATGAACATGTGACAGGAACTAAGTAGAGAAAACGTTTGCAAAGGCTGATATATCTCCCATGTCTTGCTTCCCTTCTCTTCTAGATACAACAAGGTCAAGAAAAAGCCATGAGAGAGAGGGAGTAGAATACAATTTCGTTTCTAAGCAATCATTTGAGACAGATGTGCAGCAAAACAAGTGAGTTAATTTTAAAATACTGGTATAATTGACTATTTAAAAATATTGTTTGTTCAATCTTACATCATATGAATACCAAAATCAGGTGACAAGTTGGACTAGCTGTATTAGAAGGATTCAGCTTTCTAACTAGAATGCTCTTTATTGAGTCTGGACTGTTACAGCAAACTCAAAAATTTAGCCAGAAGCAATTTAGGAGTAAGATTAGTAGGAGGATCCTGAGTTAGAATTTAAACCTGCATAGGTGTTGTGATTGGTCAGAATTGAATCTAGTGAAAGTAACAGGTATTTAGCTGGGCCTGCTCACTCTCTGTTCAACATGATGGGTCAAAAGTTTTATTCCCAAGTCTGCTTGGAATTGTGTGGAAGAGTGAATCTGTGACTGTACCGGACTTTGTGTGAGCCTGAGGTGTTTCCTCAAAGTTCACGTTGTTACTAGTCTCCCACAAGATGGGAGAATTGCAGTCCATGTCCTTGCCAGCTTGGTTCAATTTTCTGTGAAAATTACCCTTTCTTCTTCCCCTTTTTGTCAGTAGTGCTGATTAGCTATTAGTGATATATGAAGAATTGCTACTAAGCAAGGAAGGAAAAAGAAAGTGGAAAAAATTAAATCCCTACCCAACCTACCCCAAATTTTCTGCCTTTCTCCTCCCTGTTTGGCTACTGTGACTTCAGGAAACAGCTGTCAAATGTTCTAAGTTAAATATTCTTAATAATTTTTGTAGATGGTATTTAAAAATGTATTGACTTTTTAGATTCGTGGAACATGGAGAATACAAGGAAAATTTGTATGGTACAAGTCTGGAGGCAATCCGGTCTGTGATGGCCAAAAAGAAGGTTTGTTTGGTGGATGTGGTACCTGAAGTAAGTTCTGCAGCTTATTCTAAAGAAAGCAAATATGATTTACTGCTGGCTGACACTCTTGGGAAAGCAGTGCAGTGGTTGCAGTTCCTGCATGTCCAGGTGGTACAGCCTGGATGTCTCTTCAGTAGCTGGCACTGTGGGACTTTTCCTTTGCTGTAGCACTGATGTGCATCCCTGTCCCAGCCTGCTCAGGTCTGAGAGACAAGACTTAGAGTTGTTTTTTTCATTCTAGTTCTGATTTTAAAAACGCTGGCCATAGCACACCCCCACACCCCCAAGGCTCTCATTTGTAGGATCACAAAGATACAGGGACAATTTCTGGGTGCAGACATGGAATGCAGTAACAGTAGGAACCACCCCAGGACACTAGTGTTGTAAGCAGTGCCAGTAGAGCTGCTCTTAATACCTCCATCCTGTGAGTTAATACTTGAAATTTTGATTCCGATTTTGTAACTGGGCTAGGAAAAGACTCGTGGTACTACCTAGCTAAGTTTAAAATGTGCACTGTTTGGCTGCTTAAGCGAAGCAAACCATAACTTGCCCACGAAGTCAGGTTTTTTTATACTTTCCTCAGTACTTTTTGCCACGTCCTTGCTCCTCGGAATCACAGTGCATAGCAAGGCAGGTGTGCTGTTAAGGCTGTGCTCCGTGCACTCCTGTGCACCAGCCAGGACACTGGCATGAACCTTTGTTTGAAGAGCAAAAGATTGCTGTGGTCAGATGTGTGGTACACAGGACTTCACAGTGTGTCAGCCTGTACCAGTGAAACTGCTGAAACCAGTCTGAGTCTGTCACTGACATGTAGCGAAAAGAAGTCTGATAAAAAATATCTGTTCACAGGCAGTGAAGCACTTGAGGACTCCGGAGTTTAAGCCTTATGTAATCTTTGTGAAGCCTCTCATTTCAGAAAAGAAAAAACATGTCTTAAAATCTCCCATGTCAGAAGAAATCTCAGCCCCTCTTGTAAGTATTCTAATTTCTAATCTCTTCTTTTTAGACATGAAAGAAATATTTGGGCTAGCACTTCCATTACATGAAAGAGCTCCTCCTCCATGACAACAAGAGTTAAAGTGGGGCACCATGTAGGTCCTGTGCACATACAGCCTTTCAGATGGAACTTTAGAATGGAGTTTTTGACTCCTTATATACTCAAGTTTTAAAGTAATGTGAAGCCAAGTGCCAGTCTTCCCTGTGGATCTGGGTACATCATCAAGGCTGCAGCAGGGGAAGTTGCTACTGAACTCAGATAAACCAATAGTCGTTTTACATTTCTGATGAGCAGCCCCATCAAATGGTAAATGGTAGCCAGCTATTTCTTATACCTCCAGAGGGACACCCACACCAGTGTCACCCAGTGCTTTAATGCTGTACACACAAAACACAGTATGTGGATGACTTCTGAGCATCAAACCTAGATCAGCTGCAAACTGGTGATGTGTAAATCTGAACAGAAACAGAGTGCATAATGTCATTACTTTGGTAACCTGAACTTAAATTTGTGTGTTACAGAGCTTAGTTCACTTGGTAAGCTTTTGTGTAAGCCCTCAGAATTACTGAACTTGGGACAATGTGTGCAGCATTCCTTTGCAGTTTTTGAGGAGTGTGGTTTCCATGTCTTAGGCTAGGCAGCAACTCTTGACTACATAAAATGCAGCATCACCATTTTATGTCCCTCCTGTACCATATTTCCCCCCTTCCCTAAGGCCCCTTGCATTTTTTGGAACAGCTACCAGTAGCATACTGCTCCTTGAGCTCAGTTTTAATATCTTCAATACCTTTTCCTAATGGTGGCAGCTTTTGTTCCATGTTCTTCCTCAAAGTAATGACTCATTGTGCTAATACACTTCAAAATGCTAGTAACTAGAAAGACATGCTGTAAATGTCATACCAACATCTTGTGTTGATCAGCAGGATGAAGAACAGCAGGAAATTATTAATTCAGCAGCATTCATTGAAGAGCGGTATGGCCATTTAATTGACACTGTACTGGTGAAAGAAGATCTCCAGAGTGCATGTAATGAGCTGAAAAGTGTGTTAGAGAAACTAAACAAGGATTCATTTTGGGTGCCAGTCAGCTGGGTTAGGTCATAGCTTGTTACCATGTTTAAGGGACAGACTGTATAAAAATGTTTTGTAAATACTTGAAATAGAAAAGGGGAATATATCGAATTTGGTCCAAAACTGGCGGTCTTATCTAGAAGGCAATGCATAAAGACTGTATGAGGAAAAAAACCAGTCACAAGCTGACACTGCCTTTCTGAGACAAAATTTTGAATAGCAGCTGTCATTTAGAAGTCAATACTCAGACTAAAGCCAGTCCAATCTTTCACTGATCTTTAGACTGTAAATAGTACATTTTGTTACAGTGAAGTTTCGCAGAGGGTCTCACACTTCCAAAGCATTTTAGTGCTGAGACAGTGACAAGATGGAAGGTTTGTCCTTTGGCCACAATTCTGGCCACAAATGTTGTGGCTAGAGTTAAAACCTCAGAATAAAGTACCCTTTGGGAACAAGCTCCTTCAGCTGGGTGGGAAGAGTGTTCTTTGGAGAGTGGTTACACCATGTCAGTTACTCAGAAGTTCAGCTGCCTGGCTGGCCAGCAAAACATGCTTCCCTTCACACAGAAGCAGTAATTGCAAATCCTTTCCAGTTAGGCACTAAAAACCAGGCCAGCTGTAGAAGGGGGTTTTTTATGTCCATCACATTTCCCAGTACTCCAAGTTGTCTTGCACAGGTGTCAGTCTGCTCATCCACAGCTTATGCCCAGTCTCCTTCTACTGACACAGGACAAATGCTAAGCAGCCTGTGAGTGTACCTGTATGACTGGCCAGCTCATAAAACATAGATTTTTATAGTGTACATGAAAACAGCTGCATACAGTTCTAAAATAGGATGTTTCTGCAAAACATCTTTGCCTGTGCTACCTGGTGGGACACAGCCTTGACACAATGGAACAGCTCCAAAAACGGCACTAAAAGGAGGAGTCTGAAGTAATAAATAGCTGAGCTACAGGTCAAAATTTTCATCATTCCAGCATTTATGACTTTTGTTCCAAATCTGGTGAAGGTTTCCAGAGCATCTAATTGGTCTGAAGAAGAAATCTTTACTGTTAGAGGACCTTGTATATATTTGAGGAGACTTGAATATACAGTATTTTAAAGTGGGTCTTAAGAAGATGCAGAGATGATTCTGGAAGTAGCTGTGCTTTATAACTGGGGGGGTGTGAGGGGAGAGCATTGTACAGGTGCATGTTAGCTGTAACTAGTTCCTGTTTTCACTTGCCTGCTGAGGTCTAGTATTTCCTGTGTATTGTGCCCTTTAAACAAGACCTTTTGGTGTACCAGTCTTGTTCCTTTTATCTTAACAGTATGATGTTATTCTTGTTCCATGGCATTTAGCAGAACTAAAAGTTGCATATTAAAAGCACATTTCTTACATACCAGTGTCACTGAATCTACATTACATCCAGCCCAAAAAGTTGTGTTGAAGAGTCACCCCCATCCATCCTCTCCAAATGACAGCTTTCATGGATGGTCCTGCCCCTGGGCACTGAAGGTCTGTTCCCACTGCTACAAAAAAAGGAACTTTTCCCAGTCAGGTCTCTGCACCTGTCAGTGCTGCAGCCTGGTGGCCTCAGCAAATGTACAAGGACTCCTCCATGTGCACAGGGCTGTCAGCTCTGCAAGCATGTGCCAGCACAGCCACCAAAAGGAATTTGGCTTCTTAGATAGGTAATCTGTGACAGATGTACCTCGATCCTATGAAAAACTGAGTGTAATATTTTAAAAACTATTTCAGTAATAGCATTTCAAACTAAGTCATTTTATGAAAATATTAAATGGCCAGACTGATCTCACCCTAGATCTAAATTTCAGGTTACAAACAGATTTTTAGTCTGCAAGACATAAACATGTTTAGAAGATTCAGATTTAATTTAAAGAAAACTAAGGGTCAGAATTTATTTAAAGCAAGGTTGCTACCATAACATCCTAAAATATTCTGAATGGCTAGCAGTAAATAAAGCTGTGTGTTTGTTTTATGATCTAACATAGTCTAATAGTAGAAACATGCATTAAGAGAAGCAAGGCACAAGTTACATATAAGGTACACCTTAAATTTTCAGTACTTTTAATGTAAGTTAGCAAAATACAATATTGCCATTAAAAGTGTAAAAGGTGAAAAGATAACTTCATAATGGGATTGGTGACAGACAGACTCACCCTAGTGGAAAGTCTTCCACAGGCAGCACATTTTCTATTAAATTGAGTTTTATCGTTGTGGCTGCTGGAAGAGGACGAGGGTGTGAGTTTGCAGAGAGCCACAGTGACTGCAACACCCACAGCCATGGTGTGAGGCAGCCCACAGTGATTCCTGCATTTCATCCCTGATCCTCGGTGCAAAGCCTGTGAGAACAGCACAGGGCCACCTGCAGTGCAGGAAGCAGGGATTTTCCTGACAAACCTTAGAAGATACATCCTCTTCATGACAACCCTAAAATTAACCAGTAAGTCAGCTACTATCTGGGGATATGTAGCAATTTTGACTTTTTAAAAACCATCCACAATCAGGAAACTGTCCACTGCTCAGGGTAACTCCTGAAGGGTAACTACATTAAGGGAACTCGGTTGCCTAAAAGCCTCCCACACCATCCCAGGGAAGAGAAGCTTTTCAATAATATTCCAGAATTGAATACTACATTATTTATGCTAAGGCAGGAATTCCAGCAAAAGTCCATGTTGAATGTCATACAGCAAGAGCACAATACTCTAAGCAGCACTAAGATTTAGTAGTGAAAAATCTGAGTGCTACCAGAAAAATACCTGCAGATAGCAGTTGTGCAAAAGGGAAGGAGAAACTGTATTTTGTTAATGAATAAAAATGTATTTTGCTAATGAGTTCGTGTTTTGGATCCACACAACTGATGGCACATCAACCATGGCACAGATGAGTGCTTGGAATCCCACCCCCACACCCTTTTTTTTTTCTGAAGTCCCCTCCAGTCAGGCAGAGCAGCCACCTGCACATTTAAGTAAGAGGACAGTATGCCCCACATACGCCTTCATCCTGCTGTGCTGAAGATTCCATTAGCTGGACTCCCCATTTCTCTGTGCTCTTGTCCCAAAGACCTGGAGTCTGCAGGATCTTTATGACTAGCTCCTCAAAGGCATTTTGCACTCCTTCCTGTGTCTTGGCACTGGTCTCTGGAGGAATCAGGGAAAAAAAATTATTTTATCTTATTTGCAGGGAGTGTATTCCACTTAGTAAAAATTTATTTTGGGACCACAGAGAAGATGGGAGTTTTTTAATGAGTGAACCTCCTCTCCATTCTCTCTTAAGTTGAAGAGGATAAACAGGAGTGCATCCCTGTCTGAAGCATCACATTTTTCCACCTAAAAAAAAATCCACAGTTCTCCATTTTTTCCCATAATGGAGAAATAGAAATTGTTCTCAGGTTGTGACAGTAAATCTAGAAAATAATTATTCCATAATGAAGCTGAGAAGCAAAGAATAGAGAGGGAATTACATGTTGTCCCCTAGGTGTTTCAGTTTCTCCTAGAAACCTTTTCAAGAAGCTTTCTCTGTAGAAACTCAATTTGTTCCCCATCTTTATATCTTCACGTTGTACATTTTATTGTTGCTCTAAGAATATTGTCTTTTATGTAGTTGGCAACAGAAACCTGGAAATGAAAGATCAGACAAGGTCCTTGCTGACATCAGTAAGTAGAAAAATTTCGGTCTTCTGGGCTCTGAATTAAAAAATCCTGCTAGTCAAGAGAACATAAAATTCATGCCTGTACAGTACATGCAGTAAATCTGTTTCAGAGAAAAGTGCTTCTAGTTGCAGTCAATGCAGAGCATCTCTGCAAAAAGTTGAAACCCACATCCGTGCACACGAATTACAGCAAAAGGAACCCACATTAATTAGGCATTAAACATATTAACCCATCAACCTGAAATACAATTGCACATTCATGCTTAGTAATACCAACATGAACATAGGAACATAGAAGGTTTCGTCCCAGAGGTGCATACCTGTAAAAAGCAGGGAGTGTTTCCCAGCAAACTGGAGCCCTTCTTTTCTCTCTACTTCCCGATCAGGCTGCAGAGACAAATGAAGAACATGACTGAAATAAGCTACACGTGCCACTTCTAAGAAGTACCCAGAAAAGCACCACTGCAATGAGGTTCTGTTGAAAGGAAAAAGTGTCTGTAATATGTATTTTATCAACTCAATTTTCCCACTTGATAGCTCACTGCCAGGCTGGCTGTTAGGGGGGTCAAATTGAACAGCAGCAACATCAAACCACAGAATCTCCTGAGCTGGAAGGGACCCACCAGGATCATCAAAGTGCAGCACAGCCCCAAGAAGCACACCATGTGCCAAATCAGCAGGAAATGAACGTGTTGCTATGTTCTGACTCAACTGGAAGCAAGACATGAGCCAGAAGGGCACAGTAGTCAAGTCAAAAAGGCCTACCAAAGGTTCTGAAACTGGGCACACTTGGAAGGGGGCAGAGGAGAACGCAGCTCAGGAGAGCCACACTGGAAGTCTCTTGTTGCAAGGCAACAGCAAAGCACCTCACTGTTCAACAGGCATCTAAATGTGTCAGAACAGCCCAGAAGCAAACAGCAAGCAGTGCAGCTCACAGCCACATGGATGCACACTCTAGAGCCATCCAAAGAGCTGAGCTCCCCTTCCCCACCACCTGTCAAAACAGAGTCTGGTCAAAAAGAAAGCAGCAGCAATGCTGCAGTTAACTTCCGTGTTAGACAGCAGTTTTTGGGCAGACCCTTGCACCATCTTAATGTAATATCATCAATTGCATCTCTCCAGAAAAGTTCCCATTAAAATATTTCACAATATCTGCTTCTAAAATGATAGAAGTGGAGCCTTCCCAGCTCAGTTGCAGACTATGTTACCTCCTCACACAACAGTTGTGTTACTTACAGCACTTGTCTCACATTTACACGCTGTGAAGAGTCAGTAATCCAGGGCAGAATGTAAAAGGATGCATTCCCAAACTGACCTTGTCAGTTTTATTGCCAACCAACATCTTCACAGTGTTGCTGTTGGTGCTGTACGTTTCCAGCTCATTCAGCCATCTTTGCAGTGCTGTGAAAGTGTCTTTTCTTGTAACATCATACACTGAACACAGAGGAAAAGGAGCTTAACAGCTGTGGAGTCTTGGACAACGTTTACTTCATTGTGACAGAACTTAGTCCACGCTTCCCAACTACTGCCCGGAAAAAAAAAAAACAGTACCAGGGAATTTCAGAAAGAGGCATCGACCATATACTCTTCCCAGAGCTGGAACACGCTGGGCTGTGCTCACCCAAAGTCACTTGAGGATTACATAACACAGCACCTCTGCGAGTGAAAATCAGACTTACCAAGAGAAACACTCTACCTGTTGGTAGTTCTGAATTGGGCCACACAGAGTATTTTAAAACAGGTATTTTGTCACCTAACTTTAAGTGCATGCACACACTGCTGCTAAAAACATGGACTGAATTAAAAGCTACTCTTGGGCACTGGTAACTGCATAACTGTATTTACATAAATCACTAAGGTTTAAAAATCATAGTCAGAGTATTTTGTACAGCAAGGTAAGGGTTAGCCTTCACAAACCCTGAAATTGAGAATCCCTTTGTTTCCTAATTGCTGTTGTCACACAGAAAGGGCCTAGCCATCCATCACCTGTGTACAAACCTCAAGTGTTACCAAAATCACAATAATCACATCAAAAGTTTCTGGGAAAAAAAAAAGTAAAAACATCACAGGGAAAAGAACACAACACAAACCCTGATTAGCCTTATTACCAGAAAATCACCAAAGTAATAACTACAAAGCTAATAATTCATCCACTCAACAGCTTGCAGCATCACATCTGTCTTTTTAATTTAATATATTTTGAAGCAGCAGCATTTCCTCCCAGTGGTTTTGCAGACTCAGTGTTTGAGCTAATGAGCAGCAATGTTGTATAAACCATAATTATTCCTCTGATTTTCTCGGACAACCTCCTTTTGCAAGGACATGCACATTTAGGAATAATAAAGACCACTATTTCTGTAATCATGCTTTGCTTCCATTTACTTCGTACCTAAAACAACTCCTTGAGCTCCTCGGTAGTAACTGGGAGTCAGTGTTCTAAAGCGCTCCTGTCCTGCTGTGTCCTGCAGAGGGAGGGGGAAAAAACCCCAAACACACAACATCAAATACACTTAAAACAAAAAAAAGGGATTTTAAAATTTTAAACTAAAGAAGATGAGCAAATTTAAAACTTTCCTGACCAGTAAGGATACATGGAATATTAAGATATGAGAATGAGGAAAGCAGTCAGAAAACAGCAGCAACAGAAAATGGGTGAAGGGGTGGTAGGAAAGCAGGGAGAGGACTTGATTGAAAGTAAAAAAGGATAAGCAGACATCTGTAATGTGAGTGAGACAATAGGAAAGTAAAAGGGACTCTAGAGAAAGCCATAAAAGGCCAGCAGCCACAGAGCTAGGTGTAAAACCAGCTGAACTGAATGAGGTGAGGAATGACTGATTTTCCAGTGAGAGACTCTGCAGGAAAGGAGACAAGAGAGGTTCCAAACATCTCCTGTTGCTTCTCTACCACAAGGAAGACAAATCTATTTAGAAAGAACTACTTCCAGACTGCCATGAACCTAAGTAGGTAAGAAATTTAAAATCAGTAGTTTCATTCCATTATTACTGCAGTATGTCTCAAACTCATGATAAGTAAGAATAAGCAAGGTACTAAGTATATGAAATTCAAAAGAACCCTCAAAACAATAAGGAGGCAACAAATCACACAAATATTTTTTGAAAAAATTTTATTTCCTTTTATGTACAGTTTACAATTGATAGACTAACAGCTATATTGTAATTTATTTATTCTTTGTTTTTAAAAAAGAAACTAAAATTGGGAGTATACTTACTTAATTCATTATTACAAAGGAGATTGTATTTTAGTCCCAATTACTTAATTAGTAATGGCGTTTTCTTTCTCAAATACCTGTGACCATACACATAATATCTCTCCTTCCTAAGGCTCTTTCATTCCACTTAGAAGAATTAAATGTTTGTTTTATATTATAAATAATCCTGATCACACAGCTGCAATCTGATTTCAGTCTGCAGATGCTGAAAATACAGCATCAGGAAGTTCAGGACAAACGCTCGAGTTTCCCAGTAAATCTGAATCAAACTTTAAACAGTTCAAGAACAAGGGGTTCTTTGGGGATTTTTGCATGATTTTAACCAAAATTAAGCATCTGGTGTAGTATACACACAGCGCTGCTACACAGCCCCTACAGGCAATCCCCCAGCTCATTACCCAGAGCATCACCTTTCTGCGCTTTACCCGACTTGTGGCTCACACAGGAACGCCTGCCTCTCCCGCAGGCTGACATCTTCAGGAGCTTAACACTTCACAGAGCCGCGGAGAAACCGCACCACAGAGCAGTCAAAGTCTCCACTAGGACTGAAGGAAGTCCCAAACCTTGGCTAAGGAAGCCTTTAGAAGTGTTTTCGTTTGTCTGCAACTACTGCTGTGCGATCGTGGCAGACACTCACTCTACACGCATTGCAGCCTAAGTACGCAATCTCAGCATGCAGAAGAGTTTAGCAGAGAGAGGCGGAGGAGGAGGAAGAAGGAGAGGGGGAAAACCCCACAAAAAGAAGCTCTTGAAGCTTGTACATCTCTCCAAACCCAACATACCCCCATCGGTCCGGAACACCACCTACCCATACGGCCGGCTGTACTGCACGGCTCTCCACAACCATTTTCTTCGCTGTAAAATCAACACCTAAGGCGTAAGAAGGGGAAGCCCGTCAGCAGGAACTGCTGTCCGCCCTGGCAGCCGCCTCCTGCCGCGCCCCGCGTCCGCACGGTCCCGGCTCCCCACCGGGACCCCAACAAGAACCACCCCAGCCCGCGGGCGGACCCCGGGCTCACCCACGGTGGGCTTCAGACGCGGCTCAAACGCACCGTCCGTGAACCTCCGCCGGAGGCTGTGGGGAGAGAAACCACGGGCTCAGCCCGGCACCGCGCCCGGGGCCCCCCGTGCGGGCCGCGGCAGCACCTGGACTTCCCCACAGCGCTGTCTCCGACCAGCAGCAGCTTCGGGGTGAGGCCTGCGGGCTCCATCCCCGCACAGCACCAGGCACAAGTCCGTGTCGGAGCAGCCACTGCCAGTGCTGCTCGCTCCTCTCAGCGGTCCGGCCCCGGCAGCT
>VXBT01009682.1:607196-652802 GCA_013400235.1 Oriolus oriolus | reverse complement strand
GGGCCGGGCGGGCCGCGAGGCGCAGGGCGGTCACCGAGCAGCTCCCGGCGCTTCGAGCCGCGGGCAGTGAGGCTGCAGGACGGGATCTGCTGGATCTCTGCGGGCCCTGTGGGGTTTATTCTTTGCACCACATCATGATTCAGTTCTCTGTTCCAATCCTGTCCTGTCTTGCTGTTTCTCTTTCCCCTTTTTTGTCCATCTTTGTACACTTTTTCCCAGTGAAATTGGGGGCGCTTTTTTTGTATACATGTGTAATATACTGGATCCCTGTTCTTATTTTAAGCTTGTACCTCCTAAAGAAATACAAGTCAAGATCATAGGCTGTCATTAACTTTCTCCTAAGCCCAGCCAAATTATATTTGTTACTGCCAGTTGATGCAGGACATGCACGTCCAGAGATGGGACTGAATTCATTCTCTCAGTGGCCAGTCTGGTGTCTGACAGCCACCATCTCCTTCATATTTGTAGTAGTTATCTGGAAAAAATGAAGTCAGAGCTTAAAAGCTGATTTGCGCAGTAAATAATCAAAAAAAACCACATTGAAGGTAGTTAGCTACTACAGAGTCATTTTCATTGTTCAGTAATTTATTTTAATTACTGAGTATCGACTTTAATATGTTCAGATGCAAGGGAGTCCAGGAACAGATAATGGATGTATAAGTTCCACAGTGGAAAATCTCTGTCTAGTGGAAAGCTTTACTGTGGAGAAGGACTTTTTATGTAATAACTGACAAACAGAAAATATCTGAAGCATCACTGCAGTTTGTAGCCTAAGAACAGTTCATCTGCTAGTTGCACAAACAGACAACGTGCAGTGGTATTTGTCAGTGTTTTTAAAAGAATGCTGAAAATTTGTGGAGGGCAGCTAAAGCAAGAAATAACTTTGTGGCTGAGAAAACTATTTCACAACGGGAACAGACAGTCTACTCAATTTGTCAAGACTTAGGAGGCAGTGATATCTTTGAAGCACCTGCAGAGAGTTAAGCTAATGCTGAGGTCTAGTTGAATAGATAGATTTCCATTAAGATTTGGTCACTGTGTGGTGAACTTTGATATTCTCAAACTGGAAATAATATTAATTCTTAAGAGGATTTTTTGTGTCAGGTGGAGTTGTGGTAAATACTGCATTGTAAGTAGCATTTGCTATATTAGTCATTCTGAAAGAATATTAATCTGTTTTCATGTCATTTCGAGCTTCGTGTCCTGCTTTTTTACTCTTGTTGTGTGCAGTGCAGGGTCACGTTTAGGATAACAAGCAACAGAGATTTTATAACAATAAAAATTCACAGAGCAGCCAGAGCAGGGGGATTGGAATTCCAATGCATGATATAAAAGCAATAGAATTTGAACAGCAACTCACAGGAAAAAATTAAAACCTGTGAGTGAGATTCAGAAACTTCTGTTGGTTACCTTTTAGAATATTTTGCACAGGGGTGCTGCTGTCTCTCCTTAAGAGTAACTCATCTTTAGATAAAAATGACAACAGAGACATTCAGGCCAATGAGATTAAATTGGGTCAAAGTGTAGAATAAAAGTTTATCTGTCAAGTGACTTCAAGTTGCAAGCAGAGCCAAAGTAATCAATCTTCCAGGCAATACATGAAAGTTAAAATTAATGAAAATGTAGACATAAAATGGTAAAATATTTTGAAAATTATGGGTTTCCATATTATCATCAGCAATTCTAACCTCTCAAGAAGATTAGACAAAATTTGTGAAGACAAGAGTAAAAACATAATATCGCTAAAACAAGATTTTTTAGGTGATCGACTAGCACAATTATGTATTTTTCAAACAATAACAGAAGAACAGTTTGGGATGCACTGCAAGTGCACATCATTTTGTGTTTCTGTATAAGTGAAGATGTGTTTCAGTGTAAACACTGAATCTGACCCGAAAGGTTGGACAGAATTCTTTTTTATCAGGGTTGTAGGTGACATCAAAATGGGGCCAAGAGGGAGCAGTCAGTCCACTGGAGGGTGGTAGGCTTTTTATCCAGAACAACCATTCTAGAGAAAACCAGTGTTTTGCCTGGAAATAAGCAGGCTTAGATTCCTGAACTACTGACTGAGGGAATTTGTGGGCTTTTCCCAGATGACTGGAAGCCTGTAACGATTCTAGCCATGTTAACTGGCCATTCCATAACTGTATTTGGTAAAAATGTTCTGGTTATGACTGCCCAATCTTAGTTTTTCTGTCTGCTTTAATGTATGTGGGTAACCCATGAAGCAGTTCTTTGTTCTTAATGTGCTAGAAGTGCAGGTGTGTTGTAAGGAGTTTGGAGGGCATTCTCCCAAAATTAATACTAAATTTAGTGACTCTAAGGGAAGTGTTGGTAAGACTGTTGTGACATTTTGCATTGCACAGGACAGTGCAAATTAAAATGTGTTAATAGGCTGGCATTTTTTGCCGTTACAGACTTGGTTTATTTGTTTATAATTCCATATGCCAATAGTTCATAGCCTCATGTATCTTTAATTACTGATGAATGGTTCTCCAAAACCTATGTTTTGTGGCTGGTAAAATAATTCCTCTCTGTTCAAAAGAAACACTTCCTACTACTGTTACTCACAGGATGAGGAACTCTAAATCTTCCATACTGAGAATGGACAAGACTCTGTGATTTTTTTTCAGGAACCAGATGAAGCTGATGTTAGCAACTCTCTGCTGTTTGAAGGAGCTAGCATTTCAACATCAAACATGATGCAGCTGGAATGAAATGTTAAGGATGAGAGAGATCCAAGGACTGTTTGGAAAGGGAGAAACAAATGGCATACAAATACTCTCTTTTTCACCTCTAGCTGTGTAAGAAAATCATCTGTAAGGTCTGCAAAAATCATTCACTGGGAATGAGTTTGCCTCCAGGGAAGTGAGTCTGTTGCCAGATTCAACCCTAATTTCAGAATGGGAGTTCCTATTGATCCTGAACACTATCAGATATATGCTGATCTATGTAACATTAATTAAACCATATTCTCACCCTACTAAGTGTAGGCACTTGCCGCTGAATTAACACTTTTTGGTTTGGCCTTGCTCTGTAGGATTTTTGTGTTGAAAGCAGAATTCTCCAGACACTGAAACTTCTCCCCTGGCACAGATGATGTCCTGCCAGATGGAAAATCTGTCAGCATTTGTTTGGGTAATGAAGTCTTACAAATATTTGGTTCATTGCCATAGTTGCTTGGCACAGACAGCAGAAAATGTAGAAGCTTCAGTCATGCATAAGTCTTCATCTGCTTACACTAGAATTTAAGGGGTGTGCAGTCATCAGGAAGAAAAGAATTCTCAAGGTGTTCATGGCCTTGAATTACATCAAAATTCTGAATGAATGGACTCACAGATTCATATAGATGTAAACTGACTAATTTGGGTATTTATTTTAAATTAATTGATTACCTAGGTGTCCAGCCAAAAGCCCTGGAAGCATTGCCATCTCACAGAAACTTGTCCAAAATGATACTGCACAAATGCTTATCTGGAGTTCAGCTTAGTATTAAGACTTCTTGTATTGGCAATTTATGAGTGGAGCTGTAGGGAGTTTTTCAGAAATATTTCTGTTTCTGTATCCAGTTAGACACATACTGAAAGCTGCTTTTAAAAACAATCTGTCTAGGCTACCTCTTTTCACAAAGTGTGCAGGAACTGAGTTATCCTTCAGCTAAAGCTTTCTGTCACATTCTGCTAATGTCAACCAGTGGGGCTTAGATTTTACTAGGAGACCACGTAGTGTGATAAGAGATATGGGGTTTCTTTTCTTCCCAGGAAAGTGAGGCAAATGTCATGACTGACATAGGGAAATAATCAAACTCAGAATGAAAAGTAGTGGGTTTATGGCAAAAAGGAGTCAATGCTCTCCTCATATCATTTAATCATTAGCTCCTCTTACTGTAGATCGCATTCCAGGGCACAAGCAGAGATTTGTGCAAGATCATTTGTGTTACTGAGCAGATGGATTGTTTGCCATTGTACATCTTGGAGCTTTTATCAAAGCTTAGGGCATTATTACTGGATTATTAATTACTAATTAATTGTCATCGTCAAGCCTGAAAGGCATGATTATTGTGTAGCATCCAGCCCAATTGATCACTAATTGGATAGGTCGCTCTTTTAGCCACCTAAAGATGGAAGCTGGTGGTTTTGCTACAATTATTGGAAAAACTGAGGAGCTGGAAAGGACTTAGCTGACCTAAAAGTACAGAATGCTTTCTTAAGCACTTTAGCATCTTAAACATCACTCATCTGGATTCTTTTACATTCAGATATTGATTTCAGCCAAGACACTGAAAATTGTGATGAAAACACTGAGTCTCAAAGACTGAATTACATCTCTGTGTTGCTGGCTATCTCTGGATAGCCTTGACAGATCTTTCCATGACTTCAAAGGTGTTGAATAGCACAGGGCATAGGACTACACTTCTTAGTAGCCCTCAGATGAGTCTTTTGAAGATGCAGTAACATTTACTCAGTTGCTTTCTTGCTGTGGCCTGATAGGGAGCCAGTGCTGTTTCACAGTGCTTAAAATTGCCCCCTAAAATGTCAGTTTGTCTGGACTGTCTGCTAAGGTAGCAAGTACTGCTTATCAAGTTCTGCAACGCTGGTACCTGACAGCAGAGGCTTTTTATAACTGGTTTTTAAATTATTTTGTGTGAGTAATGGTTAGTCTTAGAAGTTAACGTGTTATCATCGCCAGTATTTTCCTACTTTGGTCAGAATTTTATGTTCAGAAAGTTACAGTTTTATGCCATAGTAGGATCTAGCAGATTCACTTCCATGTGTGCTTTCCTCAGTCATCAGCCAAGAAAGCAGCATTCTCTCATGCACAAGTAGTCACCATGGCTCTGAATATTTTTGTGAATTTATAACCAGTAGCTAATTCACTCTTGGGCACAGTATATTTGGCATCTACTAACAGAAAAAAAATCAAAGGGTTTGGTTATCAATACCTTCTGAGAACATCATAAATACTGAGATGATTCACCAAATTCTAATCATTTTCTTGACACTTTTTGTCATACAGGTTCATAGCCAAGAACATTATGAGGCTGCAGCGTCTGGGGATAACCCATGTTCTGAATGCAGCAGAGGGGAAATCATTCATGCATGTGAACACTAATGCAGAGTTCTATGAAGGCACAGGCATCAGATACCATGGCATTAAAGCTAACGATACACAGGAATTTAACCTCAGTCGCTATTTTGAGGAGGCAGCTGATTTTATTGAGAAAGCCCTTTCCCAGAAGGATGGTAAGGCAAACTGAAATATCTTTCTACCATGTTTTCTGTGCACTGCGTATGTTTCTTAGCAATTTACTGTTTAAAGTGATTCTTTGCTCATATGATCAACAGAACAACCACGTGAAAAATTCAGATAAAGGCCCTGCATCAAAGACACGAGAATAGACAATAAGACAGCTTAGCCTTCTTTTTATACATGTAGGTCTCCAGTACACGGCAAAGGGAAGTCTGTCACTCTCAGGGTGACTTTGAAATGGGAAACAGCTGCTGCATCTTATTATAGTTTCTTTCTGGGAAGATGTGTTTTTATTTTTCCTTAGAAGTGTTAAATCACGTTAAAAATAGGTTTTGAAAAGTAAGTTCAGGGTCTAAAAGTTGTTTTAGGACTTTAGAAATTACAATTCAAGTGCAGAAGTGATACAAGTAGTGCAAGTACTCAAGAGTTCTCACATAACCTGTTACATGGGATTTTTTCCAAATGCAGAGTAAGAATAGAGGGGCTTTTTGTTTTTTTACAGCTTTTACTACTTGAAGTCATTGCGTTATTTTATGTGTTGATTGCTTCTTTATTTCCTAGGATCACAGGAAAGCTGAAGGTTATATTTGCAATATTGTTTATATACATTTCTCTATAGTGTATTTCCTCAGAGCAGAAATCTTAGGACACAGTGCAGTGGGACAGATGGTGTTTGTGTTGTCTAACTATTTCAACATTCCAGTTATTTCTACACATGCTTGATTTCTTTCTTGCTTCATGACTGAGCATTAAATAGGAGGAATGAGAGCTCCCACAATTCTAGAAGTTCTTTTTCTGAAATGGGCAGAGGGGTGCTGGAGCTGTGATGTGGGTTTTGACAGATGGAAATACATTTTACATCTGGTTTGGTGGAGTATGAAAAATTCTAAAAATTGAAATGCAGCTCTTGCAGTTAGCATTGTGACTCACTGGAACAGGCTGCAGGAGGAAAAAAGGGTTTGCTGTGCCGTGACTGTACCTGCTCAGTTTGATCTCAGTAGCTGCAGAGTCAATCTGAATTTGCAGCAGTTCTGTTTGCTGATTCTTTCAGTCTTAGTAGTTGCCTTTGTCTACCACGCCCACCACTGTTTTGTTAACGGTGGTAAACAAAGAGGAACTTTGGAACTGAGTGATGTTGGAGCCAGTTTTAAGATTAACTGGCTACTGCAAATTGTTAGTTTTGTTTGACATTGAAGCCTAGAGTCAGGCTAGTGAAGAGAAGAGGGGTAGAACAGTATTCTCCCTCAAGTTCATTTTAGTGTTGCAGTGTGTGGAGTTCTGGAGGGCAGGTCTGGTATCCTCCAGGTCTGGAAGGCAACGCTTCAGACACTGCCTCTCACAGAGAAAGGCCAGAAACCTTTTTGCTTCTGTCCATTTGCAGAAAAGTCAATTCTCCATGTATATAATCAAGAATCTCTAAATTTTGCTAATTTATTACTACAGGCTCTCAAGAAATGTAGACAGTTACTTGTTTTAGCTCTTTTACCTTGCTAGTGATTTACCTTGAGCTGAGAAGCTTTTGCTGTTTAAGGCAAACGTGGTAACAGGATTTCTGTTGGTGTGATTGAAAGCAAGTTGTGGCTATGATAAGTGTGTGTGTGTATGGTTCAGATGTTTTCTTGTCTCAAAAACCAGTTTACTGTGGAGAGTAGACTGGGGCCACATGTCCCACTGCATTTGGGAAGGGGAAAATTTCTGTGTCTGGAAAAGCAGGTCAAAGAGGAAGCAGCTGAGAAACAACAAGATCAGGTTAGATTTCTCAAAGGGAGCAGTGGCCTGCTTTTTCATTTTTGGATACCTCACTACAGGATTTACCCACATGGTGGTTTAACCTTGGCTGGATACCAGGTGCCCACCAAGCCGTGCCAGCACATTCCCTCCTCAGCTGGACAGGGGGAGAAAAATACAACAAAAGGCTCCTAGGTCAAGATAAGGACAGGGAGATCACCCAGCAATTACCATCACAGGCAAAACAGACTCAACTTGGGGAAGTTAATTTCACTTAATACCAATCAAATCAGAGTAAGAGAATGAGTAACAAAACCAAATGTTAAAAGACCTTCCCTCTACCACTCCTTTCTTTCCCTGTTCAGCTTCATTCCCTGTTTTCTCTACCTCCTGATCCCAAGCAGCACAAGGGGCAGGGAATGGGCATTGCAGTCAGTTCATCACACGTTTTAATGCCTTTTCCTGGTCTTAAAATTAAGAGAGCTGAACACAGTTAAGAGGGAAAAGGGTTTTTACCTCAATATTTATTGAAGGACCCTCAGGGGCGCCGAAATGCACATCGAAATGCACCCCGAAATGCCCATCGGAAATGGCCACCCACGATGTGATGTGTGTGCAATTATAGGCCTTGCTAATTAGCACATCTATCAAAGATTGCCCAGGGAGGGACTCCAGCGAGACCCCTCAGCGAGGAACCTTCCCCTGGCTGGGCCTGGCTTTGTTTACAGAATGTGTTCTGGAGAGGCCCTCGGGGTCTGGGGTTTCCAGAGTGTTTGGGCTCTTGGCTGAACGGGATATTGGGTATGAGGGAAGGGATCAAACTTAAAGAATTATAACTGTGTGGGCTAAAAGCACTGAGAATACATAAAAGCTATATAAAAGTGTGTATAAAAGGGGTATAAAAGGAAAAGCAAAAAATCATCATGGCATCAGTTTTTGCTGCTTCTTCCTCTTTATTCTCTTCCCCTGCTCCTGTCCGACCCACAGGAGACATCCAAGAGCTTCTCCAATGTGAGGCCTTCGCAGAGGCTGCAGCTTTGCATTAACTGCTCCAGGGTGGTCCCTTCATCCACAGGGGGCAATCCTCCAGGAACAGGAGCAGGAACAGGCTGCTTTAGTGCACGTCTGCCACGGGTTAGCAAGTCCTGCCTGAAAACCTGTTCCAGTATGTGTTCCTCTGTCCATGCAGCCACAGGTCCTGCCAGGAACCTGCTCCAGTGCAGGCTTCCCACGGGGTCATGGCCTCCTTTGGGCACATCCCCTGACTCTGGCACTGGCATGAGGTCCCCCATGGGCTGCAGGGGGATGTCTGCTCTGCTGTGCACCTGCATGGGTCGCAGGGGGACAGCCTGCCTCACCATGGTCTGCCGCACAGGCTGCAGGGGAATCTTCTCTCCAGTGCCTGCAATACCTTTCCCTCTTCAGTCTTCACTGACCTAGGTGTCTGCAGAGGTTTTTTTTTCACATATTCTAATTCCTCTCATTCACCTGCCATTGTGCAGCAGGTTTTTTGTCACCTTCTTAACCAGAGGTGCTACCACTGTCACTGTTGGGTTTGGCTTTGGCAGGTCAGTCTTGGATCCAGCTGGCTCTGGCTCTTTCGGACTTAGGGAAGACCTCTGGTATCTTCTCACAGAAGGCATCCCCTGTAGCCACCCCACCACCAAAATGTTGCCATGCAAACTCAATACAACCCACCTAATACGTAGAATGAGTTCTGGAATCAGCTGGCAGCATTTTACTGGTGCTGACAAACAGCATGGTTAGATATTTCTGCCTCTTGTCTCTGCGCAGTGGCAGCTTCATCTACTTGAGTGTTAATGTGGCTTCATAAATAGCCAGAGAAGTGGCCAGGCATGATGCAGCATGGAGTTAGTGTAGCAACTGGCAGCAATGCAGCAACAAGGCTGGATGTCTTTGGAGAGATGCTGTACCTGGCAAACAGTGTACTTGTTTTCAGTGTATTTTAAACTTTATTTATTTGTGCTCTTTGGTACTGGTCATATTTAGGGGCAAAGCTTGTCTAAGCCACCAAAGACTGGAGAAGTGCAGTAAACAGACATGGTTTGACTCTTGTGAAATAGTAGCCAATATGTTTTAGTGAGATTGTTTGATACACAACCTTTTTTTTTTTCTTTTGCATTGTCCTTGGTCACAGTCTGTGTAGGTACAGTGACAGCACCTTTCTTCCAACTTCTCCATGTGGAATTCACAGTTCTCAAGCTGCAAAAGGACTGATATTAATACACTTTATATCCTAGCTGTCTCATACTGCTTTTCAAACGTACATTCCACTATAACCCAAATTGTGACCTGTCTCCCCTACAGGACAAGTGTTTGTGCACTGCCGTGAGGGCTACAGCCGCTCCCCCACGCTGGTCATCGCCTACCTCATGCTCCGGCAGAACATGGATGTCAAGTCTGCCCTCTGCACCGTGCGGCAAAAGCGAGAGATTGGCCCCAACGACGGCTTCCTGAGGCAGCTCTGCCAGCTCAACGAGCGATTAGTGAAGGAGGGCAAGCTCAAGCCCTAGAACAGAGCACTGTAGTATTTTTTTTTAAGTTTCTCAAACTTTTAGAGGATGTCTTAGGTGCTTTAGAGACCCAAATTTCAACCACCAAGCTAAAGCAAGACAGAATTCCTTCCTGCTTGTCTAGTGCAAGTATCTTTCTTGAACTCTGTGACTGTCTTTCAGGATGGTACAAAATTGTGTCACTGTTTGGAGCTGTTGCCATAAAGAGATGTTTTTAGAGGGGTAACTCCAGTGGTAACAGCTGTCTTCACATGTATTTCAGAGCCCCTGCAGACTCCATAGCATATGTGGTTTGCATTGACGTTGAATGTGATTCATTTAAGCTTTGTCTTTAATCTCACCAGAGCACCAGTTCCTGAAAGCCCCAACACATCTCTCCACTCACTCTTAATAGGAACACTGTTATTTCTAAAGCTTCTTTCATACACACAGGTGCCTAAAGTTTCAATGTAGGAGCTTCAAGGAATGGAGCAGCACATATAAAAATGCACAGATGCACTCACTTGGGAAATGAAGTGCATGCAGTGTTTTGTGTGGATTTATGCAGTACTCAGTGTGTGATAGTAAAGCCATTCAGAGCCCATGCTTGATGCACACTGTGTTTCCAAGAATAGTCGTATCTCTTGCTGTTACAATTGACATGAAGTAGTCTGTTGCTAAATGCTCTTTTATTTTTATTTCAAAATCATACTAGAAAAAAATGTCAAGAGCAAACGCTGAGGGAAAAACTTGAACAAGGAAGAAATAATATTAGTATTTAGAAGTGCTTGTGGTGGATGTATAATTAAGTCCTAAGTATCTGAATATAATGGCTTTCAAAGCTTGTATGGAATTACAGTGTCCTTATCTGTTCTTCCCTGTCACTGTTTAGTAACACAGAACGGAATGACCACACATGCAGATTACTTCCAGCACAGGTGTGCTTACAAAGCAGTTTGCAGAAGAACACTCTTGACTTCTTGGATTGCTTGCATGGTATCATTAAATAGAAATGAGCATTGTAATGTTCCACACTGTATAGGAAACATTTACGTTCTATTAAAATAAATGATGTCTGGATTCTGTTTGCCATACAGATGAAATGAGTCATTGCAGTGTTGGGAGAGGGAACTTTGTTTGCGCTGTGCCTGACTTGGTGTGGAAACGTGTACCTGTGAGTTACAGCACTGTATGAATGCAGATGATCTCCCACTGCAAACTCGAGATTGTTGGTTAAACCATCAGAAGCCAGGGTGGCTGTTCCATTCTTACCTGTGCTTTGATGTAGTTCTAGAATGAAAAATCTTAACACCGTTTTAAACAGAAACACCGTGTCTTAGTGACACGTGTGATCCCAGGTCTGGTTTTGTCTGCTCAGTTTAGTGATGAGACATCACAAAGGACATGCATACATTGTTTTACTTCTGTGGCTGGGGTTGTGTGGTTTGGAGATGTGGGAGTGGCAGGGGAAAGTTCTGTGTAGCAAGGTGACTCTTGAAGTTAAACTCCACAGGAGATTATTCTGCTTGAGCACCAGTCTTACTGTTGCTCCTTCCACAGGGTGGAACTGCCACATCAAGTCGCCTTTTCTCTATTGTGTCCTTCAAAGTGACAACTGGGGACCACTCTACGCAGTGTTTCCTGTCTCCACTGTCAGTCAGTATTCAGTGCTTGCTTTGAATCAGGATGGTTCAGTAATAAGAAGCAGGAGTCAATTCCACTAGCTAATTACATACCTGTTTGCTTTCTCCCATTAATCCATTTAATCAGGAGTAAATTAATTGCGTCTTCAAAATTCCTAGTTACTGATTTCATGTTGTGTGAAATAGTGCCTTTAGAAATAGGAATACTGGCCTTATCTTTTCTCCAATACTGACTTTTCATACTGCAGTCTAATTTATAAATTACCCTTTTAAAATTTTTACTATATATTTTTTTTTAATCTAGTCTCACACCATGTATTCTTAACACCTCTTTGCACTGTAAGGGAAAAAAAGGGAAATTCAAATAGATGCACTTTGTCTTTCACCTGTTACTTGGAAGTCAAAATTCCAGTCCATTAAAGAGCTAAGAAACCATTAGGCATTAGACCTTTGTTACTCTTGGGTAGATTGTAAGAAGGCTGGTAGTTGTCAGATTGGAACCAGAATGGTTTATTAAAATTGAGTCTGTTTATCTCACGGTGATGTTTCTGTAGTTGTCAGTATCAAGAAACACTGAAAATCAAAACAGAGGGGAATGTGTTACTATATTCAAGATAATGTTTTACTTTATGGGACGCTGGTCACTTTTATGGTAACTCTGGCCCATTTGTCTAAGTAAAATAAAACTGGTTTAGCAAATGTTTTGTAGTATGAGGGTGGAGAGGCATAAGTAAGACAATATTATAAATTGGTTTTAAAAGTGAGACCGTATTTAAAATTACTGATAGGCAACTTGGTAATGAAACCATTTCTGCTTTTAGACTAGGCTAAAAATAGTTTGAATGTCAGCCCACTGCTCCATTAATGGATCTTACCCTTCCTCTTTTAGTCTTCTCTCCAAGTACAGTCATGTTGCAAATTCCTCTGCCCACTTTAGCTGGCCAAGAAGATCTTGTGTGCATCTAATCTGCAGTGATATGCTGTGTACTTCTAAATTTCTCTGATTGTAAAAGGAAAGATTGTATGAAACATGGGAATGAGAGCTTTCTTTCCATGTAATATGAAATTGAGAAAGTATTGGAAGAAATAGAACGTTTTGTTCCTCTGAAATGGCTGTGCACCTGCCCTTTGCTGTGAGATGTTCCTTACAAGAATGCTAATTTAGGAAGACACATTTGAAAAGAACTGTTCTGTTGCAAACAGCAACACTCTGGTTTTGGAGTTGAAACTCCTTGGCCACAGCTAAAATAGTGTGATCAGGATTTACATTAATATGTTTATCCTGAACAGCAGTGTGGTAATTTTTGTGTGGATAGTACTGTGGAGAAGGGATGGTGTCTCTATAAAACACACTTCTGTCATGGAACAAAGGTCTCTACCATGCCAAGTCTAGCACAATGAAAGAAAAAGCAATAGCTTGGGGTTTTTCATACTTAAGAGTTAGTGAAGTTAGAGAGGGGGGGGAAGAGAGAAGGTGAGAAGCTACTCATACTTTACAACAAGGAACAAAGAGGAAAGTCCAGATGGACAAAATGATGACACGTGCAAAACTAAATTTACTCACTCACACTGAACTCTTTCTTAGCTGATGAGTAAGTATAGGAAAGAAGTCTGTAACTAAAAATAGCAAACTAAACTAAACTAAAACTAGTAACTAAAAAGCAAAAATAACATTTTATAGTTCTTTCTTCATCCTTTGGTCCTGCAGTGAGACTGCAGTGTTGGCAAGTGTTGTACCTGGCCTGCAACTCTGCACCATAGGTTCTGCCAGAAACCCCTTCATGAGAGAAGGTTGCACTGCTGAAAAGGGAACATTTCATGAAGTTCTTTCAAAATTAGAATCAATAATACCTGAATGCAGAAGTAGCAGCCACCATACATTGTATTGTCATTCCATTTTTGGGTGCCTGTATTAAAATTGAACACCCTTTTCTTCTCCAGTAATTATGATTGGTGATGCGAGTGATGTGAGAATTAATCTTCATAAAAGGCCTTGGAGATGAAAAGCACTGTGTATAAGAATAATGCATGCTCTCTGAGGTGAAAAACAAATTTGTGTCAAATACATCTTCCTCCTCAGCGATGAACAACAGCAGAAAGAATATTAGCAATGTTTGTTTTCATCATTTGGATCCTTTCACTGAGCTGCCTTCTGTTGTCCAGAACTAATTAAATCTCTGATGCCAGAAGCAGAAGCTGGAATTTTTACCTTCTTTTATTTTTTATGTTAGTTCTGCTAGTTTACTATGATGTTTTTAGCACAGAGAGACTCTCTAGTGGAATCTTTCTTAGTTTAGCACAGAGGTTTCTTCTAAAATTACTTTCTGGCCTTCACCAGTGAATAAAACCAGAAATAGAACAAACCTGAGAGGTGTCTTTTAAGGATTTGCTGGTGAGAATTAGTGTCCTATTAATTTCTTCTGCAAATAAATCCCGGAAATTATCAAGTGTTGGTTGCGTGTTTTAATCTTAATTCCTGCGTGCCCGTGTCACTGGCTTGCTGACTCACCAGATGGAGCTGTAGGCTTGTTATTCTTCCCTGGAGAGTCATCACTGAATCCCTGAACAATGCTATTGTGTGAATCCAATGTATTCTTATCACTGAAAAAGGCAAGCCACCAGCAGGATTTATCAGTCTCTGGTAGGAGAATACTAAGAATCAGTTTATTTTGGCTGCTTGCAGGAGATCACACCACAGCACTCAGGCTGTTGTATTCACACTGTAGTATGGGACTCTGCAAAATTCTTCTGAGACAGCTGAAAGTTGATTGGGAAAGGCTGCATCATGGAAAAAAAAAAGCCAAGCCAAAACTGTTTGAGAAGCACAGTTCTTGGTCATGTCAAAAGCTGAATTCCTGGGCAGTGTGTGAAGTGGGAGCCATTGTCCACAGAGAAGCTCAAATTGCCCATGTACAGCTTCGAGCTTGGATGCTGAGCAGAACCCCTCTGGCTGAGGTGTGGGCAGAGTGAGCACCTGGAGCTGGAAGTGACGGAACCAATTTCAGAAACTGGTTTAGATGTGTCTACTGTCACTGCAGTGTTGCAATGCCAGCGTTGCAGGACAGATGCTGGAGTTCAGAAAGCAGCAGCAAAGGATTCAGGCTGAGTATGTGACACCAGTTAACTCCTGGTACCTGCTCCCCAATGTGTCTATCTTGGAATAGTGCACTGCTTTTGGCTGGGGTAGGGTTAATTTTATTCCCAGTGTCTGCTCGGGGGCTGTGTTCAGGATTTGTGCTGAGCACAGTGACGATATTTTTGTTACTGCTGAGCAAGGCTGACCCAGAGCTGAGGCCTTTTCTGCTTCTGGTAGGGCCGTGCTGGAGAGGGGGCTGGGAAACTGGGAAAACTGTGGGAAACTGGGGGGAGACACAAGGAGACAGCTGAGCCCAATGGGCCAAATGGATATTCCAGACCATTTGGTACCGTGCTCAGCACATAAAGTGTGGGGTGATGGTGTTAGTCCTCCCAAGTAACAGCTACACGCGGTGGGAGCTCTCCCGGGGGTGACTGAACAAACCTGCTGCCCACAGGAGGAGTTCACTCCTGACTTCGCTTCGCTTGCATGCCTGGCTTTTGCTTTTCCTATTAAAATGTCTTTATCCCAACCCATGAGTTTTACCCTTCGGATCCTGTCCCCAGTCCCACTTGGCAGGGAGTGAGCGAGCGGCTGCGTGGGTTTGGCTCCTGGCTGTGGGCAAACCACAACACGTGACTGAGGATGGTATTTTTCAGCTCAGAAAATAGCAGCTCAGTTCTGAATATAAGGGGTCCAGTATCAGTCCCACCCTGGTAGCTGAGGGTTCATTCTGAGAACACACTATCCTTGATAATTTTTTTTTTCCTGTGCTTCATTAACAGTATAAAAAAATCTTTATTTTTTTTGTGGGGTGCTGCAGCACAGACCGTGTCTGCTTTGCTGCACAAAGGATTGTGAGCAGGCAAGCAGCTACAGTATGTGAAAGAATGTTTTTGTAGTTAAGGAATCTGAATGTCAGTGAGATTTGGGCTCATTTCTGGCATCTGTTAGGCTGCCCTCCCAGCTTATGGGCAAGAAGTTTTAAGCCACAGGCTAAAAATAGCTTCTGATTTTTACATTCAGAAATTTTTTTGGTATTATTTCTCCCAGTGGGTTATACAGATAAATGTTAAGACAGTTAATACAGGGGATTGTTTAAGTGCTTGGGAGAAACTACCTCAAGAAAATTTTTATGTTTTATGTGACAGGTGATTCCTCTAAATGGGATTCTCTCTAGAAGGCCTATATTGACAATGATAGCTTTTGGAAATATTCTTTAGGCAGATATTACATGAAAAGAAATTAACAGAAACTGAGCTTTGGTGGATACATACAATTCTGAGGGCATTGAAACAGGGGAGTAAAGAGGTAGCAAGGATTCAGTGATTACCAGTACTCAACTTCTGCTCTCCTGTTCTGCTTTTCAGCTGTACTCTGTGATGCCACAAGCTGTGATGTCACTTTGGACAAGCTCTCTACTGGTGAATACCCACACATGGGTGGGTATTTTGTCAGATTCCTATCTGACAAAAAATACCAAAATCTTTGTTTAGTTCCTGGTCCTTCAGGACTTCAAGTCCTTGACGACGTGTTCAGTTTAGCTCTAAGCCAAAAATAGATTTACTTGTATGTGAACAAAATTATGCTTAGAAGCACATTTGCAGTAGTTTATAGTTTGGGTTTCCTGTATTTGTGAGACCTTCATTAACTGCTTTGACAAGAGGAAGTTAGTAATGAAAGATAATCAGTGCCACCGATGATGGTGATGATGATGATTATAGAGAAAAAAAGAATCAGCATATTGGAGGCAAATTATTTGACAACAGTCTGTATTAAAGAATGTATTAAGAATATAACCTAACTGGCTGAGAAGAAAAAAATCTTCTAGAAAGAAAATAGTGTGTTGTATTCCTCCATAAAAGCAGAGTCATTTGTGAGATGGTAGGATGCCTAGGATGCAGGCTGGGGAAGGGAGGAAGGAGAACTGGCTGTAAGGGCACACTGTTGCACGAAACACAATGCATGATTTCTTTCAGACGTTCTTTGAAGCATTTGGAAAGGAGAGCACTTCTGAGAATCCTGGTTCCTAATTTTGGGCTGAGCAAAAGACTAGCAAGGAAAGCACCTTACAATGTATTTGCAGGAAAGGACCATTGCAGAGAGCAGGTGTGCTAAAGCTCAGCCTCAGTACCTGTGGTGCATCTGCTGGGTGCCTCTGTGTGGGTGTGGCTGGAGAGGTGAAATGTCCCCAGGTCACTGCTGTTGTTCATCATCAAGGACACACCAGGGGAGAACACACCTACACGGTAAATTTGGTGACACTTCTTTTCTGTACCTGATCAGGGGAATTGTCAGAATGGAATGAAAGCCATTCTGAGTGTTACAGCAACAGGGCAAAGTCAGGCTGAATCATTTTTGAATCCCTTCTACAGGAAATATTTTCATGAGAAAGTATGTGACGAGCATGGCAGTAACACACACGTGTCCCTGTACAAAAGCAAACGTTCTGTTTTCAGTAGCTGTGACAAGCTCAGTGTAATATCTAACCTTACTAAAGGCTGAGGTGCTTTCTGATTAATGTATTTAGCCTAACACCATTTGCAAATCACTTGAAAGTGTATGTGGTCCTGAGACACAGAAATTGTGACATTTTCACCACTATAATCTTATTTTTGCAAAGAAGAATGCCATAGATGAGGTTTTAAAACATGATACATGAATACATCTTAGACATAGATGCCCTAGACCTAAAGTCATCAGTTCTCTCTTTCTGTTGGTTATATCATGGCTGGAAATCAGCCTGGCTGTGTTCTTGTGTTTAAAATAAGCAAATGTCCTGTTTTCAACACTTCCACAGGATGTCAGCAGAAGTAGTAGTATGTGATGAATTTAAAGCAAATGCAGATATGTGTTAGGGGTTTTTTTCCAACAGTTAAAAATGTGAGAAACAGCACCTCAAGAAGTATGATGTAGAAAATTCTGGCTGTTTAACCTAAAAAACATATCCCAAGTAACTATTTTTAAGGAAAAGTAAACACAACAACTTCTCATATTGAAATGAAGCTCTTCCCTGTTTCTTCCAGTATATTTGTGAAACAAAATGTAGAGCACCTTGATTTGGAAAGGAAAAAAAAAAGCTACCCTAACCCTGATCATTTCCCTGCAGAGACTGAAAAGCAGAACTACTGAGCTACAGTTTCTAGATTTACTTTATTCAGTGAGCAAAGGGAAGAGGAATAACAAGAGCAAAAGTAAAAAGTCTGAAAAATCTTTGGAAAAGACAACAGCCACAGTTTCAAATATGGATGGAGGCAGAAGCAGGTTTTAATTATACCATTGCTAGAAAAAAAACTGCAGAAAGACTTGTCAGGTTGCAATTCATCGTAGTCTTGTCTATAACCACTTGTTGCCAGGCTCAAAAATTTAATGAATATGAGAAGTTTTTGCATAAAAGTGGTAAAATATTGTCACTAACCCACCCCCACACACCCATTTTATTTCACACTGACAAAAGCTGAGATGAATGAGTTGTTGTCTGGCCCTTCCCACTTTGTATAGTCATTGGCTGGCTTGGTTCTAAAAAGGATTTTAAAAAGGGGAATAATGTGCCTTTGCCTGGGATCTGAGACTGTCAGGGCACTGAAAAGCTGATCTGTGAGCTGCCACCATGCAGATCTCCTGGGCTGTGTGCGCTGTCTGCGTCGTGACACAAATCACATTTCAGTCTGCGCAAGGGTGGCAGATGTTTAAAAATGATGCTACAGAAATCATTCCTGAGATCACTGAAAATACAGAAACACCGATGGAGCAGACTTTCAGCAACAACAACACAATGAATCAGGCAAAACATGGAGGAAGACACATACAACAAGCTCCAGACCTTAACGGTAAGAAAAATACCATTATTACTGTTTTGGATCCTAGCAGAAAATTTGTAAAAGAATAGTTGTTATCATATATGTTTGTTTATCAACACTTTTAGGTGTGGCCCAACTGCTTTAAGTGATAGGGATTTACATCTACTGTTGAAGAAGTATGAATATAAACATTAGAAAGGATATATTGGAGTTTACTGATGAAAACATCTCTCTGTTGAACATTGCTACTCTGCCCAGCTGCTCTCTGCAGACAACTCCAATACATAAAACCTGTAGTAGATACTGCTTAACACTTCTCCATGCTTTGTGAGGAAATATCACAAGTCATCTTTCCCTCTTTAATATTAGGATGGGGGAATGGGTTGACAGTGGAGACAATAACATAAATTCTTAATTTTTAAGAACTCCACACCAGTTGTGACTAAGATCACACATCAAAAGTGGCACATTGAGGTTGTGTTCAGCTAAATGGGAGAAGTGTGCTGCTCACTGTCCTTTGCTAACAGACAGATCTTCAGTCAGGTTCCAGCAGCCAAAAATGCTCCATGAATACACTGTCACTGCACTTGACCCAATGTCTAACTTCAGCAGTGATGCAGAGCAGAAGCCTTTCCAGGAGAGACAGAAGATGGAAAGCTAACACCAAACAAAGAAAGGTGGCTTTAAAAAAGTTTTCCCCTGGCAAATAGGGCAAGCTTGGTCCTCCAGACACAAAACATAAAGCACACAGAGCAACACAGCAAGAGATCAAACTTAGAGTTTCCACTGTTGTGCATTGCAGATCTCAGGAAACCTCCTTTTTCTGGGGACAGCTGGAAGGCAGTTGTGAATTTCTGCTGCAGCTGTCAGTTAAGGCATTTAAAACCATAGGGTTAACAATACTTTTAAAGGAAAAAAAAAAGTAAAAGAAGAAGAAGTAATGCTTTTGAGAGTGTGACCTTAAAAGGTTCGTAAATTCCTAAGAGGGGAGCACTCTGTTTCTCCCAGGCAGCCCCAACAACCACCAGGTCAGAGCAGGTTGGTTTTCTTGTCACATCTGAATACCTACAGTTTTTAGGCTCTTACTAGTCTGACATCCCCTAATGGGAACCTGCCCCACTGATATGTGCTTATTTTTTAAGTGGAAAGGACATTACCTTAAGAAATCAAAGAGTGAAGGAGACTGGGCAGTTGTTTAAGATACACAATGGTCTTGCATAATTATTTGGGCATCTTTAACATAAGGAATCAAAATTATGATCCAAAGTGGCCAGACCTTTCTGGAACATATGACAATGAACCAGACCATGAATGACTGTGCACTGTGTTCAACCTGCACACTGACAGGACGGGACATAAATGCACATTATATAACCCACAGAGCTGAGGCAAATGCCTGGATATTTAACTGTCTGTGCATTATGGTGGTACAATACACCTTATTCAATGCTTTTTTTTAATTACAGACAGACATAATTTTCTTAGATGCTTAGGGAACTTGGGAGTATTAGACTAAGTGCACGTGGAGTTCAGTTGCCAGTATTCTTGTCACAGCTGACAAGGATTGTTAAATTTCATTAATGCAGTCCTTCAAACTTTTATAAAATGAAACCTTGCTAGCTGTACTTAGACAAATATAAATCTGAGCACTAAAAGTCCTGTTTCTGTACTTCACATTTCCTGAAGTTTTCCTACCAAAAATTAAAATGTCTGTACAGATACAGTTCTCTCACTAATGATTCAGGGTCATAATTCCCTTTTGCTGAACTAAACCTTGTGCACAGTGAGGAGAATGGGTCTAACAGACACAGCCTTCTCTGTGAGTTTACCTTTGTAGGCTTCCACCACAAGCAGTGTTCCTGAGTTAAAACTGTCCTTTTGACTAAGAGAAGAACATTAATATGTGTTAATCTAGATGAAGTTATTTGATAAACACTAAAAACCAAATACTGTGTCTTCCCAACAAGTCAATTAACCAAGCATGTCATTTGGGAAAAGAGACACTTTTGGGAAAAGTTATGTTCCTACAACTGGAAAGTTTCATACTTAATGCTTCATTTGCCTATAGTTATCCATTGAGAAAAAGGAGAGGAAAACATCTGTAAGGTTCCTAATAGCCAGAAGATGCCTCTAGCTGTCTGAAGGAAAGTATGTGGGACATGTGGAATTATCACGGAGAGTAGTAAACTTGGAAAAGCTGGTGCCTGGATAGTGGGAATTCCTTTGTGGTGTCGTTACCTGCTATTTCTCTAACCTGGAACACACTGTGCAAGCTGAAAATCACTGCAGGAACACTTTTATTGTTGCAAAAGAATTTAAATCTGGAGTCAGCATCTGAAGTCAACAGAGTTAAACGATAGCAATGGGGGGAGGTGTTGCCCACAGGTAAATGAAGCCAGGAGAACACTGTCAAAAATTCCCAGCTGCTGCTGGGGCTGGACTCCAGCAGCTCCAATTCTCCCCTGCACAGCACTGACATGAAATGCACTCGGTGGATTTTATTCACCCATTGTTATTCAAGGGGCTCACAGCTAGTGCAGCCAAATAGTCAGGAGCTGCAGGAGTGAGCCTTTTGAGATATTTCTCCTGAAAATCTGTTGTTCAAGATGTTTAGCTTGTATCTAGCTCAGAGAGGGATCTGCCACAGGAACTGTCGTGGTTTGACTGTGGCCAAACGCCAGGCACCCACGAAAGCCACTTGCTCACCCTCCCCTGCCACAGCTGGGCAGAGGAGAGAAAAATTAACTGAGGCTTCATGAGCTGGGGTAAGGACTGGGAGAAACACTCCAAGGGCAAAACAGGCTCAGCTTAGAGGCACAAAGTGAACTCATTACTAACAAAACCAGAGGAGGATAACGAGAAGTAAAATAAGCCCTTAAAAACACCTTTATTTCCCCAACCCCTCCCTCCTTCCCACCGACAGCGCAGGGAGAGGGGGCGGGGGTGGTTCGGTGAGCGCTTTCTCGGAGAAGGCAGCGAAAGCAGCCGGGAATTAACGTGTTCCTCGCTTGCAGACGCCTCCGACTTCAGCTGCCGGGAGATGCGCACCACGCGGTACCTGACGGACGGGCCGTGCCGCAGCCTGAAGCCCGTCAAGGAGCTCGTGTGCTCCGGCCAGTGCGAGCCCTCGCACCTCCTGCCCAACTCCATCGGCAGAGGCAAGTGGTGGCGCCAGAATTCCCTGGATTACCGCTGCATCCCCGCGCACACCCGCACGCAGCGCGTCCCCATGGCCTGTCCCGACCAGGAGACCCGGACTTACAAATTCCGAGCGGTCACGTCCTGCAAGTGCAAGCGCTACACCCGCTACCACAACCAGTCCGAGCTCAAGGACTTCGGGAAGGAAACTGCCAGGCCTCAGAAGAACAAGAAGCCCCATCTGTCCAGAGCCAGGAGCGGCAAATCGAACCAGCATGAGTTAGAGAACGCTTATTAGAAGGTGGCTCTGGGTGACACAGACTAATAGCTCTGGATGTTTTGTAAACCATCAAAAGGCACTCAGAGGCCACAGCATGATGTTCTGACTGCAGTAGGTTCCAATTCCTTCTGCTAAGCTGGGTCAAAGGCTCACGTAGGCAAAAATCTATCAGATTATAGCACTTATGGTCTGATAAGAGAATGAGATAAAGCGAGCTGGAGGTAGCTGGAGGTACAAGGTTCACGCGAGTTTGTGTGTCTCGTACGAGTAGGAAGGCAGAGGAAAGTGAAGCTGTTATGGTGACAATCACGCTTTGCCAGAAATCATTCCACTCACTTTATGTGAAAAGAATATTGAGGTCCCTTTCCCAGACGGTGATGCAGGACAAGCTTGCAATTAGGGAAGCACCAGGAGAGTTAGCACTCTCTGAAGGAGCTGTAGAAAGTTTGGGGGTAACAGGGATTTCAAGTTACGGTGAATGAAGTCAAATTGTTGGGAAATTAACACACTATCAGATGTCCTCATGCACCAGGTGTTTCCTCTCAAACACAGAAATCAAAATATGACACTAGTGTTCTCAAAACAGAAATAAAAGTGTGACAAATCTATTTCACACTTTTGATTAAAAGATTATGGGGTCAAGAGATTTGAAACTGAGATCTGGCAACTAAAACTGCATTGATTTAGGAACAATGATTTGTTTTAGAGACAATTCAACAAATTCTAGTAAGTGGAGCAGATTTATGAAAGGGATGCTCCTCTCAAACCAGATAACCTCACTGATGTTTGTCCTGTAAACAGCTAACAGTACACATAGTTTAACATAGAAGATACTGATTATTCCTTATTTTCTAGAACACGTTTGACTTCAATATCAGCTTAGATACGTCCATTTACATCTTCTGTTCTGTAGAGTTTGGATTATCCGGCCACACACTCTGTAGCACTAAAACTGTGCAAACCAAGCTCTGTGAGTAAGGTGGCGGTTCTGCATTAAAAGTGAGCCTCTGCTAAGTCATGAATTCCTCTAGAAAAGTCTTTAGTAGATGCAGCTTTGGTAAGTCTTTAGTTTGGCAGCAACTTTCCTTTACTTAGCTTCTCAGCACTCAGACTAATGCTTGTGTTTTCACATTAAAGATTATTGTTAGAAGGTGAATTGTCACATGCTGTATACGTCCTGTAGAATTTATGCTGAAATAATATAAACTGTGGAAATTTGCAATGCTGATAGATTTTTCAGTTATTTTATGTGGGACCAGAACCTAGAGAGAAAAGGTACCATTTCAGAGAGTGAATTACATATTTATTTTTTTTCCCCAGAAATTATTTATGCAATGTTTTAACTTGTAGAGAAGTAATACTGCTTTAAAAATATTAGTCTGTTATTTTTAATTTTAAATACATTGTTAATAAAGTAGAAACAATGATTAATTATAGAAAGACTCATTGATTTTCAGCTACAGTCTAAAGGTGATTTCCTGCAAAGCCAGTGATTTACAGAACAGTCAGGGTGTCAGCTCCAGTTTCTGTGATGGAAAGTGTTGAGGTCCTTAATTCTAACAACCTACACATCCCTAAAGAAACTCCATCCTGGGACTCCTAGCTCTAGTACATGATGTTTCTCATGGAAAAGGTCTTCCTGGGCAGATGAGTAGCTCAGAACTATTTCCATATTCTCATTTCTGCTTGCCCTGGGGGAGTGCCAATTCCTGATTCACATGTTCACACCCGGATAAAGCCACCAAAGAAAACCATAAATCTGCAAACAGTCAATCAAGATTTCTTGACTGACATCTGATTGCTTCAGATTTCTTTCATTGAAAAAAAAAGAAAAGCAAGTGTGGAATCCCCTTGCAAGTGCTGCCAAGCAACAGTTAAAAATTTTTACAATTTGGTATTGTAGACCTATGCATATTTTCATTTAGTCTTTAGGAAACATTTTCCAATAAAGTCAGAGAAAACTGAGCTTGGGCTGGACACAGCATGCAGGTCTTTCAGTGCAGGTGTAAAGATGAACAGCTTTTTCAAGACAACCAGAATATAAGGTGTCCTCTCATTACTATGATTTGATACATCGTATAAAAACCCAAAATAAACCATTGTCATAACTGCAACAAGATTTTCCTGACTTATCTTTGGCTTCATGAATTTGACACTTGGGGCTTAATTTTCAGAATTCAGTATGAGCACCTGCAAGTGCTGCTGAAGTGAGAAAAGCAGTTCAGTTTTCTGGGAAGGTGTTCCACAGTCTCACAAGCATCTAAAGGCACTGGAATATTATTTTTAAAGTGTTGATTGTGATCAGCCAGTGAAAGAGACTTGCTCCACTTCATCTCAGACTTCATCCTGGGTTTCAGGCCATTCAGAAGCATCAGGCCCACTTCAGGTGGACCAGTAGTGTCTTTCTCCCGAATATTTCACCTGGAAGAGGTCCTCTTGCCCCAAAAAATGTGTTTTCCCATATAGTTGTTGTCTACCAAAAGTGCCAATGTTTCCTGCTGTTAAGCTCAGAATCTTGCATTTTTCTGACTTGCATTGGAAGGATTCATTCTTTGCAAGTTATAAAAGCTTTTACAAGAATCCCAGTGGATGAGGAGTCCTGGGGCACTTGTACTGCTGTATTTCCTCTCAACACCCACCCTGTTTGCAGTGACTTCTCACTGTTTTACCACGGGCTAAAGGTGGATGAGATGAGCAGTCTGCAGATGTGATTGGTCTTCTGTGATCTTACTCCTGAAACATTCACCTCCAACCACCACTTCTGCAATTCATGGTATCAGGAGAGGAATAGCAAATAGTAGTGTTTTGCTAACAGCTGGAAAAATCAAAATATAGGATGTTTCAGAGGTAGACTGCTACATTCTCCTCCACCCCCACATCCATGTGGGTTCTTTTCAGACAGAGAATTTGGGATTGTTTATTCATTTACTTATTTATTTATTTTTGTGATCACCCTCTTCTTTTTGAACCTCTAATATAGGTGTGCATGATCTGAGAGGAGATAGCATCCCTGACTGGGAGATGTGAGAAAGTATCTGTAGGAAAATTGAGTTTCTCTTTTACACAAAATTATATCCTTTCAGTTCTTTTCACAGAATGGACAGTGACCTGCTATCTGCTCCTTCTATTCTACAAAAGCATTAGATGGTTTTTCTTCAGAACTGTAAACTCTTCAAACAAGAGTGAATTGTCTTCATTGTGATTTTCGCAATAAAACAGCCCAATTGTGCATTGTTTAGGTGCTGTGGGATATGCATAGTAACAGGTCACTGCTTTTACCTTCCCCTGGCTGGAACCAGCTGCCTGTCAGAACTGAACAGCTGCCATCATGGGCAGTCCTCAGAAACGCAGTGGAGTCACTTTTTTCAGACAGAATTCATGATTTCTCCAAATCTGCTTTTCCCCCCATTTTTATTTCCAACAATTTGAGTAGACCGTGGCACATTCCCTACAATATACTCACTAGCTTAAAATAGTCAGCGTGCTTCCTTCATTTCTTTTTCTGGCAAAAATACAATTCTGCTATTATTCAGTGAAAAATAAATCTACCAGCAGAAGAATGAGCCTGCTGGTATCCACAAGGCCCCAGAGATTTTGCACGAGGTTCATCTTTTTAATTAGAAATTGCACAATAAAGAGCATAACTTTATCCAGTGAGGTCCTAGGCCCAGAAAACACATTACATGTGTGTTCTGCAAGTGTGGTTGAGAAAGTCAGCATTGTGAAATACGGAAGGAATAAACATGTATTTTTTTAGCCATATGACATCAACTTATAATTAGCTTGTTTCACTCAAATTAGTGCAGCATATGGGCACACAGAACAACTTTTCTATAATAAACAGCCTCAAAAGCCTTAAATTATCATATAATATATTTATATGTAGCTGGAGTTGGGATTGAACAGACTGTGCAGCTGTAACCTGAAATTTGATAAACTGGAACTCTCCTTGACAGGCCAGTAATGGAAGTCCACTTTTAAAATAACTCAGCATTTAAAATACAGCCAGCACAAGCTGCAGAACTTGCAACGCACGCAGCCAGCGTTATTTAGTTACACAAAACAGGGCAGCTTGCAGTCCTGGAGCCACCAAAGGACAACTCAGCTCAAAGTTTTTTCAAAGGACTGACACTTCTTGTCTCTTCCAAGAACTGTAGAAACAGTTTTAACTCTGAATGTTGGAGAGTTGCAGTGTCAGTCAGCAGAGTTTCATGGACAGGGCTCAAGGTGCCTCGTTGCCATTTCATTGAATTGGGAATATGGGGCTTGGCTGTATTTTTTAATATTATTCACCAAAATGAATTTTGCACTCGCTAGAGTGTAATAAACACAGTGTGTCTGAAGACCAAGGGGAGGAAGTAATGCTGATTCTTTTGTCTGTCTTAACCATTTCTGATGGTGTACCCTGAACTGGTTATTTCTTTTCAATCCTAAAAGCTTTCACTGTTCTTTTGTGAGAACAAGTTCTTACCCTAAAAAGAGGATAATAAAACTAATCAGTAAACCTGAATAGAGGCAAAACTCATCAGCACACGCCCTGCTGATTCTGAAGTGAAAGTTTAGCAAACACAAAGAGAATATTCGTAACATCTCACCTTTACCACATCACAGTGCACAGATAAATGGGGCACTTCCCGGGATGGGGCAGCCACAGCTTCTCTGGGCAACCTGTTCCAGTGCCTCACCCACCCTCATAGTAAAGAATTTGTTCCTAAAATCTAACCCTCTTCCAGTTTAAACCATTGCCCCTCAATTGACTCCCTGATACAGAGGCCCTGTCCATTTTTTCCTGTAAGACCCTATTTAGGTGTAGGAAGGCTGCTCTAAGGTCTTCTGGAGCCACTGACGCCTCTTCCTGGTCTTAAAATGAAGAGAGCTGAACACAGTTAAGAGGGAAAAAGGGTTTTACCTCGGTGTTTATTTAAGGACCCTCAGGGACGCCGAAATGCACATCGAAATGCACCCCGAAATGCCCCNCCAGGGTGTTTGGGCTCTTGGCTTAACGGGATATTGGGTCTGAGGGAAGTGATCAAACTTAAAGAATTATAACTGTGTGGGCTAAAAGCACTAAGAATACATAAAAGCTACATAAAAGAGTGTATAAAAGGAGTATAAAAGGAAAAGCAAAAAATCATCATGGCATCACCATGAACATCCATTTTAGCCATCCCAGGTGAGGCAGTGTGTGATGTGAATCAGGGTTTTTTGCCCCACACTGGCCACTCAATTACAGCTGATACCAGTGAGCCTGTCAGGACACTTGGGAACTCGCACTTTAGATGGAAATTGTGCATTTTCTTATGAACTTGTGCTGCACCCATGATGTGAACACACTGGTCTGTTCTTGGGGTCCGTAAGGGTAATACCATAATTTTCATCTCAGTGGGGTGATGCCATGATGGTTTTTTGCTTTTCTTTTACACCCCCTTTTATACACGCTTTTATATAGCTTTATATATTCCTTGTGCCTTTAGCTTACATAGTTATAATTCTTTAAGTTCAATAACTCCCCTTAGACTGAGTATTTCGTTAAGTTTAGAGACTAAACATTCTAAAAGCCCCAGAAACCAAGGGCCTCTCCAGAACACATTCTGTAAACAAAGACAGGCCCATCCAGGGGGAGGGTCCCTTGGGTGGGGGGTCTCACCCGAGTCCCTCATTGGGGAACCTTTGATAGATGTGCTAATTAGCAAGGCCTATAATTGTATACTCATCACATCGTGAGTGGCCATTTTCTTCGGTGGGGACATCGGGGTGCATTTCAATGTGCATTTCATCACACCTAAGGATCCTTAAATAAATGCCAAAGTAAAACCCTTTTTCCCTCTTAACTGTGTGCAGCTCTCTTAATTTTAAGACCAGGAAAAGGCATCTGGGGAGTAGCCCCAAGTCCTTGACTGAGTCCTGAGTCCCAAATCCTTGACTGAGTTACAAATCCAAAGTCATGCATCTCCCTGCTGAAGACTCCCACACCAGGTTGTTTGCAGTGTTAACCCTAAGGCTCAAGCTTTCTAATTCATGGCTTTCCAGGCAATTTAAATATACTCTCAAACCAAAGAATAAAATGGTATTTATTTCATGATTATGAAGCCCCTAAATTAAACAGGGCCAATTAATTCATTATAGCTCCACCAACAATTTAATGCTTGTAGCACGAGGTTATTTCAATTAAGAAAACAGCTCAGCACTGGCTAAATAAATAAGTGATGTCATTCTTCATTCAGACCTCCAGATTCTTTGGTGTAAAAACTTCCCTTAGGAGAGGTTTTGGGACACAGTGGCTCCTCTGAGACTATTTACACCTCTCAATTTCTCTAATCCCTTCTTCCTTCCTTCCTCCTGTCTATTTCCTTCCCTTTCACTATAAACTGGCCAGTATTTAACTCTAATGCTTCCAGTCTGCCCAACATGCTTTTAGAATTGGGTGGTTGTTGGTTTGTTGTTTTGTTGGGGTTTTTTTATAACCAGAAATAAGGCTTAATTTAAGGTAATTACTCTCCCATTTGGAGAGTTTTGCTATTTGCAGGACCTTATTTTTTTCCCTAGTCAAATTAGCAGGAGAAGTTAGTTTTAAAAGTGATAGTTTTCTCCTAAAATTGTTCTTCAGATTAAGGGTGACACTCAAAACCAGAAACTTCTCACTCATGTTGCATTTCTGCATGTCTAGAAAAAAAAGTAGTGCTATCAGAAAATTATTGAGAGGAGGAAGAGGACAAACAATGACATAGACTTCCAACGAAAATACAATGTGTATTGAAGCCTGATCACCAATTATTATTCCAAATAAATTAATCTTCAAATCAGAGGTGTCCAAAGTCCTCCTGGGAGCCAAAAATAGGCCCATTTGAAGAGATACTCTTCTCTAGAACTAGTTTTTGTCACTAACATCTCTAATATGGTGTTGAGAGCTCACAATCAGTCGTAAGGATTGAACTTGCAGTGGAACAACAGGACTTTGTGGAATGAAAAGTGTTAATAAATGCAAATGCTCAGTGAGCACAGTCCACTGACAGGAATAAGTGAATAGGATACCCTTAGTGGGAAAACTGGCATGATTTCAGAATTCAAGCATCACATCCTCAAACATATCCCTTTCTCCTCTTTGGAGTGCTGTCTGTCTAACCTGTAAGGATTTTAGCTAGTTGTTCATTGTTTTGGGGGTTTGGAACCCCAAAGGGGCCATTGGATGTGTGGGCAACTGGTTTGCAGCACAGTCTGAGCTGACAGTTTGCATGTGAGCAGCAAACTCAGCCCATATCCAATTTACTTTTCAGCTGCACAGCCCTCAAATCTGTAATTCTGGTTTGGTCAGCAGCACCATCACTCTGTGTTTACTGAAAAACACCACTATTATTTTAAAGTATGTGTTACTTATAGACATGCCAAAGGACCTTGAATTCGCTTGTATTCCTCTGCAAACAGTGGAAATACAAATTCTAATATATATTTAGAATGCTCTGCTATTTCAAATGCAGACACAATGACACATAGCAAAGGGAATTCAGGCAAACGTTTCCATGGGTGGTCTTTGGGGAAATGGCAGGAGGGTTAACACTTATTTGGACCTGGCTGTTCAGTGGTCCACACACAAGTCTGATGAAAGACTGGTCCAGAAAACTTAAAAAAACCCCAAAAACATAAGTAAGAAGAAAGTCATGCCCAAGAGATAACTGCAGCTGATATGGGTTTCAGTGGAGCTGTACTGATTTTTGACATCTGGATCCTAAGACAGTATGTAAAGGACAATCCCCCAGATTGCATCTATGCAGTTTAAAAAATGACCTTCTACATATGAAAGGCCAAAAAGGCCACACTGATCAGCCAGAACAAACACATTTAGCAGTAATAACAGAAGGATTTTTCATATCTGCAGCCAATGGCAATTTAAAATTAGTTAATTTTCAAAAAATTCACTCTCAGTTACTGGGCAGTTTATAGACAGACTCAGCTCCAATTAGCACATGCATAAAGGATATAGATGTGAAAGAAATAAATGAAAGCAGAATAGGATAAATATATTGCAATTGTGTGGCAATGTATTTGATAAGGAAGAAAAGCAGCTGGAATCTTGGCAAGGCAAATCAGAAAAGCTGAAATGGGGTCTGAGTTACTAAGTCCATTTTGTTTGACTGACCAAAGCCTTAAGTCCTGTGCATGCTTGGTGTTTTGTGTACTAAATTACAATATCTGGCAAGAAAAAGTTGGTTTTTGTCTTTGATCCTCAGTTAAAGCAGACTGAGAAAATCCCTTCATAATTGGTTAATAGTTCATGGGGCTAAAATTGTTGTTGTAGCACAATCTGTGGGAACAACACAGGAGAAACATTTCCTGCAGAAAGAATGCTGAAGTTTAATTACTACACATCACACGAGAGAGAATTTCAATTTTTAGGGCCCTGTGTTCAGGCAGTTACTAGGTAGCCAGCTTGTAGCAGAATATTGATGCTTTAGTCTAATCTCTGCTGCGCCAGAGAACAGTGGAGGGGCCTCATTCTCATGATGGGGTAGGAGGAATGCTACACATTTCTTAGGTCTTATCATCATGTACATTGCTATGCCAGGCAGTTTAATTAATAACTGTCGACATCTTGTCATTTATCATTACCGAAACAGGAGGTGAGGGCCCTTCCATGTGCACGCTGTACAAATAAATTAAAGTTGCCTCCCCCAGTCTCATGGGTTTGCTGCTGTCACTCACTCGTGTTGTCCTTCCTGCAGTTCAAAGAATTGCATCTTATCTTGCTCCCAGGACTGGGCAGCTTTTTATGTCCTGTAAAACAAAAGCACATGCAAGCCTGGTGGATAATCAACCAGCAATATTGCTGGAGAGAATTAAATTGTTGAGTTCACCGTAAGACATTTACCATGAGATTTCAAATGGACAGCCAGGAGACTGTTTCACGAGCAAAGAAATGCACAGAAATGCATCCCTGAGATAGTGTGGAAACACCACAGGCAGATAATGATGTCAAAATAAGCTTTTTCACTGACTTCAAATGTCATTAGAGCAATATCTTGTTTTCATATCACAAAGCTAAATACTAACTAGTTCAGTATAAGTAAATTGCTCATCTTTCTTTGAAATCACATGCACCATTCTGCACATGAATACTCAGAACGGCTCTGGATACTGTATGAGATTTTGTTTCCAAAAGTAAAGCCTAAAAAACTTTCTCTCTGTGAATGCTTTGACTCCTAGCATCAGTTTACAGGAAAAACCAATTCCAGCTGAAAGGACAGAGACAGTGTGATGGACACACTTCCAAACACAATCCATTTTTGGTAAGTAAACATAAAAGGTTTATTAGATGTGCTCTATCTTCAGTGACACAGCATGCCAAGGACCGTACACAGGGCAACAGGAGCCCCACAAATATTGTTATTTAAGTTTTTAAAAAGCCCAAACTGAACTCCATTTACTCTGTCCAGTACACTGAATTGTGAGACATTTTCATGTTAATTTGTGATTGCAGACAGAGCTTCCTGGGTCTGTCCAAGACAAATGATGGAGCATCTCTGCTTTCCCTGTCAGGCAGTCTGGCTGCCTGATGGAGCTGCCCCATTCGTGGCTGTTGAAGGGCAGTTTTAAGTGATGGACTCCTGCAGGGTCTGCCAGAACCTCCCAGACAGAAGAAGGGTGCTGGCTGCCTTTAAAGAATCCTGTTAAGCTGCAACTCACTAAAGTACTTGTTAAAGCCACTAGGATGATTCAGGCCACACTTTCACCAGGAAAACAGTTAAGAAAACTGTGGGGTGTGGCAGTGTGACCCTATCAAGTGTCCCAGCTCTGTCCCTTACACACAGGAGAGCTTCTGCAGCACTGGGTAAGGTGTGTTTCTTTCAACTCTCCACTAAAATTTCATTAAGAGAAGACGTGCTCGAGCAGACACCAGCACACAGATAAGTGCAAACAAGAAAATCATGCACCAGAGCCTGTGAGATCCTCTTGTCTAAAATGTCAGGACAAAAAAGCAGCAGGCATGAGATGGACCGAAGAAAGAGGCCGTTCACATGCCAGCCTGAGCAGAAGCCCACGGCAGACCCAAGACTCGGGTGTCAAAGAGCTGAACTGTGAGTGCATTTTAATAATGTGAGATGTGGTAATTCTGGCCCCTTCTGGCTGCAGTAAATTGCCCTGTTTGGCTGGAGCCAAGCTGAAATAGCACGTTGGGCATGCATCAGGAAATTACCTCAGAATATACGAAGCCTCAGCCTGTAGGTGATAAGTAAGGGCCCAACAAATTAATCTCATCATCTGCATTCATCTTTGGATGCTGCTCTGTGCCAGGCCACAGTGTGTGGGCTGGAGCCTATTTTTTTTCATTTGTCTAACTTAAATGGGCAGTTTGAGTTACTATGATACAAATGTTCTATTCTGTGCTGTCTGCATCGTAGATTGTCCTTACTGAAATAGGAAGAATTATCATGTCATATTTTACAGACATGTGGACAAATGATTATGAGCCTTCTTTTGTCAACATGTTTTGAATTATACATTATATAAGTCAGGTGAAGGGAATTTATCCTCGGTCTATTTTCTTTTAATGGCAAGCATCTTTATTAATAATTGTAACTTAATTATTTATTATGCCATTCAGAATCCACTCACTTCTACAGTCTATCTCTGAATTGCATTCCTCACTGTATTATTAAGTCCTTTCAAGATCAAAAATCACATCTAAGTGAAATGGAAAAAAGACTTGCCTTACACTCATGATTGGAATTTAGGTATGCTATTAAAAAATAAGAAAAAAAATAACACATTAGTTCACATTATACAGAACAACCCACCCTCCAATTCAAAGAAACCCATTTCTTTTTCCAAAATATGTCAGTAAATCTTGCTGTCCTCTGAATGTTTCAGCAGCAGAAAGAACAGAATCATTACAACTCTCCCTCTTTTCCCTGACACACACAGTGACTCCACTGCAGACATAAGGAAGCCAGGCAAACCTTTCTTTTGCCTGTATTTTATCTTTCTTGTGTTCATTTTAGAGATAGAAAATGGAGGATTTGGGTGTTTTCTCCAAACCTATTATTTATTCTGAAAACTAAATGCTTTTAGGCACAGGAAGACCAATTTGTGTGCAGAGTTTTCAAAGTCTTTGATAAATTTATGAGTATGCGCTCAAGACACAAAGACTCCACAGATTACTGTGAGAAATAATCCTTTTACTGCAATATCAGTCCTTAATGATTAGTTTCTGATCTTTGGCAAATGATAAGAAGCATGACAGTAACCAGAGGATATGTGATATCATTCATTTTGCCAGCTCCTTTTCTTTGTTCTGCAAACAGGAGCTATTAATCTATTTAATAAGTCATCCCTGGATGGTGGTTAAACTTGAGAGATGCACCAAAAGTTAATTTTCTGTCTGTCTCTACTTTCTAGAAAAGGGAAATGATTCCTCTTGGATGAAATCTAAGGCATGCAGAGCTGGGAGTACAAGTGGTTTTCAGTGGTACAAACAGGTGAATATTTCTATTGTAAGACTCTATTGCTTTAGTTTCTTCTACCCTTTATGTTTGGCAATAGATTCTTACTCTACAAAACCACTGAATCAAATGCCTGTCAATTAAGAATACCCTGCTGGTATAAGCCCATGGAAGGAGGCTTCCCGGCAAAAATCTGTGGCAGATGACGCAAGAAAAAAGGGGTTTTCTTGTTTTAGTGAGCTGTATTGTAGGAGACAGGGTTTGTGGAAGGATTATTTCGGAAACATTCCTCAGTATCTAACTCTGGTAGTGCAAACCATTGCATCTTGTATATCTCTGCTGGACAAATACAGAATTACCTGGCTTCCAAACTGAGCTGGAGTTCTTAGATGTGCTGTCTAAGAAGAAACAGTAGCAGAGAGCAAGTTCCTTAAGAGAAAGACCCTGTGCAGCATAAACTCTGTTGGAAAGCTAGGAGATTGGAAAATACACCATTAGCTGTCATAATTTATGAAAAACCCCAACCTCCCAGTTATCTGAAGGCCTAGGACTCACTCCTTCGGTGAGAAGATGGGATGGTCTTTGGGAGAGGTAATTCTTAGTCCTGCAAACACAGATCTAAAGCTGGTCAAGGTATGAGAAGCCATAAATCAAAATTTTTTTTTCTTTGCTTCCATGGTTAAAAGCAGTTTAACACTTTAAACTAGGAACAATTCTTCATGTTCTAAACAAAATTCAGTATGTTTATGCATACTTGGATGGCTAAACAGGTTGAAGCAAAAAATGTTCACTATTTCTGCACGGTGGGTGAGGCAAAGCTACCACCTTAAAAGTTAAAAAAAAATAAAAAATTAAGGTGGTCCTTAAAATCAATACACACTAATATTTAGTCCATGATCCCCTAGTGATGATACATAAACCAAACTGATTTTTATAGGGCTTCCAATGTTAATGTGATATTGAAGGGGGATAGTTATTCCATCTGTGGAAGTCCAAAGCTCTGTGGCACAGACTTCCACACTTTGGCTACAAGACCAGAGACAATTGCATTTTTGCAAGGAAAGAGGACAGAAAAGGTCAGAAGCTGATTTATTCATTAGCCTGTACAAGAGCAGAACACTTTGAAATTGTCACTGAAATAATGACTGCAGCTACAGGGACTAAAATTCAAGTATTAGGACAAGAAGTTTCTTTTTTAAATCTCTGGGCAGGGGAAAAATCCAGGTTTAGCTTATGCCTGCTACCCTTCTGTTTACACTTCTGTTTGCTGAAATACCCTGCACCAGCCTTGTATTGGCCTGGCTTGGTCACCTGCCTGTTACCCCTGGGGTCACGGTGACATCTCAGAAAACACCAAACTGGTCAATTCAGAAAGTTTGCTCCTTGCTCCAGGATCCTGTTGGTAGAACCCTCTGTTCTCTGCATTGTTCCTCCTGCTGGGTCAGCTCCTGGGAAAGGACCAGGAGAGCCAGAGGCTGGGGACACACCCTCAGGGCTGCTTCTCTTGAATGACGACCCAGCCAGTTTGGCTTCAGCAAAAATTCCTGTCTTCAAACCCTAATTACTGTGCTGGCACAGCACTCTGAGTGGTTTCTCTAATTGTTTGTATTTATTTGCAAAGTCTCTACTGCACAGGGCCCTGTGATAAATATAATTCCACTCATGGCTAATTTGATGCTTTTTTGGGGGTAGAAGGGAGAGTAATTTCATGGTAAACCATAATTACTAGTACAAGAAGTACCTTAATTGCCAATCCAGTCTGAGGGAGTAGCTGAGGCTCGAATCAGCCTAATTAGAATTCTACTTGTTCATAATAAATAAGCGGAAATTACTAATTGGATCTAGCCTACAGTATTCTAAAAGTGTGAATTTTATGTCAGCTTGTGTTTAATTTTGGCCATTTCCTACTTGCATTCGACTGACAGCCTAGCACAGAACTGAACAGACATCTGAGGCCTTTAAGTCTTCTCCTGCTGTTGGCTTCTAATGGCAGGACAGACAACTTGATAATGCAGCCTGTCAGTGCAGAGTGCTGCATATCTAATTCCAGCTGTAGGTGCAGCACACAGACACCTCCAGCTATATGGTAACTCCATCACCACGTGGAAAAATCCTTTTGGATTTCAGGTCCCTGTTCCCCACCTTTTCTGATGAAACCACCCACGTTAAAAATGTCTTATGTTGTTATTTGGGTCATTCATGGCTAGAAACCATGGTTTCTGATTGCTGCCTAATAAAAAGAGGAACTATTATTACAATATACTGATAGCTTGACTCCAGCTGGTTATCAAACATGTATTTAATCACAAGCATAAATCACATTCTGCCTGAAAGGAGGCTGTAGCCAGGTGGGGGTCAGCCTCTCCTCCCAGGCAACAGTGACAGGACAAGAGGACACAGCCTTAAGCTGCACGAGGGAGGTCTAGGCTGGACATTTGGAAGACTTTCTTCACAGAAAGGGTGATGAGATCTTGGAAGGCCCAGGGACGTGGTGGAATCACCGTCCCTGGAGCTGTTTAAGGAAAGCCTGGACGTGGCACTCAGTGCCATTGTTTAGTTGACAAGGTGGTGTTGGGTCACAGGTGGGACTCAGTGATCCCAGGGGTCTTTTCCAACCTAATTGATTCTGTGATAACAGAAGGATATCTCCCACCTTTCTTCCCACATTTTACTGACCTATGCACCTGAGATAGTCTTGTAGGCCTCAAACAACACCAGAAAGCATAAACAAAGCATCATGAAAATATTTCTTCTGTGGGTTTCCCTCTTATTTTTTCCCTAAGAACTCCATAGTTGGTAATGGGAATATTATGTTAGGCCTACAAACACATCCTAACTTGTGGTTGACAGATGTGTTCAGCAGATTTGACAATTAGAATATTATAGAAATAAAAATTCAGTCGAAGATTTTTCATTTCCAGTGAACCTTGCCAGTCTACTAAAGTGTCTTTACTACTAATGGGGAACTGAAGATGTGTTAATTACAGCAGGTACAGGTGCAGCAGCTTTATGTCTTAAAGAGTCCCCTAAAAAAACATGGGTAAGAAGCAACTGTGGGAATCAGAACAGACCTATTGTGGCATCAGCCTGGTCATGTAGGGCTCTCCCCAATGAGTAAGAGCAAAGCTAACAAGTCATACTGACTGGGCAAGAGACAAATATCCTATCCAAACCCCAAATGTCGGGGTGTTCAAATCTGTCAGTAGCCCTATATCCTCCTAGCTAGTCACAGTGTAACACATACTTTGGAATTAGTAGCTCCTCTTTACCCCATTTTTAGATTTTTTTTTCCTTTTTTTTCTTTTTTCTTCTTTTTTTTTTTTTTTGATTTTGAGTCCTTCAGAAATAAATAGAATTCCTTGGGTTTTGTTTTTTTTTTTTAGATAAGCTTCTGTTCTCATAGCTTCTGGGCAAATACTTCCTTATTTGCTGGAGGGCTTAAGGCCCTGGGAACCCAGCAAGGGGCAAGTGGAGGAGCTGCTCACACTCTTTCTTACCAAGCTAAAAATCACTTTTTCTATCAATCAAACCCTACATGAGGCCTCCTTCAACTTATAGGCTCCTCACCTTTGTGTTATGATCCTGCCAGTCACTGTCATGGCAACCACAGAGACCATTCCAGCTGAGAAAACTGCTACTTTTTTGGGGTAGCCAGTTGCTTGACACTTTAAAAAATAAAGCATCCACTAGGAAAATTTTACTTTTCTTTTTTTTCCGTGCAAGAAACTAAAAAGAGCAAGACATGTAGTACTCAAGAAAACGTGTAAAAATCAAATTTTTTCTCCATGAACCATAACTGTTACATCCTGAGTCACAGCAGGAACCATGGTGCCTGACTGTCTTTGAGCAACAAACCACAGGACTGACTGTCACAGCCACCTTCCAGCACAGAATTTTGTTCCTCACACACGTTTCTCCCACAATAGCAATGCTCCAATGACCAGAAAGAAATTAACATCTCCCCTTACTCCCAGACAACAACCTGGCAAACACACTTATAATTTGCTGCAGGGGCCTGGATTGTATAAGTTATAAGCACAAAATAAAACCAAATGGGGAAACAGCCACAAGGCAAGGACTGCAACCAGGGAGAGGGGGAGCATGAATTCAGCCAATCTGTGGAGAGCCTTGTCCCGGCACCCAAAGGCCACACACCAAAGGCTCAGGGAGCCTGAATGATGCCTAAAGAGGCCAAACCTGGAAACAGAGACCAGGCAGGAGTGAGGGAATAAAGGTGGATATTTATTGGAAAGGCCTTCAGAGGCACACCCTGGGCAGGCCAAAGGCTGCACCCGAGATGGACCCCGAGTCACGAGTTCTTCACACTGTTACAGGTTTGGTCCATTTGCAGATCAGCATAAATTGGCCAATTAAACTTTAGCTAATGATGGAACTGCCCCTCAGCTCGCCCCCCTCCTCAAGGTGCTGGGTTCCACATTTTGGGCCTGGGACGGGCTGGGTGTCCTTGCAGAGCAGGCCTGGAGAGGCTTTGTTATGTCTGTGTGAGCATGAGAGAGCAGCAGCTGCCAGGCTGCGAGGCAGCTCAGAGTCACACTCTGGGAACGCAGAATTTTGAAAAAATATAAGAGTTAAAACCTAAGGCATCATGAATGTGCCCCAACTCCTGGGCTTGTCCTTTTTCTATTGCAAAATGAGTCTTCTAAATTCTCTTTTTATAAATCCCAAATTGTCCTGTCCCAAGCCGTGATTTGGTTTTGCCTTTGCCATTAGCTGCAGTGCTGGGTGTCTGACCTTGTGTGCTTTTGTTGGCTCTGCACTTCAGCATTGGCCTTTCCTGAAAGAATTGCTCCAGCTGTGAATTTATTAACTGCTCCCTGTGCTCAGGTGTGAGCTTCTTTCACACCAAGGAGTTCCTCACTGCTTTTTTTTGCCCCCCAGCTGGAAGTATGCTCCAGCTCTCAGCTGCATCCTGAGGGCTGGGCAAGCAAATCCCGCCCAGGGGCTGTGGGACACACTCTGGAAAATCCATGGAAATTCACACATTCACCAAGCAATTCAGTGATTTCTTCAAAATTATATTTTATGTAAATCAAAGGAATAATGGAGGTCCTTGATAAAGCATCTTCATACTTTTAGCCTATGCTATTTTATTTTATTTATTTATTTTTAAGTGGAGGGAGGGGAGGGGGAAGGCACCGTTCTGTTTAAACCTCAGCTACAACTTCAGAGCTGTTTCTTCACCCACACTTGCAGGTAGACATCTCCACCTCGTGGCGTGAAAACAAAGTATCCTTCGAAAAATTCCGAATTTCTGTTTTATGCAAAGGCAACAGGCTAAAATTACTTCTGTAAATCATTTTCCAAGGCGAACTGTGCTCAGCAGCAGCACAGTTACACAAAAAGTCAGGAAGGAAAAAGGTTTTATGGACTTTTAACTACCTATAAACATATATATGATGATGCATCATGTAACATAAGCATGCTGCATTCAGTTGCCCTTTCTGTATTCAGTGATCCACATCCTGCACAGCATAAATAGTTTCCTATAGCCTTGTAACCTCTTGGAGAATAGATTATCAGGCAACGGAGCAAGGAAAATTTGGTTCAAGGCTTTGGCTACAGAGAGACATCTCGAGGAAGGCCAGCACGTAAGCTCTGCTCTCACACGCAGACACAACCTGCATCCCTCAGGGCCTTTATTTTCAGGACACGAGCTGACAGGCTGGTTAGTGTAAATTTGCTTTTTGGGGTCTGCATAACTTACAGTGTTTCAAAAACAGTGAAATTGGTGCAATGAAATGGAAACTGTTGTTACATTGCATTTTAAAATGTACCAATAGAGGGAGATACTCCACCGTAACAATTCGTTCCTTCACAGCAGAACTTACTGGAAAAGAGAATTTAAACTGAACAGAAATAGGTCTGTTCTAGTTCTAAGGTGTAATACAACACAATGTGTTCTGTGGTTTCAGCAGAATTCCCTAACAAAATGGCAACTGGCTGAACTTTAATTGCTAGACAGGGTTACATAGGACACCTTTAATACCAGAATTTACTCTGATCTCTTCAAAACTATAAACATTTGGTGACTACATTCCATATAATAATAACTTAAAGAATGCTTCTATAATTTAGGCCAAAAAAAAAAAAAATCGTTTTCCATTACAGTCATTCAACATAGGAATGGATTCTGGCTCCTCCAAAAATCTTTTACAAAATTTTCATTTAGTTGCCTTTAGTTCAACCAGCTCCAGTGAAAGAGATCACAGAGCACAACGATAAAGGCAGAGGCAAAGAGTGGTCTCAAGAAAAGTAGTGCAGACCTCTTGGCACTGAAGAAATTTAGAAGTTTATCACTTGTCAGATAACCCTACAAATGTATTTATTAATATCTCCAGAAACATATGAGATTCTTAATGCAACAAAAACTCAAAATGAAAATGTTGCATTCTGCTCTGCCTCAAAATATATGAACCACACACTGAAGTCTTAAGTGTAGATTTGTTAATCCATATCCACAAAAAATGGTTTTAAAAGGCTGAATGTTCTGTTCCTCTCTGTTCCTTGGGGATGCCATGATTCCTGTTTCTTTCATGTCATCTGATGAAAAGAATAGAAGAGTTTTGTAATCTGCCAAAAGCTGAGCTAATTTTGTATTTCGCAAACTATTTGCCAGTCAAATTCTTTAACCGTTCCTTTGCTGATCTTTCAAAATATTCTTGATTTAATAGAAAGTTTCTGCTGCCTTGGACCCTGTTCAGGACATTCAGCTCTCCACGAAATGGCTACAATAGCATGCACAACACAAAGACAGGAGTCATTTAAAAAAAGATGATTTAGCAAAGTTTTTGGCAAATGGTCTTTCCTGTCTTAGGGATTAATGTTGTGGCTGAGACATTATTTGCTTTTATGGCCTTTCAAGGGAAGGATATTCCTCATCTTCACATGGTACTGGGCCTTGAATCCACGAAAAGAACTGTGAGAGGAGAGACAAGCAAGGAATACAGAAGTTGTGTCTAGACTTGCAAGCCAAGATCTGTGCTCCCTTAGCACACAGCTGCTGCAAAACCTGAACACACTTTACTGCTGCTAATTGCTAAATTTCCATCGATATTATAAACATTTATCTATTTTCATTCATACTCACTTCTTAACAGTAGAGAGAAACCAAAAGAGAATGTTTTAAACAAATTGCATTAAAAAAATCCCAATTAAGTGGGAACAGATTCAAGGTACAAGAAAAACATGTACACCTCTACCCATCCTAGAATTTATTGTGTCTGATTTCCCATTTTCAATGACAGCAGCAGCATCATCTTTTTTTAAAATTATTTTTCAAGGTTCCATGTCAATTTTTCTAGGAACAAAACATTGTGAAACATTACAGCAGCTTCTAGCTAGTGTTTTTTCCTTCTAGTATTTCTGCAAACTTAAAGCTGGCTCCCTGTTTCTTCTGCTTTATCTTCTACTGCTCTCTGTTCTAAGGTATATTATCATGTAAGTGTCTCTTACACTTCTTGATGTTTCCTCTACCTGAAGCAGGATTTCTTTCTTTTTTTTTTCACTACTGTGAAGCCATCAAATTTAATTAATACCGGAAATATTGACTTAGTGCTAAGGGAAACATTATCATTAAATTAGAAACGCTTGTGGTGGTGATGCCAGCTCCCCCATCTGCAGAGCAAGGCAGACACTCCATCTCAGTAAGTGTGCCAGGTTTTAGGTAGAAGTCTTTGGAGCCAAAAGCATTATTTATTCACTTAACTTCAGATATTCCTTATACTACTTCAGATGGAGAAGCTGGTTCATCTTCTCTTCAACACTGTTTCTCTGGCATTACATATAATTTATGCTTGAAAACTCCCTACAAATTGCCTGAAACTTGTTCCTAGAGAAGAGAGATAAAGGTATCATACAACTGTGATATCACTGTTATATAATAGCTGCTTTTTAAATTTTTATTATTTTTTGAGAGGGAATGCAGACTTTGTCTCTATGTAAATCTCCTCATTCAAATTATCAAAAATCTAATACTGATTTCCTGCAAATACAGGCCTTTTAAACTCGACTAATTTGTCATATGTCATTACATCAAAATGCAAGTTAACATTCCATGACATTTTCTCCAATATCTAATGTCTTTTAATAGAGCTCTTTAATCACATGGCTCTTTAACTCTCATAGGTAGGAGGTAATTTTTCCCTTCTAGATACACTGTCTCTATTAGTCTAAGCTTTACACTTCTCCTCTTCTTTTATTCTTTCAGAAAAGCTGAGAAAACTATTAAAATGACTGATGGATACACAGAGCCCATCTTTGGCCTCGGCATCTCCTCCAGCTCCCACAGCTGCTGCAGCCCCTTCTCCTCTCCTTGCCGGGCGCCTGCTGTGCCCGTCCTTGGCAGCCCTTCCCCAGCTCTCCTCCCTCTGCTGGGTCTGCTCCTTACCTGGGGAAACCACAGAAGGGACTGATAAACAGCTCAAAGACAAAGCTCCGCTCCCAGCCTTCAGCTTTTCACGGGAGCGTTCCTCACAAAAACCCATCTCCATCCACGCTAGTTTTTCCATCCATTTTTCACTGCCGGGCTGAAGAGATGTTGACTTTACGGGGGTTAAAGGTGGCTGCCTCGGCCGACAAATGGGGTTTAGCAGGAGGGGACGATTGTTGTTGTTTCGGGAATGAAGTGTCAGGAAGATGCAGCGGTGCCCCGGCCCCCGCTGAGGCGCCGAGTGACGGCAGCAGCTGCCGCGGGTGCTGGAGCCCCGCAGGACCCGAGGGTTCCCACACTGGGGAAGGCCATGATATCTCCCTTTCCCACATCTGAGGCTGGAAGAATAACAGGGAGAGCTCCATTAGGAAATCAGAGTCGGAGCAGTTCAAACTGGAACGCAAAGGGATGTGCAGGAATTCAGCTGGGCCCTGCTCAGGCCTGACGGGGATTCCTGGGTGGAGGCCTAAGGCTGATCCTGGCCCAAGTGGATACGAGACTAAGGGACAATCCTCCTCTCCCTTCTACCCCTGCAAGGACAAATGTTTGCCTAATTAGGGAGATATTTTCCTAGACTGAAGGCAGGACTGAAAAACAGACTTAGTTTGAATTCATACAAACCCCAAGTAATGGAAGTGAAGTGTTATACATGTGACAACACACACACACAGAGAATATAAATTAAATATTCTGCATTGGCAAAATATTCTGGACTCTGACTTAAACTGTGCCAGTGCCTGAAAGATTTGCAGCATTCACAAATTCACCATAACCTGACTTTTCGAAAAAAGAGCAGTCTGGGGGTCTTCCTTTGCCGGTGAGTATTAAATGCTTTTAAATATTTACTATTTAATGCAACACAGCAAGAGATTTAAATATTTAGGTGAGTTCTTCCTAGAGAGTTAATTAGGTATCAGATATTGAGTATCTTGCAAGAAAATTAAGATTCGTGTGATAGAAAGGAATTTGATGTTCTTGTTCAGAATGGTGTAAACTAAAATCACTTGATTTCCTGGAAAAGGCCAAGTTCTAAGAACCAACAGATATAACAGGATAAACACATTCCCCAGCCCACCCAAATTCCATTAAATTTTACATTTCTGAACTATACAAAATCCAAAATAACGTATCACTTCATCTCCTGTGAAAAATAAAGACTCTGTTAATGTCTGTTAAATCTCTGTGTTCCTGAGAGAACACAAAACACAGCACCAGTGGTGGGAGAAGGGAAAGAGGCTCACACAACGTGGAGCAAGGCCTGGGGGAGTAAGTATTTGAGATGGTTGCAAGCAGATTCTGGAAATGCATACACAAATTGTCATTAAAAATATGAAGAACAACCTTGAGAGGAGTTGCAGTAACCTTGGTGTAGCAGGGTTTGGGGCATTCTCAGCTGCGATACTTCTGTGAAAAAGGGATTGAGAACAGATTCCTTGTTAATGTCTTTTCAGCTGTGGTGGCTCTAGGGTCTAAAAACCTGCTTTCTGTTAGGAAAAACTATAAAATGTTCAACAAAAGATGAAATACATGTCTTTCATTGGCATAAAATCAGGAGATTTCCTTGCAGAAGGTTGTATTAAAAATTCCCTGGAAAGTCGAATACGGAAAGAATAACTGCCACTGGCAGCAAACTCCAACTCTTAGCAAATACATGTGTTACAAATCTAACAAAACAAACAAACATCACTCAAAGCCTTGCATGTGTGTACAAGCCAGGTTTAATTATTTTTTTTTAACCTTAGGATTGGGCCTTAAATTATATATAATTAGTGAAGTCCTTCCTTACTTCTGTCTCCCACTTTGGTTCTTGAAATCTGGTGTCCGTTGAATTCTCTTTTAGGGCTTTTTCTAAACCCAAGATGGAGAATTTTGTTAACAGTGCAATAAAAATAACTTCATAGTGTTACAAGGAAACATTAAAGACTTTTTTGTGTGCTTCTCTTTCCCTTAAAAAAAAATACAGACATTGTTTCTTTAAAAGGCTCCATCTGCAAATCCCATTAGATGTGCATATAAGGTTTCAGATGATTAATAGCTGCCTGCTTTGCTTTGGTTGGAGGGGCTGAGGGTATGTGTGTTAACCCCTCCCTCCCCTCGCTCACATTTCACTTCACAAACTTGTCACTGTCTCCCCAGCACAGTATTTAAAAAGTGTTTCGCTCATGCCCAGCACTTCACAAGCAAGCAGCTCATGGCAATCCCTGCAGAAATTTGGTTGCCCCAGTCAGGGCAATGAAGACGTTTAGAAGAGTTCCTAAAGTAGCAAACCTGCAGCAGCAAAAAACCCACAGGCAAACTGTTGTTTTGGGAGGAGATCTATCCTGTAAAATTGGGAAGCGTTTCCCCCTGCTTCTCTCCTGCTTTTGAAGGCTGAGCTGTCACCAGCCACGAGCACTGAGGTGCGGACAGGACTGGAAGCAGATGGATCCCAGTAGCAGCAGCTGCATGCGCAGCCCGCAGCCTCCCACGCCGCTCTGGGGGTGCGTGAGGAGCTCCCACACGGATCTGACCACAGCTCCAGGGCTCAGCCACTACCCAGCAGCACCGTTCTCCTTCCAGCAAAAACCAGATTTTGCTGCCTACTCCGATTTCTCAGCCTCCTGCCTGGTGACAGCTCCCCACAGCTACCCACGTGAGGAGAGGGCACTTGTGGAGCGGCACCCCTCTTTCCAGCGCTCTGACTGGCACCTCACAGCCACTGAGGCCAGAAGAGGAATAAACCCAGGACTGGCCTTGGCTTCTGGGGAGTCAGAGGGCAGCAGCCCAAGCCTAGTGAGTGCAGCGGTAGGCGTGGATGAAGATGATGAGGCACCAGCAAATCCTACAAATGACACTGAGAAAAAGCCACCCAGAAGGAAAAAGGAAAGCTCAGGTAGGTGATGTGAAATCAGGGTTGTGGTAGAGTGCAGGAGATGGAATGAGAACACCTGCTGAGACTGGGAATTAAGAAAGAAAGATGATGAGCAAAACATTTCATAATACTTGACTGGGGAAGCTTTAGGCAGTAGCAGCACTGTAACAAACTGTCTTATTCTGGTCTTTGTATTTCACTCCTGCAGATCTTGTGTACTGAACTAGGCATTTTACTCCCCAGCACAATGCACATTTGCTGTAACTGAACAGAAATCACATGGCATGCACACACAGCACTGAAAGTCCTAGGATGTGGAGTTATACATCCATACCTGCCATTTGTCTGAGCATAAGAGAATGGCAAAGAGCAAAGATCCCTCACCTTGAGCTGCCTGTGGTAGTTGGAAATGTCATACTAGGAATTTGACATCTCAGTTTATGGTAAGAAGTACAAGAGGCAAAGTCTTCCTTTAAATATAAACTCTGTTTGGTCTCACTAAATGTTAAATATTTTAACCTCAGAACAGGAGGTACTAAAAGTTGGCCCATCAGTACAATGTCCAACAGTGCAGAAAATGTACCTAGTTTTCATGGTGTCATCCTAGCTAGCAAAACACATCCTTTCTACAGTGTAAAAATCAATAATTTCACGGTTATACAAACTCTAACTTGCTGATGTCTCAGATCCAAATCTGTGAAATATGCATAAAATTGTTTTTTCTAAAGAAGCCATTAAAATTTAAGCTGCTTATATGCATTCAAATGCCATAGCATACATTTACAAGCTACAGTGTGCTTTTTCCCACAGCACTGTTACCAAGTGGAGAAAATTTTCCAGTAGCTCCATCTCACAGGGAGAGAATGCAGGGATAAAAATATTAATTTATTGACTTCTAGGTTTTGCAGACATTTGTAGAATTTGAGTTCATCTATACTGAAAACGCATGTTTAGGCAAAATTTTCCCAAATGCAAAGAAGGTTAAAAAAAAATAATTTAAAAGGTGAACAATACTTTCATTAAAACATCAGCTAGTCACAGGTAAACAGCAGATTTTATCTTACTCAGATTAGAGGGATATCTTCATTCTTAAAGAGATGGATTCCAAAGCACATCTCCCTGTTTTAAGTAGAAGAAAAAACTTCCTTTAGTCTCTATTACCAGCACTCTTCACATTTTCTTTTCATACTTGCTGCTGTCCCTTACACTTTTCCTTTCAGGGAGCTGTAAGCAACGGCATCCTGAAAGGTCTGGGGTTCCACGTTCTAGTGACCACTGCAACCCTTGGGAGAGGCAGCTGTAAAGTTCAACCCAGCACTGAAGCGGGTGGGGATCCTGAAAGGATACACACTCCATAGGAGAGACACACACCTGCCTCTGGTTCCTAAGCAGCATCTTTTTCCCTTCCCTTCCCTTCCCTTCCCTTCCCTTCCCTTCCCTTCC
>VXBT01009682.1:581625-606596 GCA_013400235.1 Oriolus oriolus | reverse complement strand
CCCTTCCCTTCCCTTGCCTGAACTTCCCTTCCCTTCCCTTGCCTGAACTTCCCTTCCCTTCCCTTGCCTGAACTTCCCTTCCCTTCCCTTGCCTGAACTTCCCTTCCCTTCCCTTGCCTGAACTTCCCTTCCTCTCCTGTCTTCTTTTTAAACTGGCAGTACAGTAGGAAAAACCTGCCCAGGATGATTTGTCCTTTCACACATTTGTCATTTCTCACATTCTGTTGTCAAAACTGAAGCAGCCGGGCCACATTTCCACTTCTGGAATATCACAAAACCTCAAGCCATGAGTAAGCATTATGTCTCTTGACAATACCCTGTGGCACACGGTGTGGATGAGAGATTCCAAGCTACACATCCTACTCTGTTCCCAGAAATATCCATCTAAAATTATTCACATTGTCTTTTGGAGATGCAGACTGGCAAAACTGCCCCTTGGAAAGGGTGTCCTTCCCACAGGGCTCTGATGAGCTCACATGTACATCCACTTGGCATTAGCTGCTTGTCTTCAGTTTCTGCCATGTGCTGATGGCACTGGGGAGCTGCTTCACCCCTCCACGTGTCTGTGAGGGGAGCAGAGACCCCGGGGGAAGCGCTTGAGTTCAAGGCTTCCAGAAGGTGGTGGCAAAGATCCCAGCAAGAGATCCACACTTCAAATTCTGCTTCCCCACTGCTGCCTCAGAAGTCACACTTGTGAGCCTCTGGGAAAGCGGGGATAGCGTGTTCGTGCAGTAAGGGATGAGAACAAAGGGGATTGTTAAACTGTAGGCAAAAACATGGGGAGAAGCCTCTGGAGTTTTGTTCCTGTACATTCCCCAACTTTATTTGTGGGTTTGTGAAGCAGCAAAACCAGTATGGAACAAACCAGACTAATTCCTTCGGAATGGAAAGCAGCCTGGCTGCAGCAGGGGACATTACCAGTGTGCATTAAGAGCTATGTTTGATTTCTCCATTTCTGATGGACAGAGATGAGGTCAGATCAGTCACAAAGCCTATAGTCACACCTCACAGATTTCTCCAGCTTTACTACTTTGGTGACCAAAAGTGATGCCTTAGGTTTTAACTCTTACATTTTTTCAAAATCCTGCATTCCCAGTGTGTGACTCTGAGCTGCCTCGCAGCCTGTCAGCTGCTGCTCTCTCATGCTCACACAGACATAACAAAGCCTCTCCAGGCCTGCTCTGCAAGGACACCCAGCCCGTCCCAGGCCCAAAATGTGGAACCCAGCACCTTGAGAAGGGGGGCGAGCTGAGGGGCAGTTCCATCATTAGCTAAAGTTTAATTGGCCAATTTCTGCTGATCTGCAAATGGACCAAACCTGTAACAGTGTGAAGAACTCGTGACTCGGGGTCCATCTCGGGTGCAGCCTTTGGCCTGCCCAGGGTGTGCCTCTGAAGGCCTTTCCAATAAATATCCACCTTTATTCCCTCACTCCTGTCTGGTCTCTGTTTCCAGGGTGGCCTCTTTAGGCACCAAAAGGACACCTAGAAGATGAAGCTGCACGTCATGCTCATATTGTTACCATTTTGCTTATCATTTCTGTGTAGAAGTATTATGCTAGGACACACAGAACTCCATTGCATACTGGTTACACACAAAAATTAGGTAATTAATTCTCAGCATAACAAAAACCCTACTAGCACGTTTAGTTTAGAGAATCTAGCAGGAGGCACAGGAGGGGAGAAAGAGTCAAGGAACTTGCAAAACTGACTCCCTGAAAGAGTGGCAGTTTGGACTTTGCTCACTGAAAGAAATGCATTTTTCCTTGCATTGCTTGGAGATTCTTTGAGCACCAACTTTAAAAACACAGGAGAAGAAGTAAATAAAAAGGAAAAGAAAAAAGAAAAAGAAGAAAGAGAGAGGATTAAAAAAAAATGAAAAAAGGTTGCCACAGTCTCGGGCAAAGTCAGTTTGTGTTTGCTTTTTATCATAATAGGTACAGCATCACTTTGGCTATGGCTTGAAATTTGGCTTTGAAATACAACTCTTGACCACATTGCAGAAATGTACACAAATAGCAAACAGGTTTTTCAGGACAGCACAATGACGAGGATACTGGGGCCAGCCATGTACACAGATACCAGATCTGCTTGTAGTTTTCATTTAGCAAAGATTAGAAAAAGTTAAAAAACTGGAGTGTTCAAGATGGTTCTGGGCCGCTGCAAAAAACGCTGCTCCTCTGCTTTTTCTTATTTTGCCATCCCACATCCCCAGTATTTCCAGGCCATGCACCACAGCTGAGGGCACTCACTGAGTGATTGTTCTCATGTCCTGCACCAAAGCTGGGCACCACACACTCCTAACATGCTGCATGTTGCATGCACGTGGCTGCCTGCTGCATGGCAGATCAGGGGAGGGTGAAAATAAGTATATAAGAAATAAAAGTAAAAACAGGGGGAAGGAAATTATTTTGATGCAATGACAGCAAGGAATGAGAGCTTCTTTCCCACGGCTACTGTTCCATGACTGTGCAGACCCAGGCAGTTCTGACAGCACTCCCCATCCTGACTGAGCTGTCCCACCTCTGTCCCCTCAAAACCAAGTCTGGCAACACCCATAAGTCACGCTGAGCTGGAGGGGGCATAAAGCAAACATCTTAAAACTTCCACTGAGCACTTCAAGGAGTTGTTTAGATCTGACCTCTGCAACTGCACGTGTTGACACACATCAGCATAACCACAAATTACACAAGTGTGCTTGCCTCTTAGAAAACCAGAACTCAAGCAATAAGGCAGAAACCAGCAGCAAATCACGGAAGGAAAGGACAGCTTTCACTAAGGAGCAGCTACGGGAGCTGGAAGCTGAATTTGCCCACCATAACTACTTGACAAGGCTCAGGAGATACGAGATAGCTGTGAACCTGGATCTCACCGAAAGACAAGTACTTTCCAAACCCTTGTCTCCCCAGATCCTTCTTCCTCCCCCACAACTTCTCTCTAATGCTAAAAACCAGATATGTTACTCGAGGGTCTGCTTTTGCAATGGCACAGAGGTATTTTCAAACAAAGCCTCCACATTCTTTCCAACACCTTCATTACACGTTTCTGTAAGTAGTTAACAAATTTAATTGTTTCTCTAAACTAAAGATAGACTTGGTAATAGCTGGTCTCTACTGAGTTCTTGTTAACCACCATTCATTGGTGCATAGTGATATATCAAGGCTTACATGTGGAATATCACCTTAGGCTGTGACTAACAGGAAATTATTAGAATGACATGTTTGATACATGCATTCTTCCTGAGTCAGGTGGTATTTTGAGGTGATAAGGAAAGACAAATATACAGAGTTTTGTGGAGAGAGGTATTTCTGTTCCCTCACTGTCATCTCAGTCCAGGTTTCCTTATCAAGGCTAAGTGGACAGCAGAAGAATTGAGTAATTGTGTGAGGCAAATTAAAATTCCCAAAGCATTAGATTGGATGGCCTAGATGTTAAAAATACTTGAGAGGCACTGTACCCATTGTGTTGACATGTTTATTTAACATGAAGACAGATTCTAGGCAAAGCACTTGTACTACCTTTGGGGATTTCAGAGGCACATCTGTGTGGAGCATTTTAGAAAGAATTGTTCCAGTCTGTGTTCAAGAGAGGGATTAGTCAAACTTGTGAGGCTCAGTTCACCTTTTCTTCTAGATTTCCACAAATCATCTGTCTATTGATACACACATATGTGCATAGCTCTGCTTGCACAGCTCAGGCTGAGGCAACAAGTAATTATTTTATTTTTATCACCCAGGTCAAAGTGTGGTTTCAAAACAGAAGAATGAAGTGGAAACGTGTTAAAGGTGGGCAAGCAGTGCCCCCACACGAACATGACACAGAAGATGTGGACTCTGCTGCCTCCCCCAGCTCTGAGTAGTCCTTGGGAGAGGAGATGGAGAAAGTCATTGACTGGAATGTGGATGCAACTGCTTAGAATCAGCTAGACAGTGAGCTCACCCTGCCTGGAAATCCTGTAGCCCATACTCTTTAAAAGGTGCATGATGCTTGAGGTTACAGAGGCAGTTAAAGGGCACAGGGGGAAAAGAACCAAAGGACAGCATGATTTTGATTTTTGTCTCTCTAACTCTCTTACTACCACAGATGTGTCTACAGAAAAAAAACAACAAACAGTGAATATAAAACAGGAGTAATGTTCTTGAGACTCTCAAACATCCAGAAAATACAGATTGTTAGCCAGCAAGTGATAATGCAGCTGCATTCTCATCCAGTCTTTCCCTGGTCCCACCTATTCAGTCTGCATTTGGACTTGACAATGCACATTTTCCTTGTGCCCTACTTTGAGAGAAATAAATACTTTGATAGTCACTGATTTTTCTTGCAAAATGAGTCGAACACCTGTATGACTAGGCAATCAGAGTACAAAATAAAATGTGAGACTAAAAATATATATACACAGAAGTCTGCTCACCAGGTTCAGAAGAGGTGGCTTTCACACTGACAGTCCAAGAAGGTAGGTGCCTTGCTGATGGCAGCAAAAAGAGGGGGATTTCTTCCAAGCTTACTGTAAATCCTGAAATTAAATTGCTAGATCTCAGTTTCAAGTATTTTTTCAAAGCAATCATTACCAAATGTCCCAGCAGGCACAGCAGAGATTGAACTCTCAACACAACAGCTGAAATATGACTGTTTTGTTTTCAAGTTTTCCAATAAACTGCCACAGCACCACCAGAAGTCTTGAGAACACTTAAGAACACTTCCACTTGAAGTTATCCCCACTTCCAACTGAATCTTGTAGTGTATCATATTATGATGATTTAGAAAAGCATAGTGCCTCCTCCCCTTTCTTATATTTTTTTGTTTCATGTACTAATGCCACATTTTCAGCAGAATTTTACACTAACATACCACATTATGACTATTGAGAACACTGAAACTTTGATTTAAATATTTCAAAGGTAACCATTATTTGCAGCTGGAGCATTCTGCCTTCCTTTCACCTTCCTCTGATGCACTGCTATTGTGGGTGCAAGTGAACTGTAGATATGCTGGGTACAAATTTGTATATCTGGATTATATGTTTATAAAGCTATTAGTGGTAATTCCACTTGTAAAAGACCTCAAAATAGATAAATACCAACACTTGTTTTTAACAGACATGCTGTATTCTTTTCAAAGAGCTGATTGTCTCTACTAAGAAAAAACATACATTACATTCCTTCTTAATATTTCCAAACTCTGACTGACAGATGAAAAAAATCAACAGTTTAGAGTATATGTTTGTGCAAAACCAATTTAAAAGAATAATTGTTTTTAGAAAGAAATTGCTTAAAAATAAAGAAACTTGAGCAGTTTGAGCAGCACTGAGGAAGTGAGTTAGGTTACTGTCTGGTTTCCCATACTGCACTACTTGCTCTTACCCACTTTATCCAAAAACAACAGTTACCCAAACCAAAATGCCAACAGTCCTCTGCTCCTGAATAAAAAACCTAAGAAAACAGCATCAGTGGTGTCTCACACAGGGCCTCTCCACAAACTGTGTTGCAATCACAGCATGGCTGTAAACCTGCGTGAATCCTGTGAATATAATAGTTACTATAGAATCAGTTAGAATATTTAGGAGTATGCATGTTCTCTCTCTGAGCTAGACCTACCCTTCAGATCTTTATGGTAAGGAAAAACTACCCTCAGCTTCCTCCTGGGACACCTGTGTGTGCATGGGGGATGTTTAAATGGGAGGGGGTGCAGACAGGGAGTTGTGGTTGGATCCCAGTTCCTTCAGCAGTGATAAACTGAGGGGGACAACGACTGAGCACCGTTATTTTGGTTACAAACCTAATGTTAAAAATAGGTTCATAATCTCACTGCTCAGGTGACATAAAACTAATTGGCTAAAAAAATTGCCTATTCACAGCTGAGAAGAAGATACAGTTTGCAGTATCTTTAAGAACAGAAAATGTCTCTGGCTTTACTTCTTAAACCTTGGTGCCTTCTGATTAGACTTCAGACTAAACGTAGTAGTTTGGCTCCTGGCAAAGCCTAAAGAAAGCTGTGTTTTGTGAAGAACTCTGGTGCTCAGATATCCTACCCTCTTCTCCTGGAACACAAATCACCATGGAACAGGAGTTCTTTTTTACCTATATCCTTGTAACCTCTTAAGCCAATTAACACTGCACATCACCTCCTCCCCACTGTGGTTAGAAAGTTTGCAACCTCCAGAAGCAGCTTATTTTGAGATGAGAACTTTTGGGCTCTTGGCTACTCACATAAACCAAGATCGGCTCCTCGCCCAGATGAGAGGCTAATAAATCTTCCCTTTCAAGGAAGCTGTCAATGGTAGCGTATTGAATCCCAATTCACTAAAAAACTAATCAATGGGATCTCAGTCTGCACCCATAATTGCAGCTCCTAAACAGTTCTTGCTTTGAATTTTGAGAAATAAGCTATGAGTCACCTGTGAGATCTTCTTGTGCTTAGGCAGTTTCTTCATTAAACCATCTGCTCACTCTAAGATTTTAGTGTTTGGAGAAGGAACATTTCACTCCTGACATCAAAGCATTTGACCTCTGAACCTCTGGTGCCAAGAGTCTTCCAGGGAAGGCCTGTCGTCTGGGAGCAAAGTCTTTGACCTGCCATTATTTTTCTCAGAAATACACCTCAGGCTGTATTCTCCTCACAGAAGGGAGGGAAGATACCTGTTTTCCATGCCTTATTCTCAATAAATAATCTGAGCACGCAATCACCCCATGGCATCAGAGAAGTCTGGCAGGAATTCCCCGGGAAGCACATGCAAGCAAAGCAGTGAGACTTTCTGCCAGTGCAAACAGCCCACAGGGAATGGGGATATCTATATAAACACAAAAATATGTGCTGTAGCCCTTTATATCTGTGCTGCCTCTGCTAAACAGAGGAAGAGAAGTGCTCTCCTTAGAGTCAGAGACTTTACAGACTCCGTCTATCCAGCCAGATGCCAATGGAGCAGAGGCCCTGATTTGTTTTACAGCTTCTGTGTCCTACGACTCCTCTGTTGCTGTCCTCAGTTCCTCCATGCCATTCTACAGCTTTAAGCTAGTGATTTTTTCAGTCAGTGGAGCAAATTAAACTCCAAAGATAACCCAAGGCCAGTCCAATGTTGCCTTGAAAATCTCCAGGGATGGGGCATCCCCAACTTCTCTGGGCAAACTGTGCCAGGGCCTCACCACCCTCACAGTAAAAAATTTTGTGGGCATGCTGTGAATAAGGAGCCAAACCCTCCAGTTCACGCTGTCTGGAAAACAAGAGAGCCCTTTCAGCAAACTTTTCACAGCCAGAGATTTTGACTGGGACATATTCTACACGAGCAAAGCTTGCAAATCCTACTTCCTGTAGAATTTCCTACACATGGAAACAAGCACACACAACAAATCAGGGCGTTTTACAGAACACACAATTTTTCAATTACCCCATTTTTTCCCCCACCTCTAGCAGTGCTCATATTAAGTTTCATCAGCCACTATCTCATATTTTGGATAATTCTCCTCCCTTGAGGAAAGTGCACAGCCCCTTCAAGAAACGTGTCTGCATTAGTTACTGGACTCAGCCGACTGGATCCACAGAGCTCTTCTGGGCAGATGGACAGGAAATCCACTTTCTTTCAGTGATTACAGCAGAATGGCTTTTGTTTGACTGGGACTTGCCCGGTGTGGCTGTAAAATAACCTCAGGCTCAGGCTCTTGCCTTTCAGGCTGTATTTGTGAGTTACGATGGGGCAGCTTCCCCTGCAGCTCTGGGTCCAGGTGTCAGCAGAGCTCCCCGTCCCCACCCTCCCCACACACACAATGCCACATTGTTCTAGTTTCTACATGAAGGAAGGATTTTCCTGCAGTACCAGACTCTTACACCGCTATTCCCTTCCTCTATACCATAATTGTTATTTTATTCTTTTAAATAACTCTTAGACAGGGATAAGCAGCCGGTTGTCTGGAAGCTCCTTCGGGAGCAGATTGCAGAAGAGATAATGGGAGTGAGTAACGGAGAGGATGGTGACTTCATACCGTGGAGGTTTGAGTCATGTTTCTTTCCTTATTAAAGAAGAGAACATTTTTTCAAGCCTCCCTCAGCCACGCTGTATATCCCTGGCTTTGGAGCAGGAAACAGACATGTGGATTGACATGCTTTCTTACACTTCAATTTTTCATTCTGTGAAAGTTTATGATGGCCCACACTCACACCCCAGGTTAATTTGTCACCCAGAATGCCACATGTGGAGTTTTTCCTACACCCAGGAATTTATCACCAGCTGAGTATTAGCCCAGCAATGCTACAGTTAAGTGGATGGTTGGAAAGACACCCAAAAAAAGCACTGTTTCTTCCTTTCAATACTCACCGCAAACATCCTAACAGTTTTATACTTCCACCTACTTTTAATTCTATATTTCTCTATTTTGACCCTTGTCTGTATATCTACATTTCAACACTTTCCATTCTCTATTTCTTTCGTGAGGGACGATCAAGAAAAGTGATATAACTGTTGAGAATCTGTGCAGTTTCCAATTCAGAGTAAGAAAAATCTGTCAGATCTAAGTTAATTGCTCCATCCACTTTTCTTAGCTGAGGAGGACAGACCCCTGGTCCCAGTGTCAGGGTATCTAACAAACCTGGACAGGAAGTTATTTTCCAGGGAATAGAGGTATAACTCTCCATGATAATTATCCACAGTTGTTTCTGTCTGAAATTAATTGAAAAGGAGATTGTGGGGAAAAGTGTAGCTCAAGAAGCCAATCTTCATTCAAGTGTACAAACATCCAATACTCTATTCTATGATTATACCTAGAAATTGCACAAACTATAAAATGAGGCCTCTTATTTAAAAGTTCTGGCAGCATGGGCTTGTGTCAGGCTACTTGCTGTGTTCAGTTTGCCTGTATTTAGCTGGATTGAGTTATAAACTTCTTTAAAGTATCCCAATAAATAAATAAATCTATTAGAAAGAGAATAAAATAATGAGGTGAGAAATTGTCTGTCTCAGGAAAACGTTTTAGGCACATCTCTCCCTGGTTTATTTGCAGAGGAAAACACAGACACAACTGGAGTATGTTTCACATTACAAGACTTAAGGGTTCTTGTCTGCACTGAAGACATGTTTATACTGTTGGGTTCCAGTATGAATCTGGTTTATATCCTGTGAGTGCTCAGGGTCCTTCACACACTCCAGGCAGGAAGTCTTTAATGCACACACTGAGGAGACATTTTCAACTATTCAAACATTAAATAAATAAGCATGAAAAAAAGCCATTCTACTGCAATAATTAAATTCTTCCTGTGCCTTTACAAGATTTCTGAAAAAGCCAAGCTTCCCAATCCTGGCAGAGTTGTTTGAAAACTCCAAGAAAGCCATAAGGGAAACAAACTCAGTGGAAAACCATCCGTTTACCCCTTGCATTTTGCAGCACCATGAGACATTATTTAAGATCAGAGCCTCGCAGTGTTTGGCTCAGAGCAGGCCTTGTTTCAAAGGCATTTCGTCATTTAATATAGGCAAGTATCAAGAAGAAAACCAAAATGGTCCTGTGGATGTACCCTCCTTCCCAGCCTGTAAAGTGGGGACCTGCCCAATGCTGGAAGAGCACTGGTGAGGGAACTGAGACATCTGCAGTCCTTGTCTGGTTCAACACCGATCTTCTTCAAGAGATTAAATATGGCCCACATTATCTCATCACTCTTACACGTAATGGTTTCTTTTCTTTGTGCATTGTCAGAATTTCTCAGCCAGTAACAAGCTGACAGAATAGCCAGAGAGGAAAGTGTGCCTGAAATTTTCTAGAGCTTTCAGAGCACTTAATAATATTCCTAGTAATATGCTCTAACTTTTGGTCAGCCCTGAAGAACTCAGGTGGTTGGACCAGGTGATTGTTACAGGTCACTTCCAAATGAAAAAATCTCTTGAAGTTGCAGTTGCTTTGACATCTTTTACACACATGAATATGTAGGAAAAATATAACTCACCATAAGAAAACAATGCAAGGGCTGGATATGTATCCATTCATACTGGATTTGTAATCTGTGTATAGCTTCAAATATGGAACTGGTCTTGAATTTTCACTTTCCTTCACAGTTGCCAGGGCCAACTTGCCTAGCACTATTTTTAAGAGAAAAATGATCTCTCTTTTTACAGTCTTCTCTCTGCTGTAATTTCTTTGTGTCTCTGCCAGAATCAAGATGAGGTGACGCCAAGAAAAAGGATGAGCTCATTGCGTTTAATGGTATGAGGTTTCACAAATAAAAACTGCATTACTCAATTCAGAAGTAGTCAGTGGTATAAAACAGGGTTAAAGGCAGGTAGTTTTAATTGGAAACAAAAAGAATCAATTAATTTCTCATGCTGGTTGTCATTAGAGAACTGATCTGATTAGCCTTCCTTAGGGATGGAATTTTAGATTATTCACCATTATTGTATTGTCACTGCACCTTTATGATAACATTAAAAGAACAAGATAAACGTTATTGGTAAAACAACATAGTGAAAGCAGTGAATTATAGGAAAAAGTCATTTGGATTTTCCTGTTCAAATCCAAGGTATAAATCCCAGGCTCTGGAATGATGGATTCAGCACTCTTTACACACCTTTTTGATTTCTAGCATCACATTGAGCTCAAAAAGGTCTTACTCCACAGAACACTGAATCCTTCTTAGTGGTGCTGTACTAGTTCCAAAGAACCTCTCAAGCTTGAGGAATCTATTGACCATCAGCTTTACAGCTGTGCATTTTCCAAAAAAAAGCCAGAGGCACAGTCTCTGTTACAGGTCCCATGCAGTCTGTGCAACGTGTCCCATGGAAATGAAAGAGCCTTCAGGAGGGAAGGACACTCCAGGTGCCTGCAATGCACACGTGGGCTCATGATGTGTTTGACTGGATTTTTGCACAAGGTACAACTAAATCATTTTGGGGAAGTCACAGGTGTCAAAGATCACCTCACTCTCTTACGTGAGCAAAATTTAAACAAAACTTACAGATCCGTAGGTTTTCTGTATCCTTATGAAAATCCCTTACCTATGCTGCCGAGAATGCCATGACCCCTATCTGGAAAGCAATAGGAAGATATGATCCATTCTGTCTCCATCACTCTTCCTGCAGCATAACTGGATCAGAATCCCCTGTGGTGTTCCCAGTGGTGTCTGCTCCAGTGTCTCACTGACACAGAATGACCTAATTTGTTATGGCTGGTAAGAACTGGGAGAAATTAAATCCAGGGTCTGTAGTTAATTGGGGTCAGGTTGAGATGATTTATGACCTGAGGAATGTACTCACTCTTTACACTATCATACAAACAACAGTATCATTTGGACTCAGCAACCTTTGGAATCAAAATGAAATTGGGATATTCCAGAAAATGAGTAGTAGCAGAGGCAAGACCCATGGGAGGAGGCAAGCTGGTGGGCAGATGAGGCTGTATCTGAAAGCAAAGCCAGGTACCTTCTCTTCCCACACTCACGATCAGTTAACCTCCAAGTCCTGATTTATTGTGATTCAGAGGAGAGATGGAGAGGTCTATGCCAAGGAAATTTCATCTGTCTGGAATCTGACAGGAAGAAAAAAAATGTTTGAAAATTTCTGAGGAAGCTGGGATTTGTCCCAGTTATGGTGTCTCTGTGTTCACTCAGCCAGCTCGTGTTAGCAGGTTAGGCTCACTGAAAAATAGTGGCAAATGCTTTTCCATCAATCAAGAGCCTCGGGTTTGGTCCCAAGTCAGTGGCTGTGCAGAGCAGCCCATGACCCCAAACAGCAGGAGCCTTCAGCAGCTTCCCCCATGCCTTTTGCAGGATATCTTAAACTAACATCTTTCTTTTCTTTGTGGACTTTAGAAAAGTATAAGAGAAGAGTTACTCTATTTTCAAGTTCAAGGCATTTTATCACACTTCAGCAGTTAAGTAGAACCTGAAAATAAAACTATTCAATACTGGTTTTCTTTGAAAAAAAAAAATCATGTTTTTTCTTCCTTAATTAGGATTCTGCTTCTTCTTTTTTCCTAACTTCAAGCCCTGTTTTTGATTACACAAGACACAGCCCTCATTGTGCCCAGTGAAACCAGTGACTGACTGTTGGGGGTTTTTTTAAGTAGAAAAATCATCTCTATTCTGCCAATGTCTATCAAAATAGGCAGAGAAAGTGAAGGAGAGAAAGAAAAATTGCTGCAGTCCCAGGGGTGGTGGTTATAAAAACCCTCTCCATGGGTTTCTCTACTTCTTATTGACCACAGTTTTGCTCACACACACCTTAACCTGCCAGCTCAGTGAAAGTGCATCAGCCCTTTCCCCTCCTGTTCCCTAAGAGTCTTTGCTCTCCACAGAGATACGAGCTCAAAACACGTAAAGCTTCTTAGGAAAAAGAGCGGCCATTACAGAAGGGTGCGAAATCAGGGCAGGGATGGGTGACAATGCACAAACCAATCTGCACGGAACCATCCCTGCTACACCCCAGAGCCTTCATCTGAGGGGCACGTGCTGAAAGAGCAGGAGAGCATCAGGCTGAGACATCCCCTGCACTCAGTGGAAGCCCAGAGAGCTCCAGCTGCAGCACAGGAAACACCAGGAATGTGCCCTCGCCCTTATAAATCTTTCTGACTCGCTCTCATCCGTGGGACTGGCGGTGGATGCGCAGCGTGGCTGTCACTGCGTTTGGCAGAGCTCTTTGCTACCTGCGGTGGAGCTCCCGAGCAAGCAGACTGCAATAACACACGGTGTTTATTCAGCTGTGCTTCCCTGGTGTATCCTGGGGAGAAAAGGTATGTTCTGGCCTCTTTAATCACTTCATTCTTCGCTGGAGTAAACAAGAGGAGCCGCAGGGGGTTGTCTTTGCTTGCGAGGTTCTGCTGTGCGCAGGGTTTGCTGCGAGAGACGCCTTCACTGTAAGAGCACAAAGTTCCCACTCTGGAAGGAGGGAAAGATGAGCTGGGGTGACCACAGATGTTAGAGGGAATGCACAAAAGGACTGAGTAATGGTCCAAACAACCCCTTTCCATGCCTACCAACAGGACAAGCACCAGCTTAGCTGGTGCAGCCTGTGCTGCATCCAGGGTGGGACACGTTTGTTACCACACAGACACCCAAAGGGATGGGGGTCAGTGGAGTGAAAGCTCAGAGCAGCCCAGGGCTCTGCTGAGTTACTGGTATCACACTCTGGGCTTTGTCAGGCCCTGTGCTCCATCACCTCAGCCATTTTCAGAAGGGGCCATTGCAGCCTCTTACGAAGGGAAGTGCTCAGAAAAGGAGAAAAGTGCTGCAATAACATGAGCAGAGAGCAGAGCTCCCTAGAAGTATCTGGCCAACACATTACCATGAGTTTACACTAAAAACTCTGACAAACAGAAGTAATTGGTAGGTGCTTTAAAATATTGTCAGAACTGGTTGGGAAATTCATGGTTTTCTTTCTTGTAAGCAAGCCCTGAAACACTCTTACATGCTGACAATTATTATAAGGAAAAATAAAGGTTAATTTCAAAAACTTGAATTTATTTTTTTTATTTTGGGCCACTAAGAAAGAATACTTTCAATTGAGTTTGGAGCTGAGGGATTTTTGCACTGTTGCTGCCCTTTACACGGGAAGTGAGGACAACAGGCAGCGTGGGGTCTGGCTGGGCAGGCAGAGGTGCAGGGGTGCCTGCAGCTGCAGCAGGATGCAGCCTCCGATCTGGTGGGACGAGGCTGCATCAGCTGCTCAGGAGCCTCATCATCCCTGCACTCCAAAGCACGAGGAGCTGCCCCCTTCTCCAGGCAGGGCACAGATCTCGGCCTGTGGCAGGAAAGGTATCAGCTGTAAAAGGACAAGTGTCTTTTACCAATATTTACAGTCGGGTTACAGTCTCCCCACATAAACATATCCAGAGCAAAAAAAGGAGACACTAATTACTTCTTCAGAACCAAAGTGGTCGATTCTATGAAGCACATTTATGTGACTTAAAATGGCTTTTTAATAGTGAATTAAAAATTAATTTCGTATATAATGTATATTATGTTTGTCTGTCTTTAGGTTTTCAGTATGATACTCACCGGTTTGTCTGGCAAAGCAGCATGAACCCACCCCAGCAGGGGCTTCACTCAGAAAATGTCCAGTGCTCCAAATGCATCCCTCACTTCTTCCCCTCACTAAGTTCTCCCTTGGCAAGCCCACTCGGCCAAACAACAGGACTAAACAGTTTTTAAAGGAAAGAAAGTAAAATTCTGATAAAGTAGGATCCTCTTTTCAGACTTTCAGAATCTGATGTTTTAATATAATGATTACTACTGCTAGAAATATCTCAGGTCCTGCAGCTCCATGACCTTCCAGGCCCGTGGCAGGTCCTTTAGAAAATAATTTTTCTCAAATTGTAATTCCATGGATTTTTCTTACCACTTTTAAAAAGAGCAGAGGTTACACATGTTTTTCACACAGTCTTCCAATGCATATAAGCTTCCTCCCCCCATCCCTTTTCCACTTACATGTAATAAAAAAAGTCAGAGATAGCAAGTGAAGATAAAGGGAAAAAGGGCTAAGTGTCCCTGGGGGCAGATTTGCTCTATTACTTCCAATACTTTTAAAATTGAAAATGTGAAAACACATTTGACTGATACTTCTACTTCTACATGGATATTCTCAGCTCCTTTACTGTGATTTATATGCAAGAGTGAAGCCTGTATTGATTGATCAAGACCTAACTCTGGGTAAAGAATTTTCCTAGACACTAGACATATTTTGCATCACTGAATTTCTCTTCATTTTTAGATAATGAATGGAGATGGCCTAGCATTTAAAAAAAATAATAAAGTAATTGAATCAAATTAATCTCAGCTGGAATTTAATGCACAGCATGTTCTGAATTTTCTGATTTTCAGGAGGTCTGTGTTAATAACTTCTTTCAAGATGCTTTTCCCAGTTTTGTTGTTATTGAATTATGTTCCTGGGACTGTTGGATCCCCGTTTAGCTTCTCGGGATATTGTACTGATATGTCAGAAGAAACAAGACATAGATTCTGCTTTTTGTCTTCTAGTCTTAACAATCAATCAGTGCTGTCTATAGCTAGACAACAGAAAGGTGATTTTTGGACCCAAAGAAGAATCCTATGAAAAATGGATCAACTTTTTCCCCCAGATTTAGCTGGGTGGGATATTTTGAACTTGGGTGCCAGAAAACCCTTTCCTTCATAATGCACTCCTGGGTCCATCAGATTCACCTTCTGCACTGTCCCAGGCTCAGGGTGCCTTGCTAAGAGTTTTAACTTCCTTCTTTGCTACAAAAAAAAGCTGAGTGGTAATTCTGGGCACCCTGTGAATCCAGGCAGGGGGGGAAATCAGCTCAAAGCTTTGCGGGATGAGCTGGATTCCTGTCACTGCTGGGTGCTCCGCAATCCTCTGCTGAGAGCTCCTCAGCTGGGTCTGAACGCCTGCCCCGGTGCTGCCGCCGCATCCTCCCTGCCCCGCTGCTGGAAAATGATACAAAACTTAATTTTTTTCTGTAACTTTGATCAGTCTTGTTCGCCTTTGCCTCTGGGGAAAGGAATTTTAAGTTTCTTTTCAAAGGACTGCTTCAGCACTCGAGGCCTGATGAGCTTAACATCTCAGCAGGCTGGGAGCAGAGCAGAAGATGCACAGAGGGAATGACCATCAACTCCAAACATCGCCCCTGGCATGGTCAGGGACACCTGCTCTGGGAAAAGAGAGATGAGAAAACCAAGAATGAGAACCTAATTAACATTGAAGGCAAACGGATCAACAGGAAACCAAATACTAAAAACTGTGCAACTTGGGACCAATGAACATTGAGCCAATGAATTTCTCCGGGTTTTGACTGTATAAGTACCTCAAAAATCCAGTAAAATTCACGTGTCATGGAACGATTTTCTGTGCACAACCCAGGCTGTGTGTGGATGAGATTATTTCTGTCGCACATCCTGGCAAGAACAAAGTGATGCCTTCATTCTCTAGCACTAAAAATGCTGTTGGTTTTGTTTTTCCCGCAGTCTCGGTGACAGCATCGCCCGGTGCTGCCGCATCCTCCCTGCCCGGCCGCCCCCTGCTGGGCCCCAGCACTTTGTGGCACGGCGGCAGCTGAAGGGTTAAAAGTCTGCTCCGAGTTTTGTGGCTTCTTTCCAAAAGGTTTCAGTTAACACCAAAGGTCTCCTTATAGCTCGCTCGCTTTAATAGATTTTTCCCATTGAGTTCTCACTTTATAGACTATCATTTCCTTTTCTGCAGGGGAGCTATTTTCTGGGTCACCGATCCAACCAACTTAAAAGGGATTTCATTGATTAGATTTTATTGGTGGTTACTTCAACCATAATGGCACAAGTTGCTAGTACCTGCTAACAGCTGCGGGTCTTGCTTTGGTACCCCGGCTCTGTACACTCTTCTACAAGTGAAGTTCCTCTCTCCTGCCTTGATTGCTTGCTAATTACTTAGCACCTTCTTTAGCCTCTTACTACCTCGGCTGCTTTTGTCCTTTTACATTTCAGCACCCCAGGTCAGCTGCATGGCAAAGTGTTCCTGACAAAATCCCCTGTTTGTTGAGTGTAGCACCTCATTCCTCTCGTTTTTACCTCTGGTCGTCCCTGTAGTCACACGAATAACCTCCAGCTGAAGCTCTGTATCCCAGCCAGCACCGTGCAGACACATGAAGCTGGGAGATCACCACTTTCAAAGGAAAATGAGCAGAGTGTTTTAAAGAAGGATTTTTTTTAAAAGTGAGAAATAACCTGACTAACACTGAAGGGTCCTCCCTTCACACTCTTGAGTTTTAATGCTTCGCATCGCTGTGTTTTCCTGTATGAAAGAAAGATTGGTAGGTGGTGTCTGTTAGAAACACTAATTGGTGATCAAGACAGGCATTTCTTCAAATACCTTACGAAAAGGTACAACTCCCTTTTGACTCCTGATCAAAGCAGACTCCGTGCTCTAAGTTGTTTTCTCAGCATTGTGCTCTTCACGCTGCTCCAGCTGTGTGATTCTCTTCCAGCCTTCCAGGCTTTTCCCTAATCCAGAACGCTTTGCACAGCGATGGCCTCTGCATCTTTCACTACCTTTGCTTTAAGGGGTAACAGGTAGAATTTAAGGAGAAATTGCTATGATTTCTGCTATTAGAGCAATGAAGGTGCCAAACTATTATAAGAAAGCAATTACTACGATTATAATTACTATAACAGAATTTAACCCAGTACTTTCCCCTTTGTGGTGTGCTCTGCAAGCTCTAATTAATGGTGTGTCTCCAGCGTCTATGAAAGATACAAACACCTTTCCCCTCTGCAGGTGAGAAACTGAGGCCCAGAAGTTGCCAGCTCACCCAGATCCAGACAGGATTTGTGCTTGTCAGTGCCTGCCCCATCTCTGCTCTCAGTCCCAGAGACTGGTGAGCTGCACACACAGTCCTCATCTGCTCCCGGGGATGCTCTCTGTGACACCACACTAGTTAAGTTTTTTGGAATGTTTCTGAGTTTCGTGATGGTGCAGGGAAGTGAAAGTACCCCAGTGAAAATACAAGCCATGCTAAAAAACTGAGCAGCAGAGGTGATACCACATAGTGTGAAATCGATGAGTACCAGTGAGTGAAGAGTTATCTTCACAGATTTTAAGAAAGTGACACTTCAGAGCAATAATGCAAGTGATTTGTAACTTGCTGCTTCCAGATTCCTTTCCTCTACTGTAGCTGCTTTCCTGGCTAGGAGTTACCTGCTTCTGTTTGTGCTAAACAAAGAGCAATGGGCTTATGGGAAAGGATATGATTTTCTTCCAGCTTCTTTAAAAAAAAGTCTGACCAACAGCCCAAGGAGGTTTACAGATTGCTGAGCACTTTCAGAAAGGAACAGGATGTCAGTGGCCAGGCTGCTACAAAACTACCTGGCTCCATTACCAGTGCCAGTGGAGCAACCTCTCTGCTTCTCTCATTTCTGGAATCCCGTTCTGAAGCCCTTCTGATCCTGCATCACTGTCGTGAGGAGCACTCCATGTGATCTTGCAGCACCAGGCCATGGAAGCTGAAGCACACAGAAATTCCCTATCATCTTTATGTCCCTTCACAGGATACAGGGAACAGGAACTGAGGGTGACAGCCTACTGCTCATTCTCTTTTCCCTATAAGACATGGCCCTTTCTCTGCACTTCATCTCCCGAGCAGAGATCTCTCTATTTGCTCTCACAACTGTCCTGGTACATTATAGCAATATGACAATCAATTAACTGCACACTCTATCAGAATAAAGAAGCCACCCAACCTTATATAACTCTTTTTAATTGTTTTCTTACATTATAGCATTTTTGCTAAACTTATTCTGCCATAATTCACGTAATTTAATTTCTCAAAGTGCTAATAAAATAATTGCTTCCTTCCTGTAGACAGAGTGCCTGAACTGTCTTCTCTCATTCAGAACATTATAAAAAGTGGCTGTCATGAATGCTTAAAAGGACTGTTTTATTCACAAGATTTGATACAAAATTGTTCTCTCCAGAGTCTGTGTTGTGTCTCAGACAGCCACAAAGGTGCAAGAAGCCTACCCAGACACTTCCTTGCATGCTGGGAATACCTGCACTAGAGAAAGTCACCTAGAGTTGAAAAGCATGGTAAGTCTCACCATGGGCAAAGTTCTATGGGCTCGTGGAAGTCTCCTGTCCTATTGCCCTTGTAAAACAGCTTGAAAATAAAACACAAAATTCAAATCACAAGTAAGTAACTCATACTACCATAGATGCTCTTGCAGAGAGAGACTGAACAAAAGTAACATTTGTGATTTACATATTTAGGCTTGGGAAAGAGAAGACAGCCTGTGCATTTCAAACTTTGGTCAATAACCCATGTCTGCAATTTAGACTTCCCTGCGCTTCTGCCAGTTACATCCACCCTGTTTCTGGGACTATGGCCTGATTATGCCAGATCTGGTTTTGGGCCTCATTGGACAAAACCTTTCTTTTCTGTGCTTTTTGTTTCAAAATGAATCAGCATGGGGACACCTCCAAACTGTGGAAAGGTCCCTGGGGGTTCTGGGGGGTGAGCAGCAAAATGAGTGGCCAGAGTGCCACTGCAGCAGAGCAGTTCACCAGGGTGCCAGGCTGCATCAACCAGGGCATCAGCAGCAGAGCCAGAGCAGCCACTGTCCCTCTCAACACTTGACAGGCCATGCCTGGAATACAGTTTTGATCCCTGCTATACAAAAATAGAAAGATGTGGACAGGTTGGAAAGGGTCCAGAGAAGGGCCACAAAGATGATCCAAAGCCTGGAAAGCTGCCACATGAGGAAAGGCTGAGAACTGGATGTTTTAATTCTTGAAGGGAAAAAAGGCTTAGGGGAAACCTTCTGACCGTGTTGCAGTGTTTTTGATAACAGCTCCAGCAGCCAGAATGCTCAGTGATGGACGTGTGGGGAGGTGGATTGCAGCGTAGCCTGCATATTACCAGTCAAAATTCACATTTTCTGCTTCTGCCCAGCACCCCTCTACAGTCAGATGCTTAACTACTAAGCTTCACACTCTTTCAGCAGTCTTGTTGATTACCTTGATTTGGAAAATCCTCATTAGGATTCTGGCCTAGGTCAGACTGGATGGAAGATCACACATACTTCAAAGGCAGAGCCTTTGCCGACAGCCTCATCAGCTGCAGAGGCTCAAAATTCCATAGCCTGGGACGAGATTAACAAGAGGCTGCAGGGACAGCAAAGCTGGCATTGACAGGTCACAATGTCACCAAAACATATCCAATTAAAAACCAAATACTAAGAACTGTGTAACCTGGGACCAATGAACACTGAACCAATGAATTTCTATGGCTTTTGACTGTATAAGTATCTGAAAAATCGAATCAAATTCATGTGTCATAGAATGATCTTCTGTCGCACACCTGGGCTATGTGTGGATGAAATTATTTCTGTTGCACATCCTGGCCAGAATAAAGTAATGCCTTCGTTCTCTAACACTAAAAATGTTGTTGAAGAGGTTTTTTGTATTTCCAGCAGTTTTGGTGACAGCAAGGGCTTGACCCTCTCAGAACTTCCTGTCAAATGCAGGCCACTATGGTGTGTGCTACTGGAAAGCAGCAGAAACACAGCCAAGGTGTTTTCCCCGAGTGAAACCAGCGAGAGAACCTGCACATGCAGTGCCCAGCCCTTGTTTGCACGCTGCCAGTAGCGAGGCTGAGCTGGAGCTGCACACAAGTGCTTGGCAGGTGTTTACAGCGTCGGGATTTCTGTGTTTTCTTAGGTATTGCATCACCTCTCAAGGCAAAGCTGGCTGCTAACAGTAGGCAGCTACCAGACTCAGCACCTTACTCGTGATATCCCTGTTCAAGGAACAACAGGGTATTGAAGAGCAGCTGGGCTGATTTCATGCCTGATGTTAAGAAACCTGAGCTCTTCATCCAGCTGTTTATTATTGTTTTTACAAAACTGCAGTCTGTTCATGCTCCATTCTGCAGTACAGAGAGGTTTTTTCAGCCTTCAGTGTGTCACTCTCTAAGGCATTTGTAATTTGATCCTGTCTGTGTCAGCATCTATGTCTGAGAGCTTTGCATTGCACTGACCACAGCTGGTGTGGATGCAGGGGATGCATCTGAAATTCAGGGTTGGGTTTTCTCAAACCTTTACAATAAATGGAAACAGCTAAATCTTAGGGATGGACACAGGAGGGTGAGGGGGATTAGGAACAAGATTCAATTGTTAACTGAGACAAAAAGCTGTGAGTCCAGGGAAGAAACTCCTCAGGCAGTGTGTGTTACAATGATGGAATAAATCTGTTGCTAATACTTTACAAGCAAGAATCAGCTCTCTGGTTTATGTATCACTTCTTAACTCTTCACACACTGCACACCTCAAGAAAAAAATATTAGAAGGCAGTTAATCACCCTGAACATTAATTGCTCACATTTGATTAGCCAGCCTTTGAAAAACAAATGTGACATAGAAATAGACAAAGCCATTGATAGTATTGACAGCACATCTCTGTCAGAGGAAAAAGAATTTCAAAAATGGCATTACTGCCTGGTTAGTATGAATGGCAACTTTGCCATGCCAGTGCACAGTCAGTGACTGAAGCTCCCAGCCAGGCTGTGCTCTCCTGCTCTTCCATTTGCACACATGCACCCATGAACTGCAGGGATTACTGTGGCTGGGAATCGTGGAATCCTTTAGGTTGATTTAGGAATCCTTTGAAATCACCAAGCGCAACCATTCCCCCAGCACTGCCAACCCACCACTAACCTGTGTCCTCAAGGGCCACGTGCACGTGGCTTTCAAACCCCTCCAAGGATGATGTTTCAGGCAGAATGGGATCTTCAGACAAAGTTTATTAGAGAAGGCCTCCCATCGAGCCATGAGGTGCAGAAAGGATCACCTGGCTTTCTAAACTCCTTCTCAGAGAGGTCTCTGGTGCTGCTGGATCAAGCAGTCCAAGACTTTGTCAGCAGTTTATACCTAAAGGATTATATAGGTGTAATTGCAACTTTATACAGCTTTGCCCCACAAGATTAAGGATGGCAAATCAAATATATTAATATAAAGATAAATGATTTATTATGATAATGATTGGACAAAAAGATCTTAATCAGAATTATTTACTACATAATATGGGTAGCTATAACAACTAGTACCATATAGTGCACTATTTTTGGAACGATATTGAAGAAAACATATTAAAGCTAGCCAAAATAATGATGAAATAGAGATTGATGTTACTCACCCAGACCAACAACTGAGGGCAAATCTCTTTCAAGGAGTGAGCTTGAGAGTCATTCCCACTCAAGGGAGGAATTTCCAGACACATTCTAAGAAGGTGTTAGAAGAACTTGCTGTGAAAAGTGGGACTGGGTTTTACAGCATAAAATCCGCGGGCCATCTGTCAGCTCAGCAGGTAAGTTATCTGTAGTGTCCCCTGTTGGTTCCTTTATCAGGTACTTTACCAGCCCTGCCACGTATTTCTCTCACTGTCAGCGCGTTTAACTTCGAGTTCGAAGAGCCGGGCTGGTTTCAGCGTTGTTCAACACCAGGAGCAGAGTGAGTCCCACCCCTCTCATTCCCCACTGACAGTTCTGCAAACAGGGTGGAGTTTGAGCTATTTTGCCCCCGCTGCAGGCTACAGGTGATGACTCCACCACTGTCCTGGGCAGCCTGTTCCAATTCTTGACAACCTTTTCAACAAAGAAACTTTTCCTAATTTCCAAGGGAAATATCCAATGGAATCCTCCCCTGCACAATGTGAGGCTGTTTCCTCCTTGTCCTGTCACTCCTACCTGGGAGAAGAGATGAGCCCCCACCTCACCACAAGCTGCTTTCAGGCACTCGTAGAGAGTGAGAAGGTTCCCCTGACCCTCACTGTCTCCGGGATGAGCCCACCTGCAGCAGCGACCTCTTGGCAGCCCGGATGCCAAGGGGTGGCAATGACTGAACGAGAGCGCCTGAGTTGTGCTGCTCTTAGAAGAGCGGTCCTCGGTCGATGTCAGGTGCAGCTGGGCAAAGGCAAGAGAGGAGAGGGACTCCAAATAGCAGCAAATCCGAGCCTTTATTCCTATCCACCGGGGTGCAGGGAGGAACAGAAAGCCCGAAGGGGGTGCGAAATAGAGCAACGGTGCGAGGGTGACAGGGGATTTTATACGGGAGTAAAAAAGGGGAAGAGAGAAGGGACAAACCAATCACGTATTGATAAGGGGTGACATGAAACCAATCGGTTTAAAACAGGGGAGGGTACAATTCAAACGATCCAGTGGGGAGAATAACTGTAGGGAATGTTCTAGAGGGAAATTACATATTTAGCAAAGGATATGAATAAACATGGCAGCAAAACCCAATGGAGATACTGGAACCTGGGAGCCTTCTAGAAGGAGGTGTGTGTGAAACGGGACTGACAACTTGGGGGATGTGGTTTTAGTCTGCTTCGTCCCCGCCCTCCAGCTCACTGTCTTGGGCAGGAAAATCCACCCAGGCTGTTTCTTTTAGCTTCATGCTAAACTCAGCATTGCACACTGCCACATCCACCCAACTCCCTCAGCTGCTCCTTATCAGACTTGTGTTCTAGAGAGTCTCTGGTCCCTCTTCACAGTGACAGGAGTGAAAAGACAACTGTAATGAGACCTGAGGCTCCTCAGACATCAGCATTCCTGTTCCTGTCAGTTGGATGGGAAATAAGAACATCACAGAGTAAACAAATCTTACAGCAGAAAATCCTATCCTGTTTGGAATTCAGAGCACAGCCAGGGATTTGAGTCAGATCTCAGAATCAAAGTTTCTATTATCTCTTAACTAGGAAATGTAGCACTAATAACTGAGTGTCAAACTACCATTTTTTGATGTGGTATCTATAGGCAAAAGTGCAAAACACGAGTGTGTGTTGACACTTAGACTTTGTAAGACATTTAAAGTATAAATTGCATAACAACAATCTAACTGGGAGAAATACTCTCTTACAGTTATCCGAGAAAACTGGATTAAGAGTAACAGCCCGAATAGGCTGCTACAAATTATATAGAGCAGAAACAAATTTGGTAAAACTGAAAATTCAGATTAACTCACAGGCTTCAGTGATTTTCTTAAGGCAGAGTAAGCTGGAATTCCAGTGCTGCATTTAACCACGTCTACAGTGTTTGGGGATGTGGGGCCAGGTGCTGGGTGTAAACTTCCTGACAGCTCACATGAGTCGTTCTGCTCCCACAGACATGTCGGGACTGTGTGTCCGTCAGGTTTCCTGATACACTGGGGAGTTGTAGCCTATTAGCATAAAGATCAAAATGTGTACTGACTAGATACTTAAACTCCACAGGCAGCCCTTCCACAGGAAGCAGAGCAGTACAGAAAACTGTCGGGGGGNGGGTGGGATGAGATATTGAGAAAACATCAAAAATGTACAGTTCCTTTTAGCCTTATGGATAACTCTCCCCTTTTCTTTTTCTCTTGAGTACCTATTTATTTTCCAGGAGATGACATTCCATGAATTATTATTTTATTATCACCACATCCTGCCTGTCACTAATATTTTTTTTTGAGGATAAGGAGGATTAATAAATGTTAAATAGCATCTTGGAATTTTAAAGGCAAAATTTGGGGGAAAAAAATAACTGGATGCATGCACATGGCCCAGGAGAGAGCATACAGCGTCTGGAAAAGCAAACTGACTTTTTTTCAGTGTGCAAATCTCAAGACTAGATTATTCTTTTTTTTCATGTTCTTGTCCCATAACATTTGTATGAGCAAAACTGATTTTGCTAGGCAGGGCTTTACTTATTTTCGTTCCAGTTGTGGATGTGTGAGATCTCTTCCAGCTCCTGTTGAAACTTCTTCCTAACAGAACTGAACATACGTGGAGGGTGTTTGAAAGTGACTGCAAGGGTTTCTTAGGGCAATCCTCTACAGGAGCAGCAAGTTTTTGTACCTGCACCTTTTGCCTGTTCAGGCAGTGAGAAGCTCTCCTTGAATGGAGGAAAGGCAGATTTCAGATGTGCCTGCCGATCAGTGAGAGAGGAGAATGGAAGAAGTGGTGTTTGAGCGGATGAACAAACTTTCAAGCTGCCTCAGTGATACACGCACAGGGTACGCTGTAAGGATTTGTCACCAGCTTACTGTAAATCTGTACGGTGCTTGCTGGGGATGTGTCTCTATGTATCTCTGTCTAAGCAAAGGGTGTTTGAGAGCGACTGCGGTGTGCGGGAGGAGGGACGGGCCCGGCCGTGCGGGAGTCCGGGCGTGCGGCCTCTCGTGAATGAACTCCGGGAGAATTTTATTTGTTTTCTTGAATGGGAGCTCTGCCGTGAATGAACAGCGGCGTTCTGCGACGTGATTGGTCCTCCCGGGTAAAAGCCACGCCCACTTCCGAATGGGCGACGGCCGAGGCGAGCGGGGATTGGCGGGCGCGCCCCTCCACAGCGCTTCATTCACAAATTCGATGAAACAAAGGAGTGGGCGAGCCGGGCCCGTGAGCGAGTGGCCAATGGGCGGCCGGGCCCGGGCCCACGGCGGCCTCGGAGCGCGCACGGGGCGGCTCCGCCGCGGGCTCCGCGTGGGCCGCGGCCGCCGGCCTTGAGAGACGGCTCCGGACGGGACCCGATCCGACCCGAGCGG
>VXBT01009682.1:497622-581088 GCA_013400235.1 Oriolus oriolus | reverse complement strand
CGCCTCCTCCCAGCCCCGCCGGCACCGGGACCCGGCTGGAGCATCCCGCTCTCCCTGCCCGCCTGAGGATCCTTCCCATTCCCCGCAGAGCTCTTCCAAGACTTGAGGCAGCTCCAGGAGACCTGGCTGACCGAAGGTAGGCTCCTTCCCCCAGCTTGGGTTGGTTTCGCTCGTCTTTGAGTTGTTTGTCTTTTGAGGTTTGTCCCGCTCCTTCGCTGCCTTTGCCTGGCTCCAAACAAAAGTGGTTTTTTCAGGCTTGCCAACCTCTAGCTTGTGTAAATTAAGACGCTGAATGACACTATTGTGCTGGGCATTTGCTTATGAATGGAGCTTGGCTGCCGGCCCATTTTCCTGGGTACAATTTTCGCTTCAGGCTATTTGTAACTGGTTCGATTTTATGCTAATTTGTCACTTATCTTTGTCGGTTGCCAGAACGTTGATATTTTCTTAACAATAAAGTAGTCTTTTAATTTGGGGAACAAAATGCTTCTTTTTTTTTTTTTTTTTTTTTTTTTTTCATATATAATCCTTTGTAAGGACCTTCCTGGAATTTACACACTTTTCAGTTTGGTGTCTTAATTATTTTGACTTTGAACTTCAAGGAAAACTTCGAATGCCAGGGAGTCACATTAATTCCAAGTAAAACTAGTTTTAAACATGGTGATTTTGCTCTAATTCCAGTACTGCAGATGATCCATTTTCTAGAAAATTCAAAACACATCCTCAAGTACAGACTCTTGATAAATACAGAAGTACTTATTGTGATCTAGGTACTAAAAAATATTTAACAATAATGATATAAAAATATAAGTGGCATTTTCAGCAGGTTATTTCCTCTAACTTTACCACAAGTGAGGGACAATCTTCTCAAACAATTCTTTTTTTAAGCCTTCAGAAGGGTATTTGCCAACTAAGTAAGATTATTAAGGAAAAAAAATCAAATGTTTTATGTTCATTTCAAACTGCACTGAAATGAGGTGACATTGATCAGGCAGTGTTTCGGGAGTGTGAGGATTGTAAGGATGCAATAGGAATTACCTGGAGGCTGTTTCAATATTGCAACCTGCATGTAACTTATATGAGAGCAGGAAAATAGGTGTTAACTGCTGGTCACAGACCTGCTGAATGTGCACACATGCTCGAGATTGATCCCTCTGAAATTTCAGAAGAACTCGAGCTGCCAGTAGGAACCAGTGCCAGGGCCTCAGAACCGATTTTTGGTAGACTTTCAATTTTAGATTTTCTCATGTTTGGTAATATTTTTAGCTCACCAATCTAAAGGATTTGCATGGAATCTCTCACAATACGTTTTTCAGTAGCAGAGTGTTTGTAGGATGAATTTGTGAGTCCCCTGAGGTGAAGGGAAGGTCACACATGAGCTCAAAGCACTGTAGAGAAAGAGGTGCTCTGCTTTTAACCAGGATTAGTAAACGATGATGCAAACCTTATTGCATACTTTTGGAATATAGGCAGAGATTTTTTTTTTTAATTATTATTTTTCATAGCATCTATTCAGAGTCCAAGTGAAATCCCTGAGAAATTCAATATGTGTTTTAATATTCTAGTTTATGATTTTACACTGCATGTCGGGGAGCTGGTTTCTCCCACTGTTACTCCCGTTTCCAGACTTACAACAAGAAAAAGGACCCTCCAAAGCAAACTACCTTTTGGTTTTTTCTATTCACCAGTATGTCAAAATATTTTCCTGAATGGTGAAAATATTTGTTACTAATGTCCTGTGTGTGTCTCCTCATTAACATTTGTTCATGAGATGAAGGCATCAGAGCACTGAAGAATACCTTCCTAAACAATGCAGAAGAAAAAGTGAAAACACGAAATATGTTATTTACTCTTTTCCTCTGTCACATTTAGTTTAAAAATATATTTGTTTGTTTGTTTGTTTACAGTTCTTGGTGTTACTTTTTAAATAAAAGAAAAACAAACCTAGGAAGGAAGCGAACCAGAAATAAGGCATCAGCCAAAAATGTTAATGAATTTAAACCACACAGACATCTGTGGATGTGTGTTTATGTGTGTCACTATATATATTTGTGTGATTTCAGCCATAGCTTTATCTCTTTGTTATCTTTTAAAAATATTTTTAATAGTGTCAGTGAACACTCGATTTCTCATTTTGAGAGTCAAAGAATAATTCTGCGTATAGAGACGCCTCTTAAAAGAAACACACGCTGAAAAACCCTAGGCCTGGTTACCAAAAACCTCGTTTTCTTTTGCACCGTTTTTACCAGGATCTGGTAGACTGCACGGTGTGAACCTGGCAGTTGGTAACTGTATGGAACTAATTTCGAGCCAAACAATTTATAGAAGTGCTTCAGCATTCAGAGAAACAAAAAAACATCCTCCTTGGAGAAGAGAGGCAGAGGCAGGTACCTGTGATGGCTGCAAGGAGCAGATTCACGGCTCCCAGTGTCCCCAGGCAGAAAATTCAAGTTCCGGTGCTCCAGCTCTTGGAAGCTGTGTGGGAAGTGGTGGGGTCTGTGTTGATGCCTGCAGCCTGAGCGACTGGGACAAGACCAGAGCTGGGCTCTAGATGTGATTGATTATCCCAGTTCTTCCAAGTGTAGGTGTTGGTTTGGGGAGAACAGGAAAATACCTGGGTTGCAACTCTATGAAGTAGGTAGAGAATATAAAAATTGAAATTGTCCTCTGGCAGCTGTGTCTTTGGCCTTCTAGCACAGGGCTGTAGCTGTCTGCAAACATCCCTGCCCAGCAGTGAGGCTAGATGCTTTCATTCCAGCCTTGCCCTTCATTTCACTTCTGTTCTGTGGCCTGGTGCTTTCAGTATTTAATTCTCTTCATTACATCACCAGTGATGCCGTGGAGAGCCTCAAGGCAGAGGGCTGTGAAGTCCAAACTCTGCTCAAACAATGTGATCCCCATAATTTCTTCTATTTCCATGTTGCTTTTTAAAGATAATTCATAGAATGAATTTGCTAGATGGTTTTTTATTCCTCAGTTCTCCATCTTTTATTGCTTATATCTCCAGTTTGTTGTCATACAGGTAATTTGAAGGAACAGTGATTGCAGAATGAAGGGTTTGGTCAGTTCCATTCTTATTCACCACCTGTCAGCACAGTGTTACTCCCTGAGGTTTATTTTTGGCATGTCTAGTCTATCTTAGTTCCAAGGGACTGAGATTAGTGGGCTTCCATTCTTTATTCCCTTAACTTTGACTACATCACCTCTGTTTCAGAGCTGAGAGAGTGCAATCTGTTGTCCACTCTGCAGTAACAAAAATTGTGGGTTTGTCTGTTGTGTCCTAGCAGCAGCAGCAGAATTTCTTTCAGCCACAGTGACAACATTTATGAAATAACAGCAATCTGCTGCAAGCTCTCCCTTCCCTGCAGTAAAAGGGATGTAAAAGTAATTGTTAGAAGTAATAAAATATGGGTAAGATTCTCCCCAAGGTTTCTCCCAGGACACACACGTATTCGTTAATCCCAAAGGCAAACTCTCCTTAGTCACTAAAATCATCCCAGCAGAAAGTCCAGATCTTTCCTGCACAAATTTATTTCTGCCTTACTGTTAATTACACTGTACAAAGTGCCCAAACTAACTCTTCCCTCCCTCTTTTTCTCCCTCCCTCCTTTCCTCCTTCCCTCTCTCTCCTGACAGCTCAGGTTCCAGACAATGATGAGCAATTTGTGCCTGACTTTCATTCAGAAAACCGTAAGTAGCTTGGGGATAATCATGTCTCTTGGGGGAAGGGCAAATCCAAATTTTGGAGCCTTCCATGCCCCCACCCCAGGCAGTTTCCCCCACATCAGCTGAAATGAAGCACTCTTACTGGCTGCACTTGTTTACCTCCTTTCCCCAGACGTGGCCCTGCAGCACAGCACAGCTTGGGCTCTGAGCCATATATCTTATTTCTTCCTCTTTTTTGACCTAGCACTGAGGAGAGGGAGAGTCCCACGTTTCACTCTGAGTGAATTCATGAGTCAGATGCAATGTGATAGCCTGTTCCAGCTCTCAGGGGCTGGGAAGAATTGGCTGCTCCTAACACATCCAGCTTCCTGAAAGTTCCATGGAGTTCAGTGTGCTGGAGAGAGCAATTTCTTTTCCCCTCCCTGAGACCCAGCTGACCCATCAGCATTTTTAGATGGGTTTATACATCCATACATTGGGAAGGGCTGCTACAGGGGAATGGGTGCACCAGACACCAAAGACTCTTTTCTCTCCTTGCCCTTCCCTGGGCCTGGGCAGGAGTGTCCTGCTGGGAATGCTGGATCCACCCCAGGTGTGTGGAGACCCCTGGGTCAGGGTGTTCTCCCCTCTCCCACTCTGGGCAGTGCCCAGAGCTGTTTGTGGGGGGGTCCCTCTGCTCCGACTCACAGCAGCCACAGGATGAGCCAGGCGTGCCTGAGGAGCAGCAGGAGCCAGAAACAACAGAAGGCTCTGGGATCCTATGGATTTATTTATGTGCATTGATCCTGCCAAGCTCTCTGAGTGCAGGCAGGATCAGCTTTTCTGGTGTAGGATGAAACCAAAGGCAGCCAAAGGGAGTCAGGTTTTTTTTGGGGGAAGGGGCAGACATCCCTCTCTTGGTGGGAGAATTAATTTTGGGGAAGGATGTTTATGATAGAAATGTCCTGTGCTACGAGAGGCAGCAAAGGCCTTTTTCTGGCCCTTTAGCTACCTGCTTGCTTCTGAAGGGACACTCAGAGCTTTAGGTGAGGGAAAACTAGCTTGAACATGGCTGGTGCATGTAGGGTTCAGGTCACTCCTGAAATAAACTCAGCAAAAATATGAAGGGTTAATGGGTCAGGATGTTACTTCCCATCCTTAAAGCAGTCACAGTGCTGAACATCCCACACCCAGAGCAGCATCCTGTCAGCTTAAAGAGGTGGGAGTAAGCTGGTGATTAAGGACTGGATCTTGCCTTACTAAAAGATTACAGCTTTGATTTGGAGGCCAGGTCCTTCCCTAGTTTGGAAAAGTAGCCTAGGCTTACCCACCTCTCTGGGGTTACTTTCCTTCCTAAACATCAGTGACCTCCTAACAGCAGCAGCAGAGCCCACAGGCAAAGGTGGAAGATGCTCAGCCCATCCTTCAGCCAGGACAAGCCGTTCTGAGGAACCAGGAAGCAAGTTTTGTCCCCTGCTGGGCTGAATAAAGCACAAGAAGTAAATACCCACATCCTACTTCCCAGTGCTGTAAACTGCGACCCACATTTGTTATTCCTGAAATTCTGACAAGCCCAGAATTTGTCTCCAAAATCTCCTCGTCTGCATCAGGCTATTGCCACAGACCATGCACTGAAAATGGAAAGAAACCTTTTTACATTACTTTTTTCTTGGGCTGTCACTGGTGTTTTGGATGAGCAGAGAGGTTTTGGGATTCCCCCAGTCCCACATTCAGGGATGCCAGACTGTTTGCATAGAAAAGATTCAGCAAAGGGACACCTGCATCTGGAAATGCCTCATAACCATAGCTCTCCATACAGAAGAGAAGTGTCCATTTGATCTTTCCTTTCTCTCCTGCAGTAGCCTTTCACAGTCCTCCTGCTAAGATTAAAAAGGAGCCCCAGAGCCCCTCGGAGCCCGCGCTGTCCTGCAGCCATGAGCAGCCGTTCCAGCACAACAGCGAGCAGTGCCTTTATGCCAGGTGAGGTGGCTCACACAGAGGAGGGGCAGGAGCTGCTCTGAAATCAGGTGCTGCTGCATTATCCAGCAATGGAGTGTGTGACAGCAGCCCTGCCTGCGTGCTGAGCACAGGCGAGCAGTGGTCAGCGGCTGTGGCCCCCAGCTGTGGCCACTGGGCAGCTCAGGCCTGGGTGGATCAGCTCTGGGCTTGCCTCTTCCATTCTCCCTCGTGCTGACGTTCAGCAATCTTGAAGCACCCACCACGTGCCTCTCCCCATTCCTTCCCAAAACCTGTCCCACACGTGCCCCCGCTGCTGCCCGCGGTGCCGGGCCCTTGCCTTGGGGCTTCTCCAGCGCTGACACCTTCCCCGGCTTCCTGCCTGAAGGGTTGTGTGGCTCAGCAGTCAGGCAGCAGGGAGTTTGTGCTGAGTGTCGTGGCCCAGGGGGCTGCACAGAGGGACAGCACGCTGCACAGGTTCCCAGACACTGCCACAAGTCCTTCTGGAGAACCAAACTGCTGCAATTTCTGTGTGACTGTTGCAGTGCCTACGATCAACCCAGACAGTCCCCCAGCCCGGGAGCCCTGATACAGCCACCGCTCCAGCAGTTCCCTGGACAGGACAGGAGCTTCCTGACCCCTGTGGGGCCGCCCCACTCCGCGTCCAGCCGTGGATACCTCAGTGCAAACAGGTGAGGAGGCAGCTGCTGGCAAGGATTGCCCTCCTTGGTGATTAGGGGAGGAAGGGCTGCAGCATCCAGATGGAAATGCTCTGTTTGCAGCGAGCGCAGGATCCCCTCCTGTGGGACCCAGCACTGCTGCCCGGGGTGTGAAGTCCATAACCTTAACCCTGTCAGGTTCTGGGAATGATGGGCTGGGTAGCAGCTACCCTTGGAAACATCCTTCACCGGGCTCCCTTCCTCGCCCCAGCCATGAAGGAGCTCCTACAGCTCTAGTCACAGGCTGAGGAAGTTCCTGCATCAGAGCTGAAATTGGAGGGCCACCAAGGCAGCTGTCTCACATCCTCTCCCTTCTTAGCTCTGCGTATCAGCCGCCTGTGGAGATGTGCCACTCCTTCCCATCCTCCCAGGGCATGGCCCAGGAAGACCCCATTGCCTACCAGTGCCAGCTGCCCAAGCCCTGCCTCCAGTACCCCCACCAGGGCTTCAAGCAGGAGCACCATGACCCACAGTACGAGCAAGCAAACCCCAGGCAGGCAGGCAGCAGCCGCCAGTACCCAGCAGCTGTGGTGGTCAAGCAGGAGCAGGTGGATTACGTGTACGACTCAGGTAGGCAGTGACGTCTTTTCCTGGTCTTAAAATGAAGAGAGCTGAACACAGTTAAGAGGGAAAAAGGGTTTTACCTTGGTGTTTATTGAAGGATCCTCAGGTGCACCGAAATGCACATTGAAATGCACCCCGAAATGCCCCCCGGAGAAATGGCCCCCCACGATGTGATGTGTGTGCAATTATAGGCCTTGCTAATTAGCACATCTATCAAAGGTTGCCCAGGGAGGGACTCCAGTGAGACCCCTCAGCGAGGAACCTTCCCCTGGCTGGGCCTGGCTTTGTTTACAGAATGTGTTCTGGAGAGGCCCTCGGGGTCTGGGGTTTCCAGGGTGTTTGGGCTCTTGGCTTAACGGGATATTGGGTGTGAGGGAAGTGATCAAACTTAAAGAGTTATAACTGTGTGGGCTAAAAGCACTGAGAATGCATAAAAGCTACATAAAAGAGTGTATAAAAGGGGTATAAAAGGAAAAGCAAAAAATCATCATGGCATCAGCAGACCTGGCTCTTTCTGACTGCATGAACCAGGCATCCGTGGGGTGAGCAGCTCCTTGGGGAGCATCCATCACTGGTGGTGTTTGAGCTTTGAAGCAGCTCAGCGTCAGGAGCATGTGCTGTCTGGGGAAGTGGCCTGGGTAACTGGCTGTGTAGTAGGAAACTGAAACAGTTCTGTCTGTTCACTGCATCCAGGACAAGACTGGGACATTCCCCACTTTCTGAGAGAGACTTTCTGAGAGAGAGTTCAAAGTTTAGCAAGATAGGAGGTAGAAGGTGATGCTAAATCCATTCAAACTGGATTAAAGCATGCTGTTTCCCCCCCACCCCCCAAGGGAATAAGTAGCCAATAGGAAGACTCAAAATTCATGATTAGCCCACTCACACCATCAGAAATGAAGAAAAGGGTGTTTCCAGTTTCACAGGGAGTTTTTGTCTTTGCGGGTATTTGTGAGCTGGAAGGTTGCAGAAAATAAGTGAGGTCAGCTTTGAAGAAATCATACTGAAAACAGTCTGTAAATGGCAGAAAGGAAGGGATCAAATATGTTGGACCTTGTACAGAAAAACTGTCTTGGATCCCTGCAGCAGAAGGCCCCTCCAAGCACTGGCAGAGGAAAGGGGCTGTGGGTGGGCTCAGCTCAGTGCCAGGGTGCTTCTTGGTGTCCCTTGGAGCATCAGCTTCCACCTGCTACTTCCCACAGAAACAAGGCACAGAGATTTCAGGGCATGGCAAGAGAAAAAGGTTTATGATGCCAAAAATAGCTCTCTAGGTGCCAGATCCACCAGGTGATCCTCTTATTTTTCCACAAGGGATAAATCTTATTTTTCTGGCAGACCTGTCAAAGGCTCACTACCCTGAGATCACAACACCCTCTTCCAGAGGGAATGTTACTTCTGGCTTCCTGGTATTTTAATGGACATCTTGAATTGTTTCCTTTAGCAGAAATAAACACATAAATAAAAAGCTCCTATGAGGGTATCACTGTGGTGATATTGATATTACACTTTCACTGGGTCCTTCTGTTCAGAAAATGTGCAAAGCCAGAAGAATGCTTTTTGTGAGAGTAGTTTATGGTTGTAATAACACCCAGTCTGCCAGCTCAGAGTCCTCTTCCCTCAGCATCAGTAAAATATCTGCTGGAAGCAGTGGCCAGGCACAGGTGAGTGAGGGAAATGCAAGGTGAATCTTCCCAAAGTTCCCAGTTACAGCTTCTGTTTCAGCTGTGTGCAGTAAATAAATGTGGTTCAGAAAACACAAGATACAGAAGACACAAATTGCAGTGCACAGACAGCGCTGTACACCACACACAGAGTCATGAAAAGACTTCCTGCTTGTTTTAAACAAAGGCTGGTTTTTATATTTTCTAAACTGTTTGTGAGAATGCCCCATCATGATGTGAAAAAGCCAGGGAGACTTGAGACATCTGAAATGACATTTGTGAGACTCTTGTCTGCAGAAATACTCAGGTGCTACTGCTCTCCATTTACATCCCTACAGTACCCCTGGAAAAATGCAATGCCTTCTTACCTAGGAAAACAGCAGAAAAGTGTGTAGTTATCTTAAACCAAGATGAGAGGGAGGTTCAAATTTAGCCTGTTGTCCAAGATTTTGTATAAAAGTGATGCAGAGGTGACTGGCTGGCTATCCTGGCTGCTCTGAAGGATGGTGTGTGATAGTGCCACAAAAACTTACTGCTCTAATCTGTGATTGGAAGGGTAATGCAAATGAAGTTGTAGTTTCCAGTCTGACACTAATCCTTCAGGAGGGCCCTTGGAGGACTTGGGTTAGACAGCTGCACTCACCTGTCCAGCTTTGCAGAGCAAGGCAATTCTGCCACCTGTGTTTTTTAAATAAATGCATTTGTTAATTGTTCTGTAGATGTTCCTGACTGTCCTTCCATGTACATAAATGCTGAGAGTTATCCCAGCCATTCAAACACAGAGGATACATTAGGTAAGAAATGCAGTGACTGTCACATTCCCTGCACAGAATCGCCCTCTGGTGCTACCCTGGCTGTCTGTGACTGCTCACGTTGCTTTCTCTTTCAGGCTGCAGCTATGACAAGCAGATGAGGTCCTTTACTGATGATGTCTGTGTTGTTCCAGAAAGATTTGAAGGTCAGAGAAAGAATGGCTTGGGGTTTTGGTGTAAGATAGGGTTATTCATCACCTTAGCCAGCCACTTGACTGGTGTCTACATAGTTCATTGCCCTGTGTTCTTGCAGGTGTGTTCGTACCCAGCTTTTTGTATTCCCTTCTTTGAGCTTCCTTAGCAGCAGCCAGGCCTTGTAGCATAAGTAGCTTAATTGTGGCGTAGGTCAGAGCTGCTCTCGGAAGAGCTGCCTGTGAACTGGCCACTGTTTTATGTGACCTGAAATATTCCAGGTAAACATTTGTGAAATTGTGAGATGTGCTGCTTTTTTTTTTTTTCTTTTTTTTTCCCCAGTGGTTTTTGCACTGTTATCCTTAGAAACATCTTGTTTGCTCTTCTCAGCAGGAGACATCAAGCAGGAAGCCGGAGGGTACCGGGAAGGACCCCCATACCAGAGACGGGGATCGCTCCAGCTCTGGCAATTCCTTGTGGCTCTGTTGGACAATCCAACCAATTCCCACTTCATTGCCTGGACTGGTAGAGGAATGGAGTTCAAGCTCATTGAGCCAGAAGAGGTGAAACCATCGAGGTTCTCTACAGGCTCAGGGGAATCAGCCACTGTTTCTGGGGCTGCAAATTCTCAAGTGGCTTTTCCTCTGCCCTGTGAAGCTTCTGCCTGCCAGTGGTACTCGCTAGAGCCTGCAGCAAGTCAAGGTTTTTAGAAGAGGTCAAAACACTTGAGTGACACAAATATCAGGTTTAAGAAAGGCTGCTTGTGTGTAAGTTTAGAACGTCAGCTATGCAGTGAGTCAAATTATCCACTGCCTTCACTTCCCTGGATACTTCACTCTCAAGCTTGCAGTGACCTGTGCTGTCTTACCATGCTCCATACTTGAGGCTGACATGGAGGTTTGGAGTTTTGAACCCTACTGGTTGCAGAAGTTTTCATAAGAATCTGGAAGCAGATATGTCCTAGTATATCTTTATATCAAAATTACTTTAACCAAAGTGTAATTTCAAATGCTGCCACGTTCCAAAAAAACCAGTGATACCCGAGAGTACCTGGGAGCTGTGTCCATAATATCTGTTCATATCTAGTTCAAATTAGAACTGCATTTAGCACTGTTCTTGCAACACATCAAAATTTATGGGCACTTTCAGTGCAGATGAGTTGTCTTGGCAGGTTGACATTGGCTTACGACAGATTTCTGAGTCTCATGGACAAAGCTGAAAATCATGTAGGAGTAGGAAGGCACAGGTCTCCAGTGTGTTCCCTCGTACTTGGTCTCCTGATAAACACGGGACCCTTGAAGATTTAGTGTTACAGAGGATAAAGCAACCCTTTAGCAGCCTCAAGCTTTCAGAGTACTGGACAGTGAGGAGCAGTGAGGATAGCAAATGAGCTCTGTAGTGGCCAGAATTTCTCTGTGATACAGAGTGCTTGAGTTCTACTCATGTTAAAAAGCTGCTAAATTATCGATGAGTCTATTATGGAAATGTTTGTGTGTGCCGTGGTACCATCCATCAAAAGAGAACCAGCTGGATAATGCTCTTTTCTCTCGGGCTGGGTTCCCAGACATTCCCCCAGTTTGATGCTTTGTTCTGCAGGTGGCCAGGCTGTGGGGGATCCAGAAGAACCGTCCAGCCATGAACTATGACAAGCTGAGCCGATCACTTCGCTACTACTACGAGAAAGGCATCATGCAGAAGGTCAGTTTGCAAAGCAGGAGGAAACTCTATGCTTTAAGTGATGCTCCTCTTGTTTGAGACAGGAAGTCCTACAGACAGAATGTCCTCGAGCTAGCCAGGCATCACAAGCTTGCTCTCCCCAAAACTTCTCTTTGCTGTAGTTGATGAGAAGCTGTGAAGGAGCTGAATGTAGGCAACGCATGAGAAATAAAACAAAGAGGGAATTATGATTTCTTCCTTTTTCTGTGTATGTCTGCAGTCAGGTGAGTTGGAATTTATGCAGCTTCAAGGAAATATAATCAGTCCTTCCTTCTCTGTGAGAGAAAGGCTGCCTGGAGCTTGGTCCTGTGTGGTGGGGATGGTCTGTGGCACACCCAGGGCCCTGGAGAGATAATTGGGAGCGTAACTGCTGCAGCACAGACTGTTCAGGGACTGTTGCTGCTGCTGTTACCTGGACAAAGAGTGAGCTGGCAGCATCCCAGCTCCCAGGAGCTGTTCCAGGGGAGGTCAGAGAAGCAAGAGGACAGCAGAAGGAGAAAATTACAACTCTGACACGTCTCAGGGCAGGCAGATGTTGTTGCAAGCTTGCCCTGGTGCTGGGGAGCGTTGCCTGGTGCTGCCCTGGGCCTGCAGCATTCACCTGCCCTCATCTCATCCCTGCAGGTGGCTGGGGAGCGCTACGTGTACAAGTTTGTGTGTGAGCCCGAAGCCCTGTTCTCCATGGCCTTCCCCGATAACCAGCGGCCAGCGCTGAAGGCAGAGCTGGAGCGGCCCATCAGTGACGAGGACACGGTGCCCCTCTCTCACCTGGATGAGAATGGCTCCTACCTGCCCGACCTCGGGAGCTTCCCTGCACAGCTCTACAGCAAAGGCTACCCGTACTAGCCCTGCTGGGAGCGCGCTGTGCCACGCGGGGCCGTGGGCAGGAGGAGGTGGCTGGCCAGCGTTCAGCTGGGATCAGCGTTTTTTCAGGCCAGCACTAAGCTCTGAACACCCTGCTTTGGTCAGGACAAGTGTTCAGGTACACAATGGATAATCACCTCACAGCAGACAGGGCTCTTGTGTGCTTGTGATAAAACTCTCTTACTGTGTCAGGATGGGGCAGACACTGCCCGAGCAGCAGAGCAGGTGCTCGGTGTCCCCAGACGTATCAGACACCTGTCACCATCCCTCTCAGTGCAGAGGGAGGGGATGCTGTCCCACCAGGAGTGTTTTTCATGTGTGAATGAGAATGTTATAATGCCGCTGCTGCCTCCATTCCTCCAGCACATGTACTGAGCCTCTGTAGGACCTGCCCTCAGCTCTGGCCAGAGGAACTCGCTCTGAAAGGCCAGTTCAGCCTCAGGATGGCTGCAGGGTGATGGTCACAGATCTTGTGATGGTCACAGATCTTATGCCCTCTTTGGGGAACACTCATTGTCCTGTACGTGCTTGCTCCTGCCTCATCACCTCCTTGCTCATGCCAGGAGTTTCTGGTATTCAGGCACTCTGAGCAGGGCTGGTGGGGGCCTTGGCCAGGATCAGAGCAGTCCTGGAGTACATGGCCCAAAGCCATTTAGGGCAACTACAGAGGAGCTGCATTGCATAGGTCTGGGCACAGGCCAGAGCCAATGCCACGTTCATGTAGAGGGAGTGTAGGAAGCAGCAAGACACCAGCTCAGTGTAGTGTTGTGGCTTTTCCAAACTGAGAAACTTCTTCCACAAACATTCTCAGGATATTTGAAGAGCTGCCAGGCTCTTGAATGTGCCCATCCTGGGCTTGGCTAGAAAATCGTCTGAGGCAAGAGAAGAACCTGGTGGAGGTGTGATTAAAAAATCCTATACAAAGTAACCTAAACCATACATAGAGCTTAATATAGGAATTCAGACTTAAACTCCACAGATATTTGCATGTTTGAGGGGAATTCGGATGTGTTGAAAAGGGAGCTCTCTGCAGCCCAATGCAGCACATGCAGCTTAACTAAACTGGCAGGTTTTCCGTAACAGTAAACATTTATAATGGGCACCACATCCTCATTAACAGGTGTTTCATTTTTTAATTTGCAGCTCCATCATGTTCCCAGTTAGACAAGGAGCAGTACAGCCTACCCATACAGAAAAAGTCTGCTTCCTACTGCTTAAGACTGATGTTTCAGTTGCTGAATACAGAGCACTGCCAATCCTGCCAGCATGGTAGCCTGTAGAGAAAATTCTGTATATTGACTGAAAGCCTGATTTCCCCTGATGCCTCTCCCCTGCATGGCTAATGCCAACCCTCCCAGCCTCGTCCCTGACTGCAAGAGCCATGAAAGGCAGCATTCCCTGCCTGAGGAGAGGCCAGGTACTCAGAGCAGTCTGCTCTGCTGCTGCCTTTGCAGGCCCTGTGCAGAGACTTGATGTTCTGACAGTTCCTGACCCTCCTGCCTTGCCCTGCACCTTCCTGGCCAGCACAGTTCCTGTGGTGTCCCAGAAGTGAGGGTGAAGTGGAGCCCTTCCTTTGGTATAAGCTGCCTTTACTATTTATGAGTGTAAAAATACTATAATTAATAAATTGGTCTGTCTTGGGCCAGTGCAACTTCCCTGATCCCCTGACTGGTCCTCCTTTACCTTCTGAGCTTGCTTTGCACATCTCCTTGGCACCAGCTCACAGCTTTGGGTAGCTGATGCAGAGGGGTCAGGGATGCATGTTTACTTCTGAATTTTGATGGAGTTCAAGAAATGAACACTGCAAATACACTCTGCATTTCCAGTTCAGCAACCAGAGAGGCAGCTGGTATGGGAGTAATAGACAAGAGTCCTAAATTTCTCCTGCTGGTCCTGAAAATGATCAGGAGCTTCCAGGAGGGAGATAAACAGCTCCCACAGAACTCCATAAAACACTCCCACGGAAGCTTCCATAAATCAGAGTCTAAGGAAGAATTTGTGCTTATTCCTAAGCACCACATCCACACGCCTTTTAAATCCCCTCCAGGGTGGTGACTCCACCACTGCCCTGGGCTGCCTGTGCCAATGCCTGACAACCCTTTCAATGAAGACCTTTTTCCTAATATCCAGTCAAAACCTCCTCTGGCACAACTTGAGGCCGTTTCCTTTTGTCCTGTCGCTGGTTGCCTGGGAGGAGAAGCCAACCCCCACCTGGCTCTAACCTCTTGTCAGGCAGTTGTAGAGAGTGAGAAGGTCCCTCCTGAGCCCCGCCAGCTGCTCCTCATCAGGCTTGTGCTCCAGACCCTTCTGGGAAAGACTGAAATAGTTATTGGCTCAAACTTCCTTAAAATCACCCAAGGGCTTTGCCCATTGTAGCAAAATGTGCAAAGAAGCAACTGCACCAAAGCCCACCCCGCTCCCCACACTGACTAGTGACAGGAAATTAAGACAAAGATGGCACTACTGTCCAATTATCTCAGGTCTAAGGAGAAGGTAACGAGGCTGGGGGAGAAGAATGTATCCACAAGGAAAGCCCAACCCAGGAGCTGTGCTGAAAATCAGCTCTGGCTGGGTTCAGCAGGGGTGTACAGCCCAGACTCATTTGCTGGGGCCAGCTGAAAATCATCTTCCCCCCAGGAAGGGGGGGGAAGAAAGGAGGAGAGGAGAGTTTTGAGCGTGATTTCGAAAGGTCTGGTACAGAGGGGTGAACACCCACGCCCTGGCTACCAGCCAGGTAAGAAGCAGACCCGGCAGAGAGTCTTCCCTTACACAAACTGGCTCAGTCACAAAGCACCCCCGCCCAAGCCCCTGAAGGTGACATTCACACGGGACATTCACAGGAGGCAGTCTTAGAAAGGATCATAAACCATCAAAAACCCCCAAAGTGCCCCAGACTCATTTCCGAAGACTGCACAGGATCGACAAGTGCTGCAACAGACCCAGAGCTTGTTGTAAAAGACAGTGCAAAGCTGCCCCCCAGCAGGAAGGTGCGTGGGCATTCCCATCTATTCCTGCATGTTTATTCATCCACTGAACTCTGTGTTTCATGGAACCCCCGCTACCAAGAAGACCAGAAGAACAGGATCAGTGGGAGACCACTGGAGACACAGGGGTGGTGAATATCTCTCTACTTAATCTGTCTCTCTGTCACTCTCGTTCTCTCACTCCCCACTTCTCCTTTTCCTATTTTTTTCTATCTCTCTCTACCTCATATTTACAGTTAAATAAAATCCATACTATTGACTTCAGCACGTGGTCTCATTTGCAACGTCATTTGGGTAAAAGCATCTCTCTGACAACTGGATCATAACACCCTCCCCAGCTCCGCTGCCCATCTCTGGACACCTTCAGCACCTCAACATCCTTTTTGCAGTGAAGGGCCCAGAACTGGATGCAGGATTTGAGACGTGGCCTCACCAGCGCCCAGCACAGAGCCACACAATTTCTGGTGGAGCTGTAAACCCCTTCAGGCTTTGCTGTACCTGCCTTCTTCAGAAAGAGCAGCTGCACAAACTCATCACTGTGCATCCCAGGCTCTGCTTAGGATGTTAACAACCATGCTCCTGGCTCCTGGGGAACTATGGAAAGCATCAGGTGAGAAAGCAAAGCAGGAGAGAGGAAGGTGTCTCAGGGGAGTGTACAAGCTGAAAGAGCTTGTGGCACCTCAGGTTTTGCTGAGCTTTGGCGTTAGGGGACCTGTTTCCATTTCCCTCAATTAGCTTTAAGCATGTTTTGGAGGCACTCTCATTCCTGTCCTTTTTGCTTTGACTCTCTTGAGTCCAAACTTACAAACTTTGTAATTTCCTTTAATTTTATGATGATATAACATGAGGGAAAGCTCAGGACATTTAACAACATCCCTGCTCACCTTTGTACAGATAGGTATTTCCAATGGCAACTTTTCAGTGTGAAACATTCTTCAAATTCACTGTGTAAAACAACCAGTCAACTTAATTCTCTTCATTTCAACAATTCTAGCAAATGTCCCAGCTTTGGAAAAAAAATAAGGTTTCTGCATCTATGGAGTCAAATAAGTTTCATCTGTTAGCTACAAAAAAAATATTTTACAGATAGTTTGGGCATGACAGCACACACTGGGCAGTCAACTCCTTTTTAAACAAGAAACTGTTACACAATTTTTACAGACATTTTAGCTGTAAGAGCCCATTCTATTACAAAAACCCAACAGCTGTGATGTCACCAAACATTCTAAGTGAAAATAAAGCACATGTCACGTTGTACAGAAGGTCTAAACATCTGTAACCACTTCCATTTTCAGACGGAACTGTGCTGCAGAGGGGATGTGGTAACTACTGGCTGATAAACCCTTCAGCACCCAGGAGATGGGGATGAAGGGTAAGGCTCGTAGTCTGACCTGTGCCATCATCCAAATATAACTGACATTCTAGCTGGGTTTCTAGAATTTTCCCTGCCTTAATCCCAAGCCAGAGATACTAAATATCTCAGCACAGATGGCTTAAATAAAAGACAAATACTTACAGTGAATGGGAAAATGCATAAACTTGGTAAAATAGAGAACAGGCTGCTCCCAAAACCTCACCCTCCAAGAACATAAGTAAAATGACTCCCTCTTGGAGTCACCCTCCAAGAACATAAGTAAAAATAAATCCCTTTTAGCAGGGTAAAGACACAAACTATTCCAGCTTCTATTTGTCTGGTCACTCAGAACCCAGTCAGGTCCGTGAACAACCAGTTTTAAATCACTATTTTTTTGTGTTGTTCAGCTCAGTACCCAGACTTTCAAGTCTTAGATTTTGTCTCTTCAGAAGGGAATCACTAAAGTGCTCCAGGACCCACTTCTGAGAGGCTGCAGTGGCCTGGGGAGCCGCAGCACATCTGTGCCACAGCTGGGGTGCCCCTTGAGCTCCTGTTCTGCCAAGGCTGACTACCTGTTCATTGCACAGGTGAGCTTCATGGGAACGTCTGTCTCCCAGGACACTGGCAACAGTGCAAAAGTCCCAGTCCCACAAATACAAAAGCAGCCAGAGTCCAGGAGGGAGCCGAGCTCATCGCCGCCGGAACGCGCGCGATATCCGCCAGGCGTTGGGCTCCTCATAGCGGTTGTAGAGGGGCTCCAGCCGCTGCTGCTTCTTCTGCTTGCTCAGCTTGGTTGGATCAGAAACCTTGAAGAAAGCTGGTGCAAACTCCACCAGCCAGCGAGGGTCAATGGTTGTCACCTCACGCATGTACTCCTTGGTGGTCAGCACCAGTTCGTGATACACCACCCTGCGGAAAGGGACAGCAGCTCTGGAAATCAGTTTTTTCAAACAAGAAGCAACAAGACAAGGGCTGGAGCAGCTAAGCTTGCTCCTCTGTCTCCTTCAGCACAAGGCTCCCTTTAAGCTCCAGTGCAGGCTCCAGAAGAGCCATCCCTATTTTCCCCCTCCTACTTCACAACTGTTCTTTAGCGCAGAATTCCTTCATTCCATTTAAAACAATCCTCTCTCCCTCTTCAGCACCCAGTGTTTTAAACTCACTTCCACAATAAAGAAACACACAACTGCAAACTTCAGGCCTCGCCTTGCCTCCAAAAATCAGTCTCATCTCTGCACAGGCACTAAGTTTAGCAGCAGAAAGAGACAAAAGCGGACTTGAAACTATTCTCATTCTGCTAATTGCTAAGGAATCAGCACCCTGCTCAGATCTGTACTCCATAAACAGTGCACACCACGACTTTCTCTGTTACAAAGTCTGAAGAGAAACAGGAAATTCCATGCTACTGCCTTGCTTACCATTCTGGCTGCCTGTTGAAGAGAGCACTGGATGGGTGGATATAGACCACTTGCTGGTCAATGAGTGTCCGATAACCTTCCTGGGGATCCTTCTTCGCTGCATTCCGGAAGAAGCCACTGCAAATGGCCTTCTGCACCCGAACTGTTGCCTTCCCACAGGATACCACATCCAGCTTATGCCTGCCAGACAAGAGTTAGAGAGAAAAAGGTTAGAGCTCTCCAGATTTGGATGCAACTACCAAGATCAGTTTAGCAAATTTTGTTTAGCTATTACAATGTAAGAACAGTAAGAAACAAAGTCAGTACTCATCCTCCCTGACATGCTCACCTGTCCATAATGCCCAACATCTGCTTGCGAATGTCCTGTGCCCGGCGTAGGGATCGGGCCTGGATAAAATTTTCATAGCACCAGGGATTTGAAAACTTATTATTCTTCCAGGAATTGTACACAGCCAGCAGGGTGAGGTGGTCACCTTCTGTTTGATGGAACTTGGCTTTCTTTTGATCAGCAAGTGCTTGTTTATCCTAACACATAAAACACACATCCATCAGATATCTACATTGTAGAGAAAATCCCCGGACAATACGAATGACACAGGCTCTTTCTCATTCATAGCATGAGGTTTTAAACCTATCATGAAATAGATGACACAAGATTAAGACAACACAAAATGTTTTGTTCAATTTCAGTCCCTATTTTTGAAAGACCACGTCAAAGTAAGTGGCTCATCTATCCTGCAGGAAGCACATGCCCACACTGAACAGTTTTCTTACTGCTCTAGAAATAACTTCAGTCACTCATCAAGAAATGTGCTGAAGCAGTAGGTTTGAGCCTGGTGATTCACACACCTCTCCCCACTTCTCCCATCTGCATATAAAACATTAATCAAATACTGCAGATACGTAGATCAAAACTGAAGTTAACAGACTGCTCTGCAGAAGTAATGGATCCAAGACCCACCACAGCAGAGTCTGCTGCTTACTGACTTAAAAGAAAGCAGCACAGGATAGAGGTGCCATGAAGAAATACTTTCTGTGTATCTGAAAATGCAAAGGCAATCTGAACTTCAGAGCTGGGACTGACTTGGTTTAGGCTGTATGTGTTCATTGGGAAATGCAAGAGCACTTGTAAGACTTTTCACTTCAACCTTCCCATCTGCAAAGACACTACTGACACTACAGCTACAGGCCCTTAAATGAAAAGGAACATCAGAGAGGTAATGCACAAGCACATGGCCTGACCAAATTGGTTTCTTTCGGCAAATACGCTCACTCTTAACCCCTGAGGCATTCACAGCAAAGCCATCCAGACTGAAACACTGCTGTCTCTTGGCTCAGTTCCTCACCTTGGGCCTGTAGAATACATTCTGCACTGACAGCATGGAGACTATCGTCAGCATCTCCTCGCTGCATCCCAGATGCACAGACATGATCAACATCTTACACAGCATAGGCTCCAAGGGGAATTCTGCCATCTGCAAGAAACATTTCAAGGCATTCAGTGAAAAATCTTGAGTCTTCTCAGTGCAAAAGAAAGAAATGCCCTTTCTCGCAAATTTACTCTCCAAAGAGGTGCTCTTCACCCAGAATAACTTTACTCAACACGAAGCAAATTATTTGTCTGTATTCACTATCACAAGAATATCCCAATACTTACAGGAAATTTTTAGATGTTAATAAATGCAAACCTATGAATAACAAGAAACAACAGTTGCTCCTTAAAAAGCAGAAGGTATGTAACTGTGGTAAATGAAAAGCTACCAATAAAACACAAGAGAACACCAGCAAAAGGAAACCAACAATGCTAGCATTGACCTGCTACGACTGCTCTCATGTCATCCCTTAAATATTGGCAACCCAGGCAGTGGTAAGAGGTATTTTATTCTGCCTACCCTGCGCCCAAGTCGAGTGAGCAGTCCCTCATCATCCAGAGCTCCCAGGGTGTAGAGCTGCTCCATGGCAGTTATGAGAGTTTCCATGGGGGGAGCATCCATAAAGTCAAAGGACAGCAAATCATTGATGCCCATAGCCTGGGAGGGATTGGAGAAAAGCCAAGTTAAAACACTGAGAAGGAAGACAACAAACTCCAGCCAGAGATATAACACCAAACAGTGAGGCACTACAAAGCTTCGAGCAAACCTAGCCTCGTGTCCTTACCCTGACTGCAGGTGCAGTCACAAATACACAGGTGCCTTCCTGCACTTGAAATAATGAGCACTGGCTCATGGCATTCATGCACCACTCAGCTTTCTGGTCTGTTCCTTTGGCACTGTTCCACATACCTCTCAAGCACGATGATTCAGCTGAGGAGAAACACAGGCTAAACGCTGCTTTTGAGGACTTCTATCTTGTAAAGCAGTGTGGCCTGACAGCTCCACAGGACATTAAATATGTTCCCAGAAAGGGGAATGGCAGCAGCTTTCCCAGCTGTGACTGGGTTAATCCAGTTCACAGACTTCCAGAGGGATGGTACACACTTAGACATGCCCAAGTTTGCAGCTCTAAACCCACTCTGAAACAATGTGTCTCATCTGTTAACAATATATATGTACCTTACATAGGAAATGTTACTGCTCTTGAGATTTCTGTTTCTCCTACCTCCTGCAACTAACTGTTCTGTGCAGCTGAAACTCATAATTTAGGTGGATATCCAACAGAATAACCCTCAACAGAAAAACACAGGAGCAAGCCCCGTGCCTGAGAATTGGTTTTGTTGAAGTCTCCCTTCCAAAATACCTCTGTTCACTGGAACAATCTGAAATCACAGCACTACTTCCCAAGACTCAAAGGCAGAGACTCCCTTGTTGAAACGCTTATCATGCTGGCTTGCTACAAGCTGGTGAAATACCTACCTTCAGGGAAAGCACTGTACTGGCCAAATTTGTTCTCTGGATTTCAGGCACGTTGGTGGTTAGCATCTCATCTCGATACGCACGTTCTGTGTACAACCTGTAGCATTTTCCTGGGCCCGTTCTCCCAGCCCTTCCTGCACGCTGCTTGGCTTGAGCCTAGAGATAACAAGGCATCTCAGTGAACAGGTACAAACTGGAACAGGTGAAAACAAGTCAAATAAAATGGTTATTCACAATTTTACTTGTATTGATAGAAAGATTTTCAATACAACACAGGAAAGTTTGTATTCCGTAGGCACAGCCCCAAGGAGCCATCAAAAATGTGGCTTTATCATTGCCTCATTTTGCTCACATGTGCTTGGATGCCACACCGACAAGACACACAACACCCGTGGGGAGAGCCAAACACAGAATGTCTACCTGTGAAATCGGTGTCACCACCAGCTGGTCAATTCCAGTCTTGGAGTTATAAACTTTCTGCTTCACAAAGCCAGGATCGACCACATAATATATCCCATCAATGGTCAAAGATGTCTCTGCAATGTTGGTGGCAATGACAACCTGCAAATCACAGTTTGAGTCAGCACCAGCTCTGTGGCAGGCTGCCAAGCCAACCCCACCACTCAACTTCATCCATGGGTATCATATGAGCAGTTTGTTATAAATGCAACTGCTGTCACTTAATGTTGAAAGGAGAAGTGTGTTCACAGGGAACAGAAGGAAATGGTACCTGCGAAGAGGGGCAGGTTTTAAGTATCTACCTTTGTTTAAAGTTTGGGCAAAAAGGGAAGAGTGTGATAAAATCCACAATTAAAAGCAAGAGAAAGCTTGTAAGCAGACTGCACTGCCTTCAGGGAGATTTTTTACCTATAACTCAGACACAGCCTGTATTTAGTGAAAAATCTTCCTGAGAATATATCTCTAGATATTCACTAGTTGCTTGGTAGGAAATTTACCTCCTTCCAACAGGAACTGCATTTAGATTTTTGATTTTTAGAATAACTGAAGTTAATACCCTTTAAAGACAGCATTAAATAACACATCAAGAACAGAGGTTTGTTATACCAGATGTTCTGATACGTGTTTTCAAAGGCTTAGATAACTTGATATGTATACAACCAAAAATATGCTCTAAAACTGTAAATCATCTTTTCTTCAAAACCTGTATCCTTTCAGCAGTGTAACACACCCCACTATTAAAATGTATCAGCAGAAGATGAAGGTGCACATAGATGAAATTACCTTTCTGCTCCCTGGTGGGGCTGGGTCAAAGATCCTGGTCTGCATTTCACTGGGTAAAGCTGAATATACTGGTAGGATAATTAACTCTGGAACATCAGGTCCTAGAGATTTCATCCTTTCATAGAGGATTTCACAGGCAGTGTCAATCTCTTCCTGGCCAGTTAGAAAGACCAAAATGTCACCTATACAGGAAGTAAATTAAAACATTCACAGAATCAATTCTGTTTAGTACAAGTCCTGCATTACCATATTTCCATTCCACATCTTTTCCACTGATGAGGATCCCCTGCTTTTGCTAGCCCCTGAGCAGCAACTCTTAGCCAAAGGCAACATACTTCAGTATTTCACCCAACTTTTTCAGCATTTTAATTATTGTATTTGCAAACAAGAAAGAATAGTCCTGACAGCATTTTGCTCACATTACTAACATGATCCATGACTTACAGAAAGACCCTGCTCAGAGGTCCTTAAATCACTGATAACCCAAGACCATCCTCTACTCACCTGGTGGCTCTGTTAAATGGATCTGCATTACTGTGATCAGACTGGCATCCAAATAATCTGTCTCTGGCTCTTTTGTGTACAGAATTTCTACTGGGTATGTTCTGCCAGGAATTGTGAAGATTGGTGCTTCATAGAAATACTGAGAGAATTTCACAGCATCCAGCGTTGCTGACGTCACTATCAGCTTCATGTCCTGCCGTTTCTGCACTGTCTGGAGGAGGACAAAGTTCCCAAGTCATTTATTGGCTTTGGAACCATTCACATATGGCACTTGACAAAAGTCAGAGAAATACAACCAGTAATACAAAGTGTTTTAATGTCTGAGTAGAGGGCAGCTCATCCCAGTTCCCAGAATTTCAGAAAATTGACCACTGAGGTCCCATGTGAAGCCTCCTTTAGCAACATTATCCCAAGAAAGCTTTTGGCAGAGAAGGATGAGCAACGCAAGAACACTCCCCTGCTCATCCACCTTTATGAACATCCAGGATAGCCAATTCTCATTGTTTCTGCTGCATTTTGCTTGCTCTGCCTTCACACAGAGGCTCATTTCACCAAGTTTCAGCCCACAAATGTTTAAGAGCATTTGCTCCGCTTCAGAAGAGACTCTTGAAGCACATGTATGAACCTGACCTGTGTGACTTCACCTTTGCCTGTGCTTTCCTACCCATACAGAGGACACTGAAGCAGTAAAAATCCAGTGCCACATTACCTTCTTCAGGAGCCCAAAGAGCACATCTGTGTGTATGGTCCTCTCGTGGGCTTCATCCAGCATGATAATGGCATACTGGGTCAGATCTGGATCTATCAAGCACTCTCTCAGTAACATCCCATCTGTCATGTATTTGATGACAGTTTCAGGGCTGGTGCAGTCTTCAAACCGAATGGTGTAGCCAACCTGGAAGGAAGAGTTGCACACGAGTGGAAGTTACACAATTACCAGCCTCATTAACTCCCAGTTTGATTATTCCACAAACTCATTTTACAGCCTACAGGGGAACAGACACATGGACACACAAGAAAACTAGCTCCAGTACTGTTTTTTCCTACTTTTCCTCATGCTTATTTTGGCATGTTCTTCAACATGGAAATTCACCTCTTGTCCCAAGCAGCAACCAAATTCCTCTGACACCCTCTTCGCAACAGACATTGCAGCCACTCTGCGAGGCTGAGTACATCCAATTTTTCCTCTTGAGGTATATCCTGCCTCAGCCAGGTATTGGGTAATCTGTGTTGTTTTCCCAGATCCTGTCTCTCCAATAACGATCAGAATCTGGTTGTCATGCACAGCCTAGAAAAGGTCAGAAAATATACACTTGTCAAATTTTTTTTAAAAATCGGAACAAAACAAACACAATCAGCATGGTTTATCTAGGACTAGATTGAGCACCTATTGCTCTTGCTTCAGTTAACCCAGACCAAAAATCATTTAGGTATTCCCACAGATCAAGTCAGGCAACCTGTTTAACTGCTCAGCTGACTTATCTCCTGCCCACATGGATCCTAGTATCAATTTTGACTTACATCAGTAAGTAGCTGGAACTTTATTAAAGTATACAGACATATATAATACTTTAAAATACATACTGTGAACTACAGCTCTGCACTTAAAATTATCAGCTGGCCATTCACCTGTCAAAAAGCTAAACCAAGAATATTTATTTTAAATTAATGCTTGCTCAAACCAGAATGCCTTTTCAAGAGTCTTACTTGTATCAGCTGCTCCTTCAGTCTGAAGATTGGGAGACTCTCTCTCTGTTCAATGATGGAAAGCTGGGTCTTCTTACCATAAGAAGCTTTGTTGCCACCAAATGCATGTTTCTTCCACTCTGGAATATCATTTGGCATCATGCCAATACCTCGCATGTTTGCAGCTATTTGTCTTCCATCCACTAGAAAAGAAACAATTTCATTATTACATCCAGGTTCACACAGCACAGACCCTGATGATCCTGCTCCAACTGCTCCATCATCCAGGCCTTCTATTCTGTGTGTTTAAATGGTTTTTAAGTTCCTACATGTATACCTCACTATTACAGGATACACCTGTACACTTTCCTTGGCATTCCTATTTCCATTTCAGTGGAAAAGCATTTCTTCTTTGTCTCACTTTTAAAGTGTGGCAGACCAACAAAGTATCAGGACATTTCTCCTGGGTTGCTTCAACTAACACAAAAAAGGCACAGTTTACCTGTGCTCAGACATACCATCAGGGAGAGGATCCACCCAGTGTGTGTTGAGGCCCATGGGGATAGAATCCATCTCTGCTTCTCTCTGGGCTTGTTTAAGTTCTCGCCTCTCTTTAGCTAAAGCACTTTGCATCATTGCAGCCTGGGACAAGGAACCATCTGGATTCTGGAAAGCAAGAAGAAAAGACTTCAAGCACTACCATTCCTTCAATTATCCTTCTGTTGCCACTGTCCTTTAGAAGTATCTTCTGAAGATGCTTTCAAAAAAGTTAAATTTAGTTTATTAGATTTCCAGGATACTTCCATTAGGCTAACTTCATGAACTTCCATGGTCATAACTAATACAGAGCATCCTTACACTGCCCAGTCAGAAGGATTATAGGCACAACCAATGAAAAGTATTTCTCTACTACCTTCTACTTTCAAAAGATAACAAAAAGCAGAACAGAGAATATTCTAACACACTTCTGTAAAATGGCATTTCAGTTCCATTATTCAACCTCACTGTTACCAGTTAAGTTACAACACAGCTTTATTAGGAAGGACCTTCAGTTCAGTGGTTATGTTTTTCAGGGCTCTCAGTAATGTGCAGGTGGGAAACTGGTTGTTAAATTCCCCAAATATTTATTTAACTAAATCAAGTACATTGGCTTTGGCCCTGGAAGTCTCTTACCTTTACTATTTTAATGGGACTCATATCCATGCTCTGTTTAGTGTGACCTCGAAGAAACGGTGGCTCTTCTTCAACTAGCTCAATCTCAAGATCTTCATCTAAAATCCACAAATGACAATTGTTACAGAAAAGTTAAACATCTCTCGGGTACATAAAAGTGTCTCTTCAAATAATGCTTCCTGTCTATTCATGATTATGAGGTACTTAAGAGTTTTAAAAGTGAAAACACTGCAAATAAAAATGCAGAGACAGGACATATCCGAATGCCACTAATAATACAGCCAGAGGAACCCTAGCTCCAAATGAACAAGATGACTGCAAATTGAGAGATGCTTTATAGTTACTTCTATCATCGATATCTTTTTGAATCAAAATGTGTCCAGAAAGACAAGGAATTTACAATAAGACTACTGGGAAGTAGTACCTTCTTCATCATCAACTTTAGGAAGAATCCCAGTCTCCTCATCGAAGTCAGGAAACTCTTCCTTGGAAAGCACATTAGCTGCAATCATCTGGGAACAGAATGAATACAACATGAGTATGTCCCCATGAACGAACACAACTCATGCCTATGACTCAGTTCTAACACCAGTCCTGCAAAACAGGAACAAAGGAATGGTCCTATATCCTGGCACACCCGTCCCCAGGTCACCCAGCCCCTGACCAAACAGTCCTTTTGTTATTCCAAATAGCACCAAAACAGTCCCAAATCAGCAATTCAGAGTTAAGGACTAAGTTACACAATCAATTAACCCAGGAGCTGTATTCTAGTTCACGAAACTCCCTGGCAACTTTATTGGCTGACATCCTATTTCCCTGAATGCAGCACACACCTGTTTTATTTCCCATTTCTCCGGGTCTGAAATGCGGGTGAGGCGCTTCCGTTCCAGGCTGTCGTCCTCCACCTCCGGGGCATTCACCAGGGACAGGTGACTGGGTCTGTCCGGGTTCCTCATGGAGGTCTCTTCGTTGGTTTCTCCAACCAGGTTCCTCCTACGGTTTGGGTTCAAGTCTTCCCCAGTGTCTTGATCAACATCCTACATTAGATGGATTGAAATGATTAATCAATCAGCTCTACTCTTCTCCTCATCTATTAACTCTATTAATTAGTGCTCTCTAATGCCAGTAACAGCCCATTCCCAGAAAATGCTGGTTTGTAGGCTTTTTATTTTTTTCAGCTGGCATTGCCCAGGTAAGAACATCCTCAGGTATGGAATGCTCTACTCTGTCTTAGCAATAGTAGTGATTTAGTTTAAAAGTTTCTCTCCTGATGAAAAAGGAAGAAAAACAGCAACAGCTTGAGGTTTGCCTTGCCTTGCCTCTTTGCTATCATGTCAAGTCAAGAAATTGTTAGGAACACTACATCAAAACTAAGAACCTAGAGAAAAAGAGTGAAAAGTAATAGGCCACTTAAATACAGAATGGTAACTTAGTTTTTAACTCCCACTTGAAGTGTTATGAACTAGTTTCCATCAAAAAGAGTAAAAAACGGCAAAAAGAGGCATAATTTTAAGAATTTTAGCACCTCTGTACCTTCATGCTCAGGCTGGTTTTGGATCCAGTAAAGGATAACACTTTGACTTTCACTCTTTGTCCTTTGCTCACAACATCAGCAACGTTGGCAACCCGTCCTTCTCTTCGCAGCTCTGAGATGTGGACCAAGCCTTCCCAGCGTTTCCTGGGGGTGAAGCAGAGGGGCACGAGAGGGGCACGTTAGTACGCTGACAGAATCTAGATTAAAACACTTTGCTGTCAACTGATTGATTGTGTATGTCCACAAAGTGGTTTTTGTAATGAGAATTTTATAATTCTCCACAATCAAATTTATTTTTGTGAAACAGTCCTTCAGTTTGACATCAAAGTCCAGCATACCCTTCTGGTAGCCTCGTAACATCTTTAGGGTACTAGCAGGAAATAGAGCTCAGATGAAATAGTACCAGGCCTGTTGTGGACATCAGAAGGTACCTTAGTCCTTCCAGCTGCACAAAGCATCCAAACTGCATTATACTCGTGACTTTGCCGTTGTAGATGTCTCCGATGGAAGGCTCCTCAGCTGGCGGACGGTCTATGTGCTTGTCTCTCCATCTCTCATGGCTCTTTTCACTGTACTTTTCTCGATCCCTGCGGTCCTTACTGGGACTCCAGCTTCTGCTCCTTGACCGGTATCTGGATTTTCCCCTGTTCTTATCCCTAGTCCTGGAACGAGACCTGGAGCGAGATCTGTGCCTTCGTTTCCTGTCCCTGCTACGACTTCGGCTCCTCTTCCTTTTCTTCGCCCTAACAAACAAACATTACACTTTGCAGTGAATTTCCACCTCAGGCAATGACAGCAGTCAAGACCTTCCCCCCACACATACCACGCACCTACCTATGGTCGCTGCCCCTCTGCTTGCCCTGCCTGTCTGCACTGGGCATCAGAGCTTCAAGTTCTTTCAGGGCATCAGCTGCCACTTTCACATCATCTTCATCCAGCATATTCTGCAAGAACAGAACACTGTTCTGCGAAAGGGCTGATAAAAAGCCTGTCACAAAGAATTAATCTACAGAATGATCATCATACGTGTATCTATTTAGAAAGAATGCAAGATAAAAGAAGGTCTGACACAATACGTGATATAGAAAAAAAGTAATAAAGCTCTCTCCCTATTTGGCCACAATATTGAGACAATTCTGCTTTTATACAAAGGAAAATTCTGTCTCAATGCCCCAAATTCTTACAGAAATACAGAATGCAAGTGTCTCATAGCATCTAAATATACAAAATTTTTAACTAGTTTATAACACATCGTTACTTTGAACATTATATAAGGAAGGCCAGGCTACAAATTTCATGTCACAAGAGCCTCATTTTCCACATATTCTGCAAAACAGTATCAACATGGCAATTGCTAACAGCTACTCTTTGCAACAACGGATAGCAACACCAGCCTTCTACCTCTTCCACATTTCATTTTCCATAGTTTACATTTATCCATGCATTAGACAGAGAAAAAAGGTTGAAACTAACTGGAAAAAAAATAGTTTTCACACTGTCACAAAGAAATCTGAAATGACCAACTTACCCTGATGTTGGGATTGTCTGGCCTGCAAAGGGCTGGATATAATTCCCTCAACTTTTCTTTCTCTGATTTGGGTTTGACAACTGCCTCTGATTTTGAGATTTAAAAAAAAAAAAAAAAAAAGCATAATGAAACACAAAACTTAGAAGTGCTACAGCAATTCACTCTTGATTTTTCTATTACTGAATATAAAGTTTAACTTTCATCTGAGGGCAAAGGTTGATATAGCCTCTACAGAGATTCAATTCAAGGAATACTGTGTTACCTTCCTTCAAATAAAATTCTGATTGTTAGTGAATATGTGAAAGACTGAATACTCTGAGCAGCACACTCAGAATAACAACAGCAGGATGCATGGTGCAGTAGGATTTGCCCCACAAGACTAGAACAGTAACTGCATCAATCCCACCACACATTGAGCCACTGGCTCCACGTACCTTTGCTCGTAGATGGTTTTGCTGGAGGCCGCATTGTCTGTATGAGACGTAGCAAGTTACTAATGAGGGAATCCTGAAAAAATTAATAAAATACTTTAAGAATGATCACAACACTTTCATTATTAGAACGCACAAGTGAAGGTTTATTCACAGGACAAAAAAACCCTCAATTCTTAAGAGGCAGGTTGATTTTTAGAAACTATCACTGGACTTTGTGTACATCCTAAAAAGGCGTAAGTTGAACCTGAAAATAATTATGATAATTTCATCTAAGTGACTTTTCTGTTAATCACTTTTAATCACCTATTTAATCCAACTACAGTTATTTCTGAAGAATTGATAAACACAGCATACAAGCATCGTAAGACTTATGACATTTGCCTTCATGAAAAGTTGTTTCTTTCATATTTTACATGCTCAACATAATAATAAGCAGTTCGAGTCCTCAGGAAGATGCTTTTCAAAGACTACAAAAGTTTTAAAAACTAGGAGGGAGCAGGAGGCAGGGGAGACAGAAGTATCAGAAGCTAATTAGTACATAGTTTTCCAACTGAAGAAAACCAACAACCACTCCTCACAACTCTCTCTTTAAAACAGAAATAAAATACACTCTATAAAATATACCACAAGAAGAATATGTAAATAACGTTCAGGTCTCACTTACAGTGAACTCGGCACCATTCTTCAGAAGAATTGCTTTAAACGTGTCAAACGTGGTATTTTTCTCCGCAAGGCTTATCACAAACTCGGCTGTGAGGAAAAAGCATAAAGTAAATTAAAACAAGTAAGTGAAAATCAGTGTAAGGACTGCACGTGGGGACAGAAGCTGCTGTGGCAGCGCGGGGTCCAGCCAGGCCCCTGTGCCTGCTGCTTCGGGCCCAGGGCAGCTTCTCCTCAGCTCCCTTCCTGCGAGCCCAGACCGACGCGTTCCCTCAGGCTCACAGCAAGTTTTTTTGAAGAAAAACAATCTGCTTTATCGGCTAAATTCGAAAAGCACTTTCACAAAATGCGTCCAGCCCCACGGAAAGGGCTACAAGGGCCCTCCCCAAGCTGCCGTCCGGCCGGGAATGCGATAACCCCCGGCTGCCGTGTCTGGAGGGGCCCAAAGGCCGCGCCCGCCCCGCTTACCCAAGTCCTTGTCGTTGATGCCCAGGTGGTTGTCGAGCTCGGTGCAGACCTTGGAGACCAGCGACAGGTACTCGAGCTTGGCGAGCTCCTCCGCCGCCGCCACCTCCGCCATGGCCGCCGCGCGGCGTCCGGGGCGCGCCGGAAGCGGCGCCGTGACGGGACCGGGGGCGGGGCGGGGGCGGGACAGCCGGCGGGACTGCCGGGAGCGGGCAGGGAGGCTTGATGGGCTGCCAGCCCGGACGAACCGGAGCGGTCGTGTAAAGGCTTTGCTTCTCCAGCAAAGGACGATGAGCTTGAAGGTGCCGCGACTGTTGTGTTCGGGGATCGCACACTGGGTACGGCGCGGAACGGCGTGGGGAGCTCACCCCGGGCCTTGCGGTAGGAGAAGTCTCAGCGAGGGCCCCGCTTCTGTCCCCGGGCTCTCGGGCCCCCCTGTTCGCCCCCTGCCCGCCGTAGGCACGGCCGAACCCCTGGCTGAAGGAGCTGAGGCCGTGTGCTCCTGGCAGTGGCGAGGGGAAGGGGCTGCGGTGCCCCCTGCCCGTGGTGGTCCAGAGCCTGCGGCAGGAGCAGGAGCAGGAGTAGGAACCCCATCCCAACCCCCGAGTCCCAGGCGCCTGTGCTCACCCGAAATAAGATACAGAGGTCACATCTGCTCTATAGAATATATTATAAATTATATCATGCATCCATTAACAAAATATACAAAGCCAACAGAAATATATCTATCTTAAGCTTGAGCATACAGCATCTAAACTCTAGTAAAAAGTAACCCGAAGAGAACAGCATCTCACACTTGCCATTTCAATCTGCAATGAAGTGTTCCCCCTCAAATGTTTTAGTTTTGTAATTCATAGAACACATTAACATTCCAAGTACAAAGGTACACACAGCGAACGCGGGTCCTGCTGGGCCTGACAGACCCAAGCCAATAACCACACCATGCTTCAAAGTGTCATCAGCTTCTGCATCTCACCCCTGTCCTTTCCTCCTCCTTGTTCTAGAGTCGGCATTAGTCAAAAGATACTCAAAACAACACACCCAAGTTAAGGTGGAAAGTTACAGAAGGATCTTTAACTGGTCCACAGCACACAGTTGTACTGGTGTACAGAGAGATGGAAAACACTGCAAAATACTTCTAACTGTATTTCAAAATAAACATTTAAGAGTATATCTTCCACAATCTATAAAAATAGGTTTAAAACGGAAGTGGTATGATACATTTGTTTTCTTGAACTATTTTAATGGTATTTTAGCTCTATGGGTAGGTACTAAGTCTTTTAAAAAATTACTGATAACCTGGTCAGTCACAATACTGACACTGCTTCAGCTGTATTGTGACAAAACAGAACACTAGTTTGAAGCAAGAGTAATATAAAATATTTTAGAATCAATGGTCTCTTACTGTAGCAAGGAAAAAGTAAGAACATAGCCAATACTGTCACCTGCTGAGGGACTGAACTCTGAGGAGTTATCTATGGATACCCCACTGCACAGCAGTGTCTGGTGCTCATTTCTCATCATTCTTCAGCATCAAATCTCTCAACATATTTAGAAGGGAATTCTTAGTTTTCCAAATTAAATATGGGATTCTAAAACAAAATCTTGTGAGCAAAATGAATTCTACAGGTGTGGCTATGGAAACACAGGACCAGCCAGAACCATCAGAGGAGACTGTACACATTGAAAGTGCTTAAGTTAATGCATTTTTCAAACTCTAATGTAAAGTTATGTGATCCCTGCTTCAAGCATTCTTTCCATTCCTAAACGTTACCGAAATGTGTACTCCAGTTCAGGTCTGGGTTCTATGCATTCTTGAATTTTTTTATGTGGTATTAACATAGTAAAACATTTGCCCTATAGTGAAAAAAAGGTAATGGTCAAATTTTTAATGTTTTTACAAAGAGCCTGTAAAGATTCCTAGACAGGCCTTTCCTACCCTTACACTCCATTTTTAACAAAATATTTTATGTAGGTTATAGTTCTACTGTTAGAGACCTGGTGTGCACTATCATTACTGGTTCAGTTGCTGGTGGTGATTCTCCTGCTTCCTTCTGCTACAACAAGCAACAACTTCACTGGTATTCATCAGTTTAACTGCAGTTACACTTTCAGACTTTTCAAAAGTCGTTTGATGATTCAAGATGGCTTTCTTCTATGAGTAACTTCTTTTTCTCAGAATAATTTATAAGATTTAAATTTGTCACAGTACTACCACACATTGGAAAACCAATTACTAAATCATCAGAAGAAACAAAGAAACTACTAGTTTCAGGCATCTCTTGTAAATGAAGCAGGACTACATTTTATAGCAGCATTTTACACTGGTTCCTATTCCAAAGCTAATTCAGCCAACAAAAAATTTCCAGCTGCCTAAAAAAAAGTGTATACACAATAAAATGGGAAGTTCTCATCTGCATACAAAGTTTAGTTCTACATGATTCCCTGGTAAAAGGATTTGATCTGAAATTAGAGATTTAAAAACTACTCATTTAACTATGAGGTCCAAATAATAGCTGAAATTCTGGTATCCATTTCAAGAGATGCCACAACAAGGGTTGTTTGACATTTCCATGAGGGGAAAAAGACAAAAGTCAAATGCTCAATGAAAAGCCAAAGTTTTAAGTCAAACCTCCAAACAGAGAGCAGCTGAGGAGCAGCCTGCTACTCTTGCAATGTTTAGAGTTTACTCAATGAAGACTATTCCTCTCTCCACCAGGCAGGTTTAGCATCTACTGCACCAGTCTCTGTTACTGATCTGAAGCAATTCGGTTACCACTTCAATCATATTATTGTTGTGTTTCTTCAGCAGCCTCAAGTTCAACTGCCTGTCACAGAATCCCATCTCACACAGACTGGACAGCAGAGTGGCAGTCTGCTCTTCTGTAGCTGCAGGCTGCTGGAAACAAAAGATAGCAAGATAAGCTAAAAAAGGTAATTTATTTTTTGCCATTTGAACCAGGGGCCCTGCATTATAGTAGAATCAAACTGAGGCACAGAGGCTCTTCTGGCCCCAGTTAAGCCATTTATATTCCCTTTCACTGCTCACTTACAAGGTGAGTTACTACTCTTACATGATGCTACAGGAGACATGCTTCCCTCCCTATGGCCTGGATTTCCCAGTCTGCTGAGAGCAGCATACCCCAAAGGGATGCCATCAGACTTAACACTGGACTCTTACATGAAGTTCAATGTAGAATACTGATACCCTTCTAAAACATACACCTACAAATTCGTCATTTTATGAAACTCACACTGAATACAGGACAAACATTTACCTGTTCAATAATGGGCGGTCCAGCAAATAATGCTTTGTAGGCAGAAGCAGCAACTGACAAGGCTCCTTTCATGAGTTCTCCTGCAATGCTGCTTCCTTGAGGGTACCTGTGAAGAGACCAGGTTCTGCTTTAGGGTCAGTAAAGCCAAGGGTTTGTTTCAGTGAAATGCAAGTTGCTGCCTGTTGATGTGAAGACTGTTGGAGAGAACAGCCTACGATCCAAAGGAATCAGCAGTGTTTGGAAACTGGGCTATACAAGAAGCTCATTCCTTTTTTCTTGACACCTTCTATTAAATTGTGTGTGTATGCTTTCCATGAAGTGACCTTTTGTAAAGAGTTGAGTATTCTCATCTAAAAGAGAACATACCTAGATGAAAGCTGTGTACTGGCACGTATCCATTAAGGGTAGGGTAACTTCCATTTGTTTTCTATGAATACTTAAGTTACTTAGTATTCTGCTCAACATTTTGACTTATTAATCCAGTCTCAGTACTTTAAGACAACTTTATAGCTAACTTGTGAAATCACCATTCTAAGAATCCTGAGATTTTCCAGAAAAAAACCCCACAGAACTTTAGAAGCATTCAACTCGAGCTCTTCATTAATTTTGGCCTGCCAGTTCTGCATCCTTTAGATTTGTGTCCAAGTAGAAACCAAGATATTATGAAAATATAGCATGTTTCCTTTAAGAAGGGAGGCCTCTCTCCAAAACAATGACTACATGAAATCTGTAAGCCAGAGCTTTTTCCTAGGTGTCTAATTAAGCAATTCTCAGTCTCAAATAGTGTTTGTGAAGTCACAGCTTCAGCTTCATTACCTCGGGTATTCTGAGAACTTAGTGAGAAATGCAGAAGATCCTGGCCCATGACTATCTTCACCACTGGGTTCTGGAAAAGCAAGAAAAAATGTCAGCATCCAGTTGACATAATGACAGGTAAGCTGGAGAACTGCAACACATACATAAACAGAAACAAGTGTGTCTCAATACAGAAGTAATACTCTAAGTTTAGTCATGCAGACCAGGTATCCAGGATCCTCACTGTAGTGAAAGCAGTCAGGTTTTCAGAACCACATGACTGATTCATCAGTGGGTGTTTAACTCGAGAGGAACTGCTGTCTCAGTGACTGTAACAGCAGCTTAAATACATAGCTCATTAATTCCAGAGCAAGGTAATTTTCCAGATGCCTATAAGTACATTTGAGTATCCTCTTACCATTTCCTATAATAGATGCTCTTAGCTAATCCACAAAGCCAATTATTTCTTTATTTGCAACATCCATATAGCAAAAGTTCAACACCCAGAGAAAAACTAAAATCTTTAGTTAGTAGATTTCTGCTCTCCTCAAGAGTAATGAGACATGAAATTCAATATTAGGCATAAGGAATAGGTGATAGCAATAGTCTGCACCCTGCATTAAATGCTGTCAATACCTTCTCTTTGTATTTGATTATGAGGAGCAGAAGAGAGATTCTCTGAAGCTGGTGTGTTTGGCTCTTGGAAGATAGGATTCTGAAGAGATGAAAGATTCCTGAGAACGTAAGGCAAAAACATTACTACTTTTATTCTACATGTACATGCACAAATAAGCCAAGATCAACAGAAAAAAGGAAAAAGATCACATGCTCCCTTCTCTCCCTCTCCTGCACTCACCTAAACCAGTGAGTACAGGCTCTATAAAAAGTTCCAGGATTTAAGAACATTTACTTCAGTATATGATAAAACTTTTGTTACAAAAATTCCTGTTTGCAAGTCCTAGACCTTGCAGACTCTACAGCAATACCAGCATCACCATTTTGTTCTTGTCCCCAAAGCATACCTCTGTGCCTGGGGTGAGGAGTCCACAGTCGCTGGGGTTAATGGTACTGCAGCCAGTGTTTGTGAAGTTGTCAAAGTATCGCTGACCCTGTGGATCTGGGGCTGGCTTCCCCCTTCTGGGTTCTCTGCTACTGTTTCAGGTTCTCCTGTCTTTTCTAAACCAGGCTGAGAAAGAGCTGAACTATACATGGAGTCGCCTAAAGGCCGACTGGTGTCAAAGCACTCAGGGAGAATAATGATATAATCCTCTGATGAGGCAGAGGAGCACTGACTCTGAACATCATCTTTATCATCTTCTTCATCCCAACTGCCAGCACTACTACAGGGGCTTGTGCTCTCTTGTGGAAGGTCCCCTAGTAGGAAAAAAAGTGAAGTATTAACCATTGTGCATTTTGTATGGACAACAGCAGAGAGTGTTGTCCCAGTTGTAAGAGACAAGATTTAGAAACAACTGTAAACTTTATCTGCTGCTATTAATGGTGTAATTTGCCCTGTTGTGGGGAAGGTGTAGTGTGAAAGAGTAATAAGTCTTAATGTTAAGCCTATGCAAATATGCTGCTGATATTAATGCTTAGAGTAAAAACAGGAATAAGAGCTATATAAAGAACCTAAATTGTAGTTTTCAGCTCCTAAATTACACACGTTAGAAACAGGTCAGAAACATTTCAAGCTACATGTACAAAATATGCAGGCATCAGTCATGCATAACATACAAGCACTTATTTGAATACCCAACCGGAACGTTTTGGTCTCAATTTCACTTCTTTAAAAAAAAGCTGTTAAACTAGCTGCTTGTTAAAGAGTACTGACACCAAGTTTCTGATGTAATGATTCTTACAACTGGGACAATCTAAGATTCGAAGAGAAACTAATGATTCTCTTCATCTAATGAAGATCAACTTCATAGAACAGCGTCAGATCTTTTTACACATGATTTTTTTACAGCTTTATCTTACATTCAAACCCATTTCACTTACCACAGGAATTTCCTGTCACTGGCTCTGACTGATGAATCTTTGCTTCCTTTTTGGAAGTGGAATTACTATTTATCATAGGAGATTCTTCGTTTATCATATTGCAGCTGAAGGTGTCTTGTAGTGTTTGTAAAGAGTCTAATAAAACCAATCAGGAAAAACAATTAAATGATATCAATCACCTGAGCTGAGCAATTTGTGTCTCATGTTTGACTGTGAACAAGTCAAGCCACAGAAGGCAGCTAGTGCCTGTACTTACTCTGGAGGATTTTGGGGGTTTTTTGTGGGGGCTTGTGGTCAGGTGCAGCATCCAGGGTCAGAGATCGAATTACAGTTTCACAGACAAACTGAGTCCCACTCATATCTTCTTCCCCTTCCTCCTGGTTCAATGCATGTTCAGCTTTCACTTTCAACACAGAGTCCACAGAAAGGCAGGCTTCTGCCATGCCTTGGAAAGGGAAACATAACAGATTTTACCACAACAACAAGGAAATGTAACTATAACAAGAAGAATTTTTTAGACTAGCCACAGCTAATATTGACTCTGTGTGTTAGTTCTTTCTAAAAATTGCAAGATTTTTGAATTCAGCTCAAGTTGAATCAAAAAAGTGAATGAGAAGCATGGGGACCACACCTGGAGTGTTTTGAGTATAATCTAGTCTATAAAGGGCAGATTGTTCATTCTCCCAACAATTCTAGTGGTCAGACAAATCAAAAGAAGCATTTGACAGGACTTTATACAAGGGCATGCAGTAATAGGACAGCAGGGAATGACTTTAAGATGGAGGAGAGTATATTTAGATTAGATATTAGGCAGAAATTCTCCCCTGTGAGGGTGGGGAGGCCCTGGCACAGGGTGCCCAGAGAAGCTGTGGCTGCCCCATCCCTGGAAGTGTCCAAGGCCAGGATGGATGGGGCTTGGAACGCCCTGGAATAGGGGAAGCTGTCCCTGCTCATGGCAGGGGGGGTGGAGCTGGATAATCTTTAAAGTTCCTTCCAACCCAAACCATTTTGTGATTCTATGATTTCCATTTCTGAATCCACATATATTATGTTCCAACCTCTACAATCACTAATGTAGTGTCAGACTCCAGGTTTATGAGCCAAACAACCTTTTTTTTTTTCTTCCAAAGAAGGAGAAGACAGTAGTTAGAATTCCTTTTAAACATCAGGTTTGCTGACTTATGCAGAAGTGACAATTATCCTCCCTTCACCCCCAAGCTCCTCAGGACTACTGCTTACCAGGCACTAGTTTAAATCCACTCCCCTCGTTCTCCTCCTCTATCTGACCTAAGCCAGGTTTCTCCAGCAAGGGGCTGTCACGTGGCAAAGGGGACATGCATGGAGTCATGTCTGGAAAACACAGGGAGCAAAAATAATTGGCACTAAAGGAGAAGGAGCCTCCAGGAGGTAACATTTTAAAAAGTTATTCTTTTTAAGGGACATTCTTTCAAGACTGAAGAAAGTTATTTTGCAAGATAATCTGGTGCAATAAACAACTAGCTTTGCATTACACTGCCACTGGCTGTGCAAAAATGGCAGCATTCCTCAACATCTGGAATGTTATGATCTTGGGGATATGAAGGTGGTAAGAAGCCAAGACTGAGAAACACAAAGGATAGCTGTGCTCGAGAAAGCACACAGAATACGGGAGCCTTACCAACAGGAGTATTGTGTGGCACTCGCTCCAATTCCTGCACAATATTAATGTCCAACAGCTCAAAGGACAGCAAATCCTACAGGAAGAAAAACCACACAGTTTCCATGAGCAAACTCTGAAACTGAATCATACCTGCACTTGGCAGCACAGATCCCACTGTTGTACAAATAACTCTTTGTTCCTCAACATGACCTCAGAGGGCAGTTTTCCCACAACATATATTTACATCATTGAATATGGTGCACAAATCAGGGCAGCAAGAGACAAAGCTAAGAACTCCCTTGTTAGGGGCCAGAGAAAGACTCAATGCTGACTCTTTTTTGAGAATCTTAATCTGTCCTGCACATACCTTGCACATAATGACAGTCCCAGATACCAGTTCGAGAAAACAGCTCTGCTATATAAAATGCAATATACTCTTTCTGAAAATAGAGTGGCCATTTTTAGAGCTCAGAAGCTTTATTCCTACAGATGTCTACATACCTAGACATCAAACCCAAGATGGTTTGCTTTACATCTACCTGAATTCTAGCACTTTACCTGTGCAGTGAGGAGATCGACAGATGGGATATAAAATTCTCTCTCACTTGGCAGATTTTTGATCTTTAAAGGAATAGTTGGCAGAGATATTTCAGCCTGCTCTGTGATTTCACCCATCAGTTGAGCACCTGTTTCTGTCTTTAAGGAAGCATCCTGCAAAAACAAAGAAACAGTGTCACAGAAGCCCCTTAGCCACAGTAAATAAAACATCATATGAAATCTAAAGCCTGAATTTTGTGTAAACACACAAGTAATTTGAAAGACATTTAAATCAACTCATGACAGAGCCAAAAGGACAAGACCTAACAAAGAGAAATCCTGCAGTGTTTCAGTTCAAAGAACTGAATATAGTTCAGTTCAGACAAATAGCTGCAACAGACTGATAGCTAATCTCATGCCTGTCAAAAAGAACAACTACTTTAGAACTTAAAAATGCAATATATGTTGTGTTTCTTTCCTATTAAAAATAAAATTTAGAAGCAAATGGCTAAAAGAATCCCCTTGAATAGTTAGTTAGGAATACTGTGCAAATAATACACAATGCTCCTTCTCCTAGGCAATTCAGAACTGCCCCAAATACCAGGTGAGTGACTTGCCTGTTTGGTTCTGGAAGCTCTACTCTTCTGACAGGAGTCAGAATCCTTCCAATCACTTTCTACATAGTCAGCAGCTGGAGAGGGATCCACAACAATACTGCACCAGATCCTTGGCCCAAACTGTTCCCCTCTGTGTGACAGTCTCCAGTGAGAAGTGTAAGTTCCTTCTATGTTGGGAGCTACAAACTCAACTGAAACAGTTCCTACTTGTCCAGATGGAAGGGATGGCACCAACACATCTTTTTTCTCAGAAGATGCCAAGGTCAGATTTCCCCACATAAGTTTCAACTGAAATATACAACAGGAAAAGTCAAAAGTTAACTTCACAAGCTTCTCTGCAAAGCATGGGCAGTAGGAAGCAGAGTTCCTCTGCTGAAAGGCCTTGTAGGTACCAAGCATGGAGAAGACAGGCTGCTAGCACACATTCTCACATCAGTCACTATCAACACAAAGATACCCCCATCTTTCAACACAAATGCAACCACTCACAGAACAAAGGGTTTTGGAAATCAGAAAAGCAAAAGACAAGTTGCTCAATCTGTACCATTATAACATGGGGACATATTATTAATGGGAAACATGTTCAGTGATGGAACTCTGAATTGCTTTCTTCCTATAGTCTACACCTGTAAAGAGTACCTAGACAGCTTATTGCCCCAGAATTCCTAGCTGTGAATCAACAGGCGAAAGGAAATCTTAAATGGGTCCTAACAGAGAACTCACATACAAATGTAATCTTCCAGAACGATTTTAGTGTGTAAAAGTAAGAGCAAAGGCAAGATACCTTTGTGTCTGAGCTCCATTCCACATTGCCAGTATTTTTCATTCGCCAGTGTTTGATAAACCTTGTTCCTGGTTTCAAGTGAGTGCCATCAGGCAAATTCTCATCCACAAATACTGCACTTAGTGTTGGGACAATTGCTTGGAAGGGTTGATTAGGACTCCTGGGATTGGAGAGGAAACAAAAAAAAAACCAAAATACACCAAAACTGAAGAAGTTCAGCTGCTGATTTATATTAATTTGGTTTTTAAATGCCCTAAATGGAAGGGATGAATTAAAGAAACAAACTATACAAGTTTTACACTGCACATTCATAAACTCAAAGGGAATGGGAAATGCAAAGCAGTTGCCTGCAAAAGCTGCTGTCTAATGAACCGCAGCTTAAGATCACATAAAAAACCAAAGAAATAAAAATAGCACTGAACATAAATATACCGAATGTACTTGACTTTATGCAGACACACTTAATAAAGCAGGAAGATAGAGACTTTTTAAAACTGGCAGCAATGTTCATTTACGCTGTATGGACATGCATGTGTATATATAATCCTAGGCACTCCCCTTCCTCCTAAATCTACATACATCACTGAGTTTCTGGGAATAACCATCAGTCACTTTTTTTTTTTCCTTTCTCCTACTCACCTCTCAATTAAAAACACTCTACCTTGCAAATCACATTTAGACAAAATTCTCACACAGTGAAATGACAGATCATACTTCAAATGAGCAATTTCATAACCTTCTTCCTGTTACTTTAACTTAGTCTCATAACAAAAGGTCAGACAGCACAACTACCAGATGCTCAGTTAACAACCCTTACAGGAAGGTATTAGGCTGGAGACTCTCGGATTTCAGAGTAGGTGAGCCATTCGTTTCCAATACATGGATAGAGTTCCACAGATGAATTTTCCTGTGCAATTTTAGCTGCTTTTTGAGCTCTCGGACCTCTGCTTTTCGCTGTTTCTTTTCTGCTCGCAACCTTTGCTTCTCCGCCTTCAGAAATCTTTTGTCCATCTGTTTCTGGAGCCTGCAGAGCAATTAAGACACCTTATTACATTAAACTGATTTATCATTAGCCAACACAGTCTCAAGAGAACCCTTCAGGAAACGTCCCATGCTTCTAGACTGGATACCAAATGATTTTAAAAGACCATCCTCACAGTTGCTTGTGGAACTATTTTGAATGGTCTCTGAAAGAACAAAAAAAGGCAGACACATTGTGCTCAAAGGAAAAACAAGCTCTCAAAGTTTACTACTCATCTATGATACAAAACTCTGTCTGTTCTACTTTGTTATTAGAAACACTGTAAGGTTTATGACCTAGGCCCTTCATAAGTACGTAGCTATTTTTTAGTTACTCACAATAAAGTTTGAGTACCATTTCCGTTTCTTGTTATCTCTAAAATAAAAGCTGAACCTCAACTCCAATGCAGGTGTTTCCACTTGCTATCAGGACAATCCTGGCAGGTATTGACAGGTGCCACCATTTACCTGACTTGCTCCACAGTAGCAGGCAGGCCTGGCGAGAGCTCTGCAAGGCTGTAATTGTCAGCGACACAGAGAACGGGTCTGCGCAGCTTTAACAACACGTGGTTGGGATCGTGTGCGTACGTTCCTGCTTCACACTCCTCACAGATACTGTAGGCTGGACAAAGGCTGCAAAGCAAAAAAGACAGAAGATTACCAAGAGCCAAAGAATTTCTGCAGAGAAGCTCTGTATCGCGCTGCCACTGTAAGCAGTTCCCAAGGGACAGCAGCTGGTTGTCTCACTTGTGTATCAGTATTTGGAGCCATGTGGAATACCTAGATGATTATCTCTCTTCTTGGCAAAACTGCAACACAGTTCCCACTTCTTTGAACACGCATTCAAAAAATTGATGCTTCCTTTAGCACAAGTGACTAAAATTGTTGCTACAAAAGGCAGAACATTTTACTAAAATCCAGTGCCAGAAACAGCACCATGCTTATGAAAATACAGAGGCTAAGTCAACAAGCATGCAGGGATGCAAAGCAGATTGCTCCTACAGGAACAGGGCTGATAAAAAACAGACTCTCATCTCCTGCCAGCAAGGAAAAAAAAAAATCCAAAGAAAAACTCCTGTTGGCATTTCATCCACTGCTTCTGCCTAGTCCCAAAATGCTGATCTTTACAGCAATTGCCTCATTCAGATAAAACTCTCAACTTTAAACACCTCACTTAAGATATTCATCAAAACCTATTTCATACTATTAAACTGGCAACAGTGCAATCATTAAAAAAAATTATGAGCTGTCTTAGTCTCACTGACTCTCAGAACTAAACAAACAACTATTATAGACTAGTGGTTCTAAGTCTTGCTTTTCTGTTTAGTTAACCAAACAAAACCTTTTTTTTTTTACAATTACTGCATGTTATATGCAGATAAGGTAAAGAGTCATTGAGAATACAGTGCTATGAAGTTCTCTCACTTTTAACAATTGCCTTTTCTCAAAATAGTGTTCACCTTGCTTTTATGCAGATAAAGTCTAGTCACTACAGGAGAGAACATCAGCTGTTGGTGAGACACAGCAGACATTCTGAAATGTACAGCAGGCTGCAGATTAGCAACCTAGAGGTCTGTGACCCCAAGACAGTTTCTCAGACTAACTCACAGGCCATGCAAGTTAGGTTCCCCACACTCCCAGCTCCCACCAGACTCTACCTGCACTGGTAGCGAACCCCAACAATCCGAGCCTGGCAGTTGCAGCAGGAGATCAGCCAGTCACACTGGTTGCTGTTCCCCGACGGGCTCTCCGAAGGTGGAGGTGCTGCTGTAATTGAGCTCTCAGAAAAATCTGGAGGCTGACTGCAATGAACAAGCTTCTCATACAGCTTCTGTTCCAGCCTTTCAACCGTCTCCTTAACTACTTGTTCCCTGAACTGGAAAGAAATTAAAGCAGTCATGGATGAGATCTACACATGAAGTTTGAAAAGTTGAGTTACGTTGTCACAAGTCTCCCAATCTGTAAGTCATAGACTACTTCAGAATCATTTCCCCACCCCCAGCACGCTCTACATGAAATTAAATGAATACCACATTCCTCAGAGAGGACTTTTATTTTAGAAAATACCAACCCAGAGCTTTTAAATCGGCAAGTTAAAAATCACATATTTGTGCTTGCAATATTGTTTTTCTTCCACAACCTTGCATGAAGGGAAGGAAACTCATCTCCAAAATACTACCACAACTCTCAAACCCCTCTGGAGTCTCTACCATTAAGTTCTGATTTGCCCACCAGGGATGTTTGAAACATAACCATGAACTCCCCCTATTTTTAGTTTGTATAAATAGGTGGCAAAGGAAAGGAGACTCTAGAAAAAAAAGCTTAAAGATAAATGCACATAGTTTCAAGAACTTGCTAGCTAATGAACTTTTTCCAGGGGTATCCAACTGCTTTTCAGTGATGTTTATTAGCTGTTCAAAACAAGTTAACATCCACATCTTAACCTGCAGCTTATTGTCAATGGCTTCCTGAAAATATTTTCTCAAAGTAAACAGTCAAGAAAAGTAAGGTTATCAAATGCTCTGCTTTCAATCACAGGAAACCAAAAGTATTGCCCTGATGAAAGTACTGCCCTGCTGAAACCAGGCAATCAAGAGTCTACAGAAGTAACACTGTTCCATGCTCTCCCACAATGAGTGGTCTGGAATTCCCACGGCTGCCTGCAGTGCCACAGGGATTCTATTATGGGAGCTACTTAAAACTACACTCAAACTACTCAAATGCATAAACTAAACAATCCACTTTTCACAAGAGGCATGGATCAAGTTTATGGTTGTGGGGGTTTTTTTTTAAGATATCCCCTACACTGTAGACATAGTTAGACATCTAATTCCCGTTAAGAACCTGGTCACCAGTGCTGATGTCAAGTGTGTTCAGATGTCCAGAGTTAGGCATCACATAGATCTCTTCCATGCACAACTTCTGTATTTCTTCAAGTATACCAAAACTTGCAAGACAATACACTTACTGTTTCCAAGTAGCTCGTAAACCATTCTGGAGGATTTTCATTTGTGCTTTCTGTTCTGGTCTGATTTAAATTTTGCTGGGGGAAAAACAAAACAAAACATACAAAAAGTATGCAAAGTTTAAAAAAAACCCCTCAACACAGCAAGTTAACTGCTGAAATAGCTTTTAAGTGTCTTTATAGAAAAATATTTAAAGTTCTTCATACAATAGTGGAGAAGCAACACAAGGTAGCCAACTGACATTTTCCTGAAACATTTCTGCCTCATTAGCATTTGAGTGTAATTACACACCAAAGCCACAGAAGTCAAGTCAGCCAGAAGTTACTAGATGGCAACGAGGGCTTTGGGAGACAAATTCCTCTGCTTATCAAAATACTTAAGAATGGCCAACATGAAAGCACCAGTATTTCTAAAGACAGCATCGAATTATCTTCTTGAAGACATTCAAACTATTTGGTGAGCTTCAACAGGTGTAGGTAACTGAAAACAGAGACCAACTTCCGAACTCAGTTTTTATATACAGCTAAAGAGGACAATCAGTCTACAAAGTGAATTACAGTTGTTAATTCTTTGTTTTAATGCAGCTCAGCTTCTTACCTGAATGGTCAGCTCCTTCTCATTTTTTAATTCTTCCTCTAATCCCTGAGCTACCATGGAATAGTGCAAAAGTGGTTTCTTCTCATCTTTAAGAAGCACCAGCTTTTCTGTCACAATTTTTTCACGTAGTTGCAAAGCACAAGAGGAGTTTTTTTCATAGGCATTCATCTGAAGTTGATTTCCTTGTTTAACTGCAATCTGAATAAACAGTACATATATACACCACATTTCCCACTTACAATCAGCATACAAAATCCATAAAAATACAGTATTACACTACATCGGAGAGTTTGGGGAAAGTGTGGGGAAAGACTAACAGACACAAAAAGAAAAACTCAGAGAGACACCAAGGTGGAGTCAGCTGATATTCTACTTCTTAAAGATTACTGATATGCTTATTTAAAAGTTTATTAAAAGCCAAAGAATAATCATGCAAATATCCTACTGGAATTTTTCAGCCTACAATAAAGTGTTCATAGGAGCCAGTAAACAATAGATTGTGTCCAGGAATTTATTATTATTTTGAAATTCAAACCAGGAGCAAAAAGTTCTGAAAGACTTAATAATGTAAAACAGAAACATAAAGGAATGCAATTCTTATTTTGTCTAACTGCTTATAAAGTAACTAAGCAGTGTGTCTAACAAGTTTTAATGATATACTCTGGCAGTAGGGTCTACGTGGCAAGATTTTTGAAGGGATTCACTAAAGCCCAACATTTCCAAATATGGGATTACTGTAGAAGTGTTTGAGAAAGTCAGTCTCTTAACCAACCCACTGCTGCTCAGGGTCCCGAATCCTAACTGCCTATTCAACTGATTTATAAAAACAAAGACCAACCAGGATGAAAAAAAAATGTAGTAAGACATTCAAGCTACTGTCCAAAACTAGAAAACAGCTATTCTGATATCGTGGGCCAGGTAATGCTGTTCTTTTTCTCAGCTACACCAGTTTTAACTGGAGAAGGATGAACATATTGAAAAAAGTCAAAGAGCACATTTACCTTCAGAGCTTCTTCATATTCCTCTAAAGAAAAATAGAAAGAAATGTGAATGGCCCCTATCTCACACAACAGATGTAAGTTTAGCACACAGTATTTAGAAACCCTTACATGACAAGGGGCCTCCCCTACCTTCCGTAAATTCTCTTCAAATAGTGCAAGAAATTGTATATACAGCAACTAGCACATTCTTTCACAGCTAAAAGCCACAACACTCCATTAATTTAGTCACTTCCCATTCGCTCCTATGGATCAAGAACTATTTCCTCTGGCAAGAACTTGATGCCAAATCATATACAAAATACAAAAATCAAAAAGCAAGCATTCTCAACTCCGTCTCCAAAAAACAGGAGCAACAGTTGGGGTCTCTTTCTTGATTTCACCTCAATAAAGCAGCTGCTCACCTTTGCTGTTCACAGACACCTGCAAAGAGAAGTAATAGTGAGCAAAAGCCACAACACATTTTTGTAATTCTCTTAAAATGAACATACTTCAGAATAAACGTACTTTTATTCACAGTTTCTGAAACAGCACTCCTTTAGATATTTGTTATTGCAGCCGTGTTTAATTATTACCCAAAGTTGTGGTGCTCTGAAGCAGCCCATGTTTGTTACTGGATTGGCACAGGAAGCAGTTCTCCGCACTGCTGGCACCCAGGACAAGCATGCTCTCCTCAGAAAGCTGGTGCCTGTACCACTGGGCTCACTACACAAGTCCAGAGCTTGGCCCCAGTTGCTTTAAATGCCCAGCAAAAGACCAGTTAAGTGTTTCATAAGCCCATTCTTCTACGGATACTCACTTATCAATTCTGCACATAGAAGTCACAAATACAAGAGTTATTTAATCCCTAAAGCATCGCAGGATTCTGAACAATGTTTGCTCAGTAATTCAGAAAAAGCTTTCACAGATGCAGCTATATATTTATGTATTACACAGGCTAGCAAGTAAGGGGAGAATCTTTCCCTGAAAGGTTGTTGGAAGCTCCTTGACATTTCCCCTTAGGGGAAAAAATAAGAACAAGAACCACTATTTCACTTAGTAGAGCTATAACCCAAGCAGTGGAACACTGCATTTGCAAAAGGTCCGTTCTGCGTGAGAGTTACGTTCTCCTCTGAATCTCTAGATAAACGAAAATAATATGAGAGGGTGAGACTGTGCCAAGCAGGAAGTTACTCAACAAGGACAACTAGAAGTAACCAATTTGTTTTCTGAGTCAGTAATCTGCTTGGAGATTACAGCAATTGCATAAAGCAAGCAGAGGATTTGAGTACACCAGATCACTGAAGCAAACATAAGCTAATGACAGGGGACCTACATTTTCCAGAGGAAGGAGTCTAGATTGAAGAGACAGAGCTTTACCACAGCTGCAAACACAAATAGTTACAACTACCTTATTCTCATTAAAAAAAAAAAGCTCCTTAACAGAAACATTCCTCCCTCAGAGCACAGAGAACCACCGGCTGTTTCAATAGGGTGGGAAAAGAAAAAAAAAGTATTCTAAAAAAAAGTATTTTAAATTATGTATGCTGAATTAAGAGTACAAGCAAAAGACTATCAGCTATTTTCTTATTAAAGGGGCAAACATTCCCCCACCCCGATCTGCGTAACAGACACTCCTGAAGGACCCACTACAAATTATCACGAGGCAGAAAGACTCCCACCAGTCATTTCTCAGTTGACTTATTGGGAGGGTAGGGTGGCAGGTATTTTACCTCATCATTATCCTCATCAATGTATTTGATCTGAATGTTGTCCAGGTCGAATGAAACTTTAACCTGCAATGAAAAAAAAGAACACAAAACCACAGTGAGGCAGGACAACCGATGTCCTCAGTTTATAATGATTATTAATTGGGAATAACATTAAAACCCTTCCATCCCTCCCTTCATTTTCTCAGCTGAAGCAAACACTGTTTTACCAAATCCATTCCTCTGGAGCTGAACTCTTCCCAGCGCCTTACCTCCAACCTTTCCTAACTTTCCCTAATGAAAAGGATAAACACGTTTCTTTTCTGTTGCACCTTGCCTGGTTAATGTTTACTCCAAAATAAATAATAATAACCTTCCCATCCTAAGAGGACAAGCTCAGGGTTACCAAACTCAGTCATGGTAAACACTGCAAAATACAAAGGCAAAGGCAAACAATCCCTAAACTCTATCTTTTACATTAAAAAGTACCTGGAAGACAGCTCGCATAGGTGATCAGCCTTTGTTCAGCCTATCAGAATTCAGAGAATAAAGCTGAGCAGCTATTTTGCATTTTACATTAACAAGGCAAAATGAGCAGCACCAAATGAACCATAAAATGAAAGCGGCTGTTCCCACATGCTGAATCTTTGAGTGTCCTGTACATTTTTGTACCAGATACCTACAAAAGCTGTGTTTTTCCTAACAGAAACTCTCTGAAACAACTGACCCATGTCCTGCTAGCCCAGACCTAACAGAACAACAGCAGCAGCCCCAGCCAACAGTGGCTGCCTGGGACTTACACAGCACCACTGGAGCACGTGGACACAGTGTACACATGGACACATTCTGCAATGAACGTGCTTCAGGCACGTCCTTCCAGCAACGCATCCCACATTTTGTGAGTGCAGTGAGAGAACCAACTCGTCCTGTCAAGAAGAAACTGTGGTCTGTACTTCAGTTGTCTAGTACCACAGATTGCTCCCCTAAACTCAGAGTAGAACAAGAGCTCACATTACCCCTTATTGATGCCTAAAGAGGCCAACCTGGAATATTTATTGGAAAGGCCTTCAGAGGCACACCCTGGGCAGGCCAAAGGCTGCACCCGAGATGGACCCCGAGTCACGAGTTCTTCACACTGTTACAGGTTTGGGCCATTTGCAGATCAGCATAAATTGGCCAATTAAACTTTAGCTAATGATGGAACTGCCCCTCAGCTCGCCCCCCTTCTCAAGGTGCGGGGTTCCACATTTTGGGCCTGGGACGGGCTGGGTGTCCTTGCAGAGCAGGCCTGGAGCGGCTTTGTTATGTCTGTGTGAGCATGAGAGAGCAGCAGCTGCCAGGCTGCGAGGCAGCTCAGAGTCACACACTGGGGATGCAGAATTTTGAAAAATATAAGAGTTAAAACCTAAGGCATCATTATAAACATCAAACTCATTTAATAAAATACTAAAACATAAGAAAGACACAAGTTTAACTGACACTCCCTTGAAACAGTAATTCACACAACAGAGACAACCCGTGGTACTACCTTGGTTAGGGAAACATTGAAATAGAACACCACACCTTGAACAAACACACCCAGTCTACCTAAGATTAAGGGCAACACAGTGCTTACACAGTAATCTGCTTCCAGCTTTGATGCAAGCAGGATTCTGACTAGCTCAGACATTCTTGCACGGTCTACTTGCCACTAAGTATTTTAAGACCGAACTAGTGCCTCTTTCAGAGGACTGAAATACAACAAGTGAAGATGATGCAGTTCAAACTTTGAACTTGAGTAACTCACAAAGCAAAACCCTTCTGTATGTGTACTGGAATGCATAGCCAGAGAATGAGCTGAGAGAGAGAAAATAAAACAGTGACAAGATCTCTTCAGATGCAACTTTGAAAGCAAGCTAAAAAAACCAGAGCAGTTGCTACACAACAATAACAACAATAATAACAATAATAACAATAATAATAATAATAGCAACGTTGTTCGTTTCATCATAGCCAAGAGACTCCTTACAACACCATTTCAACCTCAGCCAATACAGGAATTTTCACTAAACAGCCCTGAAAACAAGCACCCAAACAAACTCTACACTATACCAAGTGCACAATACACAGACCCTCACAAGCAACTGCCTACGCATGCATGGCCCAGTCAGACTCTGTTCTATCCAAACTAGCACACACAAAGCTCCAGGAACCAAGGGACCAAAACAAAATGTATTAGCGACTCAGTACCCAAAAGAGCACACACAAATCTTCAGAAAAGCAACAGACATGTGTTACTTCACCATAGCTATCTCAATAAGTAAAAGAATGGGAGATAAGAGGAACGGAATTTACTCTACAGAGGGATACAGAGCCAAACCAAGTGTCCCCACCTGTGGAAAAGGGCAAAGAACACAGCTAAGACCACCTGCTCACACAGAAGAAAAAATACCCTTAAGAATCTTTTTCCAAAACAGGCTTTTCACGTCACTCTAAGCATACAGGAGTAAACCATACTATTAAGGAAAAAAGAAAAACCGAGATCACGGCCGTACGAACCCCCAGTCCTAACAGTCTGTGAAATGGGGGACACTGCTTTGGAAGGCGCGGGCGGAGATGCTGGACCCTCGAAGACTCGAGGTTCTAACACAACTGTGCTGCACTGCCAGCACCTCACCGAGCCGGCTCCCCACGGCTACGGCCCCGCGGCGGACACCCCGCTCCGCCTCCCGCGGCCAGCCTGCGCTCACCATGGCCTCCACATCGGCCCACGTCGTGTGCGCTGGGTCGGACACGACGAAGCTCCGGGTGTCACCGCGGCAGGTGACGCGGAGGGTCACCCGCGGCTCCATGGCGCGCTCCCGCGGGGCCGGGGACAGCGGCGCCAGCCGTCCCGTCCAGCACAACATGGCGGCCCGAGGGCGGCCGGCCCCGCGCCCTCTGCGCGCGGCTATTGGCTGCGCCGCCTGTCACTCATTCCGCTCGCCGCTCCGGTTGGTCGGGGGGCGGAGCCAGGGGCCGCGGAACCACAACAATAAACAGAGCCGGCCGCGCGCGCGCGCCCGGCGGCCACGCACGTCCGGCGACTGCGCCGCGGCGGGGCCGGCGCACGCCNCGGCGGGGCGTGCGCACGCCGGGATCACGTGGCAGCGGCAGGACCAATCAGACTCGCCCAGCCCGACCCCGCCCCGCCGAGGCGGAAGCAGCCCGTAAGAGGGCGCTGCAGGGGCGCGTACCGACCCCGCGGCCCCGGATTGGCTGCGCGCGGCGGGGCGGAAAGGGCGCGAAACGCGGCGCTCGGAGCGGCGCTGAGGCGGCAGCGGGGACGGCGCCGGCCGCGACCGCGCTCCGGCCGCGCCTGCTGGGCCGCTTCGCCTCGGCCTGCGGACAGGCCTCGCTGCAGGGCCCGGCCGGACCCGAGCTGCCGCCGCGGGAAGCTCAAGTGGTTTCTCTCTGTTTTCAGGATTTGCGACATTTGCTGTGGGGTCTCACCTGTGCTGGCTCGTGTGGGTACGCCCAGGGTCCTTTGCATAAGCACGTCTGCCGTCTTCTTTGTGTGCTTTTCCACCTAGCAAGCCCCTCTCTTTTGCTGTTTTGTGCTCTGCGCCCTTGCTGAGTTTCTCCTGAACGCTGCTGCTGTAAACCCTTTCTGGGCGCTCCTTTGGCTACGAGACAGTCGAGAGGTTTTACTGTCAACATTCAGAGTAAGAACTCCTCTATACTGTAAGGTCTTGCTCAAATAATAACAGCAACGTATTTGTTACCGTTCTGTAAGTTAGAGCAGAGCCGTGCGGGAGGAAGCATAGTCATGGGATGCAACAGAATTTTTTGCAGAAACAAAGCTGATTTTTTTTTTTTTTCTGTAGAGTACTTTTGGATGTGAAGGATGGACTTCTCAGTGATTACTGTTGGACACGTACAAAATGTGCTTTCGGCTATGCAGAAGAACTTGGAGTGCCCAATATGGTATGCTGGGGAATAATATCAGTATAGTTAATTAATCTTTTGGAGTTTTTGGGGGTTTTTTTCCTTTCTTTGAAACTGCTTTGTCAGTCCTACGGCTTACCAGAAAGCAAAGAGATTTGTGCTTAGGGCTAAACATACTGATGTTTTGTAAGGCTCAAATGAGAAAGTGCAAGAAAAAAACTTATATTTTGCTCTTACGTTCTAGTAAATTCTGCTTTTCTATTAGAACGTAAATGCGTCAGTCCTCTATTCAGTGAGGGGAAAAAATGTATCTGATTGGATTAGAGTATTGTTTGTAAAGCAGCGTGGGTTTTTGTCCCTTGTCTCTGAAAGGTAAATGAGGTCTGTAGTTCTCTAACGCAAACAAATACTGACAAAGCAAAGGTTCTGGTTGAAGTCTGGCCCCCTAGTGTCTGTAACTTCTGTGCTCTTGTTTTTGTTTCTCTTGCTGTAGCTTGGAAGTGGTTCAAGAGCCTGTTTCAACAAAATGCGATCACATATTCTGCAGGTAGGTTTGAAAACTTGCAAGTGCAATGCAGTTTTAAATTTTCATATGTAATATTTTTGGTTTTATAATTTTTTAATTCCATATATAACAGTTTTAATTTCCATATATATTTCTTCAGTGTTAATCGTAGATGTATACTGTGGTTTGATGACTTCATGTGTAGCTACTTTAGGGGAAAAAGTCAATTCTGTAGAAGAGAGAACTGCAGCTTCACAAATGTGTCAATGGGGATCAATTAACTCACTAACACCAGAACAAGAATGCATACTTGATTACTCCTAAGTGGTGAATGTGCGTACTCAGTTTTAGGGAAAATAATATCCTTCTTTTGTTGCTATCAAAAGTGTTCTTTTTTCCTAGGTTCTGCATGTTCAAACTTATCAGCAAAAAGAAAAAAGGTGTGGCAGAGTGTCCTCTGTGTAAGACTGAAGTTACCAAGAGGTGAGGAACGCATCTTTGTAAGGGGGCTGGGGCATGAGATGTTTAAACTCTGGGGAAAGGCTAACAATAATCTTAAAATATATTAGCATAAGACTGAAATACAGCAGAAGTGGTTATTAAGTAAGCTGTCTATTTCTAAAGGAGTAAATATAGTACCTTACCTCAATGTAAGCTCTTTCCCGGTGATCACAGGTGAATGCACCTCTCTTAGCAAATGTCTGTGCTATATCAGTGCTTAATCCTTGCAACTGATTTCTCTCCACTAAACCTTCAGGAGGAAAAATATGATATGTTCGCTTCTGTGATAGTTTTAATTCCCATAGAAATGGTTGTTTGGGGGAATTGTGTTGTTATTCCTTGGCAACAATTTCTTGTCTCATCTTCCACTCTGGAGTTTTACCCCTTATTTTTGTTCAGCCAAAATTCTAGAAGTATTTATAGTTGACCTGTTCGTTTGTCTTAAAATAACTGAAACACTGCTGTTATTTCAGAAGTCTGAAAGAAAATTCCAGATTTAAGCAACTAATTGAAGGCTTGTTGGAGACTATCCGTGCTTTTGAGCTTGACACTGGAGTGAAGTGTAAGTGTTGTGATTGTAGGCCCCCAATCTTTTTTAAAAGAAGGTTTCGGCATATCATGATTATTTATAAGGTGTCCCATTTACTGTGCAGTAATAAATATGGGAAGAAGTATCAAAAGGTTTTTTCTTGGATATAGAAGCATAAGTTCCATTAAGTTTCCAAGATTTTCCTAGAAAAACCTTTTGAACAGCTTTACTGTGTGTTTGATGACTCTAGCCAATCTTGTGTTCCGTTCCTGAAACATGGCTACATGTGTATCAAATAATTTTAATCTATAACTGTGGGGCAGAGTCCTGCTTTTGATTATGCCCAGCCTTGCAGTTTAATCTGTTAAACAGTCTCAGAGCCTGAATTAGCAGGTGATGTAGCTGTGTTTGTTAACTCATCCCATTCAGATAGATCCTCAGGGAATCCAAATTTACCCTTTCTAGAACTCAGTGCCTTAAGGGTGTTGTTAGGGGATTGCCAAGTCAGGCATGTGCCTGTTTATATTCTGGTAAACAAGACATTGTGGTTGGGGGCAGATGGTAGTGTTTTGTATATTGTGCTATAAAAAACTGACTTTATTTTTTAATTTCTTTTAGCTTGCTCAGACACTAGAATTAGATCCTGTTCTTGCTAGATTGTCTGTATAACCAATATTGGTTGAGAAAATTAGCTTTTTGCTTATTACTTGAAGAGTACTCAGAATGATCAGACTAGTAATTCAACAAGATTTCTTTCTTGGATAAACATATTTTAGCTGTATATGCACTAAGTACATAGGGTCTACACAAGTCTATTTCATTAATATATAATACTTGAGTCATACTTAGTGTAAACTTTTTTTTTTTTTTACCTAATAACATTTTTCAGTTTTAAAGAGTCATCGCTTTCCTAAAACATCCACGGAAGCCACTGCTGCTGAGTCCCTGTGTAAAGAAAGTTCTGTCATCCAAAGTAAGGGCTTCAGAAACAGGAGAAAAAGTGCTAAAGGAAATGGACAAGAAAACTGCACCTTGGTAACTGTTTATTCCCATTTTATTTTTGTGGATTGTTTAAAATATATTTGGAATGTGTGTCTATGCATATACATAAAAGAATGAAGCAGGAGATTTTGGGTTGATCTCAGATTGCTCTTTGACTTGAGTAATATTCTGGACAAGGACATCTATATATTTTTTGTCTTCCTAACTTACTTGAGAAAGATGTTTGACCTGAACTTGAAGACCTGAACTTATATGTAATATTGCCATAATACAGTCTGTTATTGAGACTAGGATTGAAAACTTGTTCAACCTGCTTGTTTCATGAGGCTACATAACCATTTGTAGGGGTTTTACCTTTTTAGGGGTAAGATCATAACTATGTCTTAGGATTCATAAGGCATTACCCAGCTTAGGGTAGTTGCTGTGTATGTGACTGTCCATGGCATGTTGTTTGTTTTCATCTGCTTAATGCTGAATAGAATGTTAGACAAAAGAGAATGTAAGATCAAGCTGTTAATGATTTGATCTGTTAAATGCATGACACATTGTTTCTATTGACACATTTCATTACTGATGTCAATATGATAAATTACTTGTACTGTATTGTGCATAGAAGCTACCAATGCATGTGAACTAAGTATTTATATCAGCCCCCCTGTTAAAGTTTAAATAGCTATGATTTTTTTTTAATATCCCACTGTTATGAATAGCTATTCCTTTTGATTTTCCTGTCAGCAGGAAGCTAGTGTGAATATTCAGCTTACGGATACCAAAATGTGTCACCCAAGAAACAAACCCCAGAAATGTGACCGTCAAAAAAGTATTTATATGGAGTTTGGTAAGATCTGTTGTAAATCCACACTAATTGATCATATGTAAAATGCTTGCAAAGTAATGAAAGGTGGTTATGTTCAAAGTCTTTATAAACACCAATTTCTCCTCAACACTCCAAATGACAACAAAGGGAAAAATAATGGACAGTTCCAAGTTGGTAAATCAAAAGGGATTTTTACATCATTATATCATGGTGAATAATGCTGCTGTAGTGAACCCTTAAGCCTTGGTGTACAAGATCCAGAGAAGATGTTTACAAATGTGCGAAAAATTATAGCTGCTATAGCTAAAGGTAGCTGCTGTTTTCTGAACAATACTAAGCCTTGTCACCAGTGCTTGAGATGAGAATAAAATCTGTTTGTGAAATGAATATTTTATTGCCGTCTATCCAGCTTTTCAGAATTTTATTTTATCTGGTGTTGACTGCTATGAGAAACAAGACAGATGCCATGCATAGCTTATTTTTTATGCTGTTCCTTCAAGCAAGGAATTGCTGCTTTTAACAGGGTAGGGTTTGTTTCCTCGCTTTTTTCTTTATTGCATCTGCCAGGATCAAAGGATCTGTGACAGACATTTGAATATATTTCTTCGACTTCCAGTTCAAAATTCTAAATACTAGTAGCTGTTTTGTGTATAAGTTTAGAAATTAGAAACTAACTGTTAGCTAATTAACTGTTTGTTACCAGTCACTGTATTTAAACACAATTTTATGCTGGAGTCATGTAGATATTTATATATAGAAATCATTATAATTAGGTAAAATGCTTCACAATTGGACTTGATTTCATCTGCTAAAAGTTGAAAGCATCTAGCTCTAGGAAGGTCTAGGTATGTATGTGATGATAAGCGCTGAATCTGGCAAGTCACCTTTCTCTGAATCATTCCAACCAGAGTAACAGCTGATTTGTTTTCAGGCTCTGAATCATCTGAAGAGTTTTTTAAACAGGCAAGCAAAACTGGGTAAGTAAAAGTGATTCAGGAATTCATATTTTCTAAGGACAGTAGTTCAATATTCTCATTTCCTATGTGCTAGTTTCTTAGCATAGGACTGATAAAATTCTTAAGCTGACAAATGATTTTCAGCTTCGAGGGCATTAGGGTAGAATGGGTAGCTGAATTCCAAGTTTGCCATATTGCATGCTTTAAAACTGTTAAATGTTTTGTTGCTTACATAGATCTTCCATAGAAAAGTAGGTAGTGTGCTTTAGAAAGTAACTATTAAATTCAAGATTGCGAGAGAGGATCTTCTAAAGAAATGGCCTGAAACTCTGAAGGGATCTAGTTGTGGTGAGTGTCAATCGTGCAGCTTGACTCCTCCAGAAACTATTTCAGAGAGCAAAAAGGGAAAAATTAATATCATCTGTTATTCAGTCTGCTGTGGTTGTATCTGTAATGAAAGTAGATTTCCTTTCCCAACAGGTTTGAAGACAAAGGAGCAGTTGAGATTTCTTCTCAAGTAAGGCTAGAAGAACTTGAGAGTGCTGAGAAAGGGAATGAAAATTCTTGCGATGCGCAGCCTGACAAGCTGTGTGCCAAAGAAATAACACTACCAAATGTCATAGGTGTGTTGTTGTTTTGGTGACAAAGATGATTAAGCTTGAAAGAGACCACAAGTTAACATTTTTATTTCACCTGATTGTGCGTGTATATATATATATTTATATATACTTGCAGTCTTGTATAATGTAGTTCTGTTGATGCCTACAGCTGGTGACAGTGTAATACAAGACTACTCCTGTAGACTAGATACTTAAAATTTGGATGTCTTATGCACAGGAACAGAAAGGAAAAAAAGTAACTTGATCAAAGTACAGAATTTAACCTATTCTATGTGAGCCATATTATACCTTATAGTACAAATGAAAAAGCACTGGCTGATAATTCATCTAAAAAATTAGAAGAACATGAAATATGATCTTTCTGTCTTTCTCTAGAGGGAGATTTGTACAGTGTAATATTCTGGTTTGGGGGGAAATAACAGCTCTTTTAAAACAAAGTAGCCATTAAGCCTGTTATTGTGCTTGTGTGTGTAAAATAGAGCTTAATAATTTATAATACCTGTAAATCTAACAGGTGAAAGTGATTTCTCAAAGGAAGGTTTGAGCAAGAAAAGCACTCAGAGCATCACTGAACATGCCAAACCTGACCAAGTGAATGTGACTGAATGCCAGAGTTCTCCTTTAAATGTTCTTGCTGTAGACCTGCTCCCAGAGCAGTGTGACAGAATAGGTGATGCCAGTCCCACAGTGAATGGGGACACATCATTCTTTAAGAACTCAGAAGAAATGGATGAAAAGAAAACCCAGTGCAACAGTAAAAACCAAGAGTTTGATTCAGAAGATAGCTCAGAGAGCAGGCTGGATAAAAGCAAGGAAATGGATACTGCTGTACAAAGTGTGGAAGCTGTAGAGGCGTATGAACCTGAGAATGACTCCTTCTGTGACAAAGAACTTCCTCTGGAGAAGCTACTTCAGCCAGATACACCTCACTCTGCCACCCTGAATAAAGTCTCCAAGAAGAGACTGAAGCGGAGCATTCAGAAAGTCAATGAATGGTTTACAAAAAGCAATGAGATTTTGTCTTCTGGTTCTTCCCTGGATGAATCTGCTGTATCAGCTGATGTTTCAGGTGAAGGAGATCTGTGTTTGTCAGATCAAGAGTCCTGTATCTCAGAAAAAACTGACCCTATGGTAAATGCCATGGAAATTGCAGCAGTTGAAGGAAACAAGAGGTGGTCAAAACAAACAGCAGATGACATCAAAGACAAAATATTTGGAAAAACATACAGGAGAGAGAGGAAATCAAATCCCCCTTCTGCCTTAAAACACATTTTACCTACTACAAGAAAGGAAGACGTGGCTGCTGATAAGTGCCTGAATAATTTCAGCAAAGACAGACTCAGGCGAAAAAGGAAGACTGCCTGTGTCCTGCAACCTGAGGATTTCACCAAGAGAAAAGATACAGAAGAGGCAGATGGGGGCCCTCAGAGTGTTAATTGCCGCCTTGGAGATACTAACAAGAAAGGATGTGATGAAAGTGTTGCTGCCAATGAGAGTCACCTCTCTCAGAATAGACCAAATAATGCACTAACAGAACCTGAGGAAGGAGGAGGATCCACATGGAAGAAAGCTGCTGAGAAGATCACTAGTAAGCACTGTGATGAGGAACTAGAAATGTACAACTGTGATCAGAAAAGCACCAAAAAAAGAAGTTCTGCAGCAAAAAGATGCAGGCATTCTAGTAGAGCAATGTGTGCTCTACAGTTAGTAGTGGATAGAAGCTCTGTTTTCCCTGATGCAGCTGAGCCACAGATTGATAGCTATCCAAGCAGCGGAGAGCCCAGGAAAGTTGATTCTGAGCAAAAGCAAGTCAGACGCAGCAGAAGGCTTCAGTTACTTTCTGAAGAAATTACAAAAGAAACAAGAAAAGGAGTAAAGGGAGCAAGAAAGATTACCAGTGATCGTGGAAGGTCTGCCTCTGGAGACCAAAGGAATGTGGCAACTGACTCTGCTGAATGCAAAGACCTGTGTGAGCCTCAAGGTATGTTGAGTTATGAGCCAGCCACTAATTTGAAGGCAGGTGATCTGGAAGCAAATGAAGTGCAGGTTAGTCTAAAGAATTTATCTGACAGTGCAGAAACTGGAAAAAGTCTGTTCAATCCTTCATCTTCATGTCAGCCTTCAAACTGTGGTTCCATTGCACCTCATACAAGTTCTCAAGACAATGAAATACAAGGTAGCCCGCTCCTCCTACAACCTCCTTCAGTGTCTCCTGTGCAAACTGCTCCTCACCAGACTGAGGAGATGACTGAATCACCTACTGCCTTTCCCCAGGAGTGTGGGAATGATTCACAAAGTGTTCCAGGAGACTTCAAAACTGATAAGTTGCCAATGACTAAAAATGTTTTGGAATTGACTAAGGAAGCTGAAGACAGCGATTTAGACACGCAGTATCTGCGAAATATATTTAGGCATTCAAAGCGCTCATCCTTTAGCCTTTTCCAGACTCCGAGGCAGGCACGTGCAGTGGAAGGTCCTGCTTCTGAAACTTTATCATGTGCTGCTCAGGGAGAAAATAAACATAGCAAACAATTACAACCAGAAAGCTTGCAAGAAGAGAAAACGGTTGCTCAAAGCTTGAGCAGGGTTTCTGAGCAAGAGAAGCTTAAGGCCTGTGAGTCTGCCTGTGTTGATCAAAATGTGTCTTCCTTTGTCGTCAGCACAGGAGAACACAGGGGTGATATTTCACAGACTGCAGAGGAAGGGACTCTGGCAGCAGCGAGAACAGGGACTGCTCAGACTGAGGACAAAAACAGATTGCTACAAGAAGAGCAGGGCAACGAAAAGTCAGTGTCAACTGAGACAGGGATAGAAAGTGAGTTGAGACAGAATCCCATCCAAAGTAATAGAAGCCAAAGTGATCAGAGTCACACAGAGGAGCATGATTCCAAAGAAACGGATTTAAACACAGGCCAGGAAATAGGCTTCAGTTCAGAAAGCAATCAAGCAGGAAAGACTGAAGCTGCTGATTGCAAAGGACCAATTCTACATTTTCAATCCAGGTCAATGATTTGTCCTGCAACTTGTCAGCAAAGCCCTGCTGAATTCAGCTGTGAAGTTGCGGAGACAAAAAGCAGCGAAAGAGAAAGAAAATGTGTGAAGGGGAATGAAGAACAAGAAGCCCAAACTGTTAGCACAGCAAGGCCTGACTGTTTAGCTGCAGAGGCTGTAGAAGAACCTCTTATGGGGAACAGTGATCTTACAGGTTTGTCTGAAACCCCTGATGGCTTACTGCGCTCTGATACTGATATTGAAGAGAACACCAGCTTCTGTGAAACTGATAGGAAAGAGCAATCTGCAGTGTTTGTAAAAAGTGACAATGCCCTGGGAAAAGACCTGCACAATAGAAAGGCAAGTTCTAAGCCGAGATCTCGAGGTACTCGCAAGTCTCGAAGACGAGTGCAGAAACTGCCATCTTCAGATGAAGAGTCCTGCGAGGACGAAGACTTACCATGCTTTCAGACATTAATCTTTGGCAAATCAGCAAGCACACCTTTGCAGATTGATAAACAAATGACATCTGTGGTAGAGTCTCCAGTGAGTCCCGACATGTTGCCTCACAGTGTGAGTAATGATGACAATATCGTGCAGAAAGTGCCTGAAGCTGCCCTGAGTAACGTGTGTGTTTCACCAAGCCAGGAGTCAGAATGCTCTGTCAACTTATTTTCTTCCCAGTCCAACATCTCTGAAGAATCAGTTAATGGAGCACAAGAGCTGAAGAAACATTCACCAGAAGCTCATGTATCCAAACAAATGAGCAGTGTGAATGACAGTAAAGAAACTTTCCAAAATTGTAATGGAGGGCTGAAGAGAACTGAAGATGAATGCCAAGAAGACCCAGACATGGGAGCAAACCTAGGTACAAACCAAGATTTTTATCTCTGCAGCTGTTTTTATAATGTCCTTACACCAAGGTTTTTGGTGTCTGCATGGGAGCTTTGTTCTGTGTTTATGGGGTGCTCGCTCTTCTAGAGGAATGTATCTACCTTAAACAATCTAACAAAAAACGCTCAGTGGTTTATTTCCTGAAATTATGTTCTTCCAGGGTTCTTTGTTCAGAGCACAAATGAACAGACTGAGCATTAGAGACTGACTGTCTAATGGGAATTAGTTTTTGAGGGAAATGCTAGTTCTCTCACTGCAGTGTGATACTTGCATCATCAGCAAAATTTCACAGCCTATCCAGGCTTTTTCCCCAGATGAAATGTTTGTTGAAGTTGGCCATAGGATTTTGTAGTGGATATTTTGACCTTTTTATGGCCTTTGTAAATGTTTAGGGCTCTTCCATCGCTGTTGAAACACTGAATTCTGTTTACTTTGTCATGTGTGTGACATGGTATTCTTTGAAATGTTCGCTTAAAGTAGATCTGTCCTTCTAGCTTCAACATTTTCAAAACTTGTCACTTTAGTGTTATAGTTATTAGTTCTCTAAAACCTCTACATGGTAAAAGATCATGGATAATGTTGGTTGGTTTGTTGTTTGGTGGGGGTTTTTCTTCAACCCAGGGTTTGTTTTTTTTTCCACCTTCTTCAAGGTGAAGCATCTGGATACGAAAGTGAAATAAGTATTGTGGAAGATTCATGTGGACCATTCTCTCAGGGTGAAATCCTCACTACACAGGTGAGTTTATGCACTAAATGCTAGAAGCAGCTTGCATTCTAGGAGATAAGCAAGCACATGAAAGCTGTGAAGAAAATACAGTGGAAAACTTCTTTCATCATAATTCTTTGTCACTAAATTACTTCCAAAAGCATAATTAATGAAGAGCTGTAGAGCTGCTTCTATGCCATTATTTGTCCAACTTTGCTTTGCCTGGTGACCTTACACTGCAGCAGCCACAGCTTGTTTTGTGGTATTGGTAACAGGGCTTAATTGTGGGAGATGCTAATTAATGCATCTCCACCCTTGGCCAGTGCTAGAAATATCAGCTCCCTATATTTAAAAGCTTTCATGATAGCAATTTATAAGGATTTGGTGATAAGGATTAGATTTGTTACAGTAGATATTTAGAGACTTGTCTTCTATGTGTGAAGATTAAATCAAATAATTCCACATTAGAATAAATCAAATAATTCCATATTAGAATATTATAGATACAAGTCCCAACAAGCAGTGTCTAATGAAAGGTGTGTCTAGCAGTGTATTTTTTGTCTGCTGTTAATATCCTGAATGCTGCTTAGTGGCCTGGCTTTATGTATTGGGTGATTTGGAGTGGGGTTTCAGTTGAGGGTTAGGGGCTTGGGGTTTTTGTTTGTTTGTTTTGCTTTGGGTAGGTTTTTTTTTATCCTATGTGACTTTAAGTCTTATGCCAAATCTCTCTTCAGCATTATCAGCCCTATGGGCTTTATGTATGTCAAAGAAAAGTGAATTTAATTTGTGCTTTATGGGTGCTTCTGTTTACAGGATCAGTGTAAAATGTAGTCAGCTGGCAGGGAATTGCTACCTAATGTATCTCCATGGATGGAGATACTGGGATGTGCCTGGGCTGAATGGATTAATGGCAGTATGGGTGGGGAATTTTGGTTTGTGGTGTGGTGATGGTTTTCTGTTTGTTTGGGGCTTTTTATTGGTTCAGTAACAAAGAGGCTCCACATGGTGCCAGTTCTGGAGCTACAAATGGAATATTCAGTTCTGTGGAAATTGCTTCATCACGTAAGGTGAAGGGTCTGGGTTGTTAAAAAGGTCCTTTGAAACCCTGAGCTATTCTTATGAGGACCTGCCTATGGCGTGTTTGTAATCATGTGATTTTTGAAGGGGAACATAAGGAAGAATATTATGAAATATTTTAGTCCTTTGAATGATCTTTGGGGCTTCTAGTAATGGTGGAAAATGAAGACTCAATTTAAAATCTAATAATGAATATCATGTATCGAACTACTAATGCAGTTTGGACAAAATTACTTTTAAATAAATTTGTGCAGGAGTTGGGTTGTTTTCTGTTCTGGTTGATTAAACTCTGAGACATCTAAACTGAAATAACTGGCAAAACCTGTGTGTGGTTGTTTGGGTGTTTTTGCTTCTGATGTGGGGTGTGTACACTATTTGCTCCAGTAAAAGCACCATAGTCACCTTTTGAACACGTGGCAAAAACTAATTCAAAACTTTTGCCGTTTCTCATTTTCAAGTGTTTGTTAAAGAAATTAATCCTGACTTTGCTAATGTTGGCATTCTTGTGCCTCCCTTGCAGCAAAAGAATGCTATGCAAAATAGCCTGAAAAAGCTTCAGCAAGAAATGGCTGCGCTGGAAGCAGTGCTACAGCAGCATGGGAGTCAGAGCTGTGAAGTTCTACCTGTCCATAGGGAGCTGCCACATGCTGGTACTGAAGGAACATTTGAAATGGATCAAAGGAGAGAAGAAAAAAGGTCAATGGTTTTGTTCAGAGTTTGGGGGTTTTTATGTTTATTTCTAAATTTTTATTCAAAAAAAAAAAATCTTAAAATCTCTGAGCTTCTGAGAAATTACAGTAGTTGCACTGTTGCTGCATTTTTCTGATACTTAGACTGAAAAAGGTATTAAAATCAATTTCTGTCTCTCAAGGTCTCCAGAATTGTTGCTTCCATCTTCTAAATCCTCTTTAACAAAGAGAGCAGATCTGGAGAAAGGCCTTGAGTGTGACAGTGTTCTAAAGAATGAAATTCCCTCTGAAAAGACAAAACCTGTGCAGGAAGCAGTGCAAGAATACAGGCAGTGTCAGCTTGAAACAGGTAACATTTAAGAGAAACCCAGTGCATTTTTATTTCTGGTAGTTTTCTCCTGTTGACTTTTCATGTTTTTATACATCAGCAAGGTATAGCTTTTTCCTGTAAATCACGGATTTTAATTTATATGTTCCTGGTCATTTTAAAAAGGTATTACTGCTTTGTTTGGTAGCCCAGCTGTATGGCTGCCCCTCCAATGCAGCGTGACAGCATTGTGACAGTAATAGGAGTTTTTTCTGTCTTACTTCTAAATTCAGATGCTTCGACAAATACACTGCTAAAAGTCTCACAGATCAGGAAAAAGTAATGATAGAGGCAAAGATGAAGTAATAAACACATAAGGAGAGGAAGTAACTGCAGAATTTAAACCTAAAAGAGAGCAACAGCCTTATACCATGACTACAAGAAAGAGATGCAATTTTATCAAGGAGTTTCTCAATTTCTCTTTTCCTTCAGAAAACACAGAGGAGCAGAAATCTGGGACCAGGCAAAACAGTGCATCTGTCTCATCAGATCTTTTTGGAAATGTGACCCAGAGTCCAGATAACGCTTCCTCCTCTGTAAGGCTTTTTACCCCTCACACTGCAGAAGCTACAGATGGGCCTGTCATAGCTCAGAACTCTGATAAAAGCATTGGCCCAGGACACAAATTGAAGAGAAGTGTTTGTTTTCCTGCACCTGTTCTGCACAGTGCAACTGGGAAAGAAAATGTTGCAAGTCCAGTTGTGACTAAGAGGAAAGAAATGTCAATTGTGGCATCAGGTCTGAATCACAGCGAGCATGTGAGTAAATTTCAGAATTTTGAGATCATTAGTTAATGATTCCTGATTACCACTACAGTCCTCAATAGAGACTCTCTAAGTATAATAAATCTCTAAGTATAATAAAACTAATCTTGTAGGAATTGGAGGTGAGTAATACAGCACCTTAAGTCAAACTTTATCACTCCTAAGACTGTGAGAATGCTGCCTGTAATGGCACTGTTAAGCTTAGTGAAGTTTGAACTTTTTAAATGATCCCTAATGTCTGGGGGAAAAACACACGATTCCAAAGCCAGAGGACTTCTAGAAAGCCTTGGGACTGGGGAGGGGCTGTGTGGGTGTTTGGTTCAGGTAGTGTTCCAGGTGATGCTGCTTCACCCAAATTCTGATCCATAGTGAGTACTTCTGTAAGTAATAATTCTGAGTTGCTAATAAAGTTGGTTTTGCACTCAATTTCCAGAAGGATTTGGCTTTTGGGTTATGAAACACACACCAAGAGCTCTGCTTTACTTTAGTTTGTTGAATGGTGCCAAACCTGACTTAAGGAAATGTACATTCTGTGTGCCAACACATAAAACTGTTAAAGTAACCATCCTGTTACATTCTGCTCCTACAAACTGGGGCTGCTGAGAGGGTTTAAAACTGTTGCTAACTATTAATTTTCTTAACTACTTTTCAGTTGGTGGTCCAGAAGTTTGTGAAAAAGACTCAGAGCACTTTATCTAATCACATTACTGAAGGAACAACCCACGTCATAATGAAAACAGGTTTGTTGGGAGCTGGGGGCCCAAATCCTGTATTGGCAGACCATATAGAATTTTACCTTCAGTCTAACCAACAAGCAGGCAGGTCAGCAGCAAATTTCAGTAAGTCTGAGGAAAAGGCATTGATTGTTTTCTCTATTGTACGTTTTTTGTTTAAGCTTGTGAATCTTTCACAGAATCAGTGTGAGGGCATGTTTTTCCTTGTGTAATTCAAGGTTAATGTTACTTCATATTTGTTTCTCCAGCTGCTTGGTCATAACTTCCAGGTGTTTACAGCACACTAGTGTGAAGCAGTTCAGAACCTACCAAAAGAAAACAAAGATAGTTCCCAAAGAAATCATGCTTTTTCTTGCCTCTTATCTTTACTGAATAATTGAAAAAGGACTCACAAGTGGTACACGTGACTCCTTTCTGCTCATTTCCTTCAGTTTAGTAGGATCACGACCCTGGATTGTTGGAACCTTTTTATAGTTTTGATATTTTGCTGCTGCACTTAGCAAAAAAATGTTTGCTTTTACATACAAATAACCTGACCTGTGGTTTTTTGCTGATGGCAAAACTAAAAGAGCTTTTACTCTTGTTTGCTCTGCAGATGAGGAGCTGGTGTGTGAACGGACACTGAAGTACTTCCTGGGCATTGCAGGAAGAAAATGGGTAGTTAGTTATCAGTGTATGTATAACTTGTTTTGGAGGTCTTTGCCCTTCTGCCATGAATGCAGTCTTCACTTGTTACAGTAAAGAAAAAGGATCTCTTCATGTCTTGCCATCTGATGTTTTGCAGTGTTTCTTCTAAATACTTTAAAAGAAATTAAAATTTGAAAACACAAGCAAACAGCAATTTCAAGCATCTTGCTCTTGTGAATACTTTTCCTGCATTCAGATAGCCACATTGGATTGCTCTCCACTGTGGCAAAAGCCTTTTTTCTCTCTTCATTTAAATCTTTGCGAAGCATGGCATCAATTAGTGTAAAATTAATATTATTGATAAAAAGTAAAAAAGTTCTTTAAGTTCTTTCAGTGTTATACTGTACTCCTTTAGTACAAATACCTTCAACTTAATATAGCAACGAAGTCAGACCACTGGTAGTGGAAGAACCATTTGGCTGGATAAAATGACTTTTCTTGTTCTGATCTTTTTATTTAGGGATAATCCAGTCTTTTAAAGAAGGAAGGATACTGGATGAGGTAGGTCTTTTATCTTGAGTGAACTGTCAAATGGTTAAGTAATGCTGTTACATGATGGACTTATCAGTTACCTCAGATATTGTCTAAACATTTAATATGGAATTTTAGCTCTGAAACCTGGGATTATAGTTTTACCAAATGCTGGGACCAAAAGCCACACTTAGGCTATATGTGTTCACTGGCATTGAAGACATAATGAGACCCTATTATTTTTTTAACAGGTTATAGATGTATTTTTTATTATTCCTACTAATATTAATAGATTATAGCATAGAGCGAAAGATCTATTATTTGCTTAAGGAAATAATGTTATGTACAGATAATTTCTATCAAATAAGACTTTACTGATAAGACAATTATAGTCATGGAGTGTGCTGCTGCTTTTACTTAGTTTGCTGACTACTATGCAGTTTGACTACAATTTGTTTCTTTAAAAATTGCCTGATGCTGCAGGGGTTTCATTACTCCAGCATTTCTTTTGCAAAGCCTTTTAATTCACATTCTGAACACACTCATAGATTTTCAGTTCTGAAATCTGACATCTTCCTGTTTTGATGCAGAACTTTGACAGGAAGGTGTTCTCAGTCTCTAACTTCTGATTCCTTGCTTATGTTCTGTTCCAGGAGAACTTTGAAGTTCGAGGAGATGTAATCAATGGGCGAAACCATCAAGGTCCTAAGAGGGCCAGACAGGCTCTGACTGAAAAGGTACAAGCACGTCAGGGATGCAAACTCTGCCCTGCTCTGGCTGTTTCCGACATGTGGCTGTGCTGGCTGAGTATCTGGAACTTCTTCCAATTTCTCTGCTCTTCTGTATACACAGAGTTGTACAAATTAGGCATTTTTATACATGAAAGGTGAGCTCTGTCAGCAGCAGAGCAGATATTCTGAAGTGACTCACTAAGCTTGGAGTGAGTGCTATCTTTTTATAATGTAGGGTTAGTGGTCTTTAATATTCTTTTGGTTTGTGGGTTACAAAGAGCTTTGGATATGCTTTGTGAAATAGTGATAACTTGATAACAAGCCCTGGAAGTGCAATGAAAACAGCATGTTAAGCACTGTCCTTTAAAAACCCCACATGAACTTTAACATGTTCTTTGCTTTCAGATCTTTAAGGACTTTGAGATCTGTTGCTATGGACCTTTCACTGATATGACTACAGGTGTGTCATTTTAGCAGAATTGGATGAATGGTTAACATAAAAAATATTTGGAGCTGTGCATTCACCAGAATTTTACATTTGACATCTTCTTGGATAATTTTTTACTTCTTTTCCTCTGAAACTTTAAAAATACCTACATTGGGTAAAGTGTAGGTAAAGAACTCTATCCGGTTCCATCTCCAAATGGAGTGGAAATGATGTTTTCTATTTGGACGTCCTCAGACAACCCCCTGGCAATTTTGCTGCATTTCAAACTAGGCCTTTTATCTAGTTTCTGATTCTCTAGTGTTGAAGGAAAAGCATTAATGTCATACTGTCTGGTAATTGGTATTGATGCTCTTGAACACTCGTATTTGAGCATTTTTTCTTCTGTCTTAGTAAGCAGTTCCTAAATATCCTTTTTCTAGCAGTTGACACATCCCTATTGTAGCCTCCTGTCTATAGGAACAGGTGTTAAAAGTGAAACATGACAAAGCCAGTAGTTAATATACAAAGAAAAAGCTGTTAAGGAGAGCTTCGTTTTTTACTTTTAAAATTTAATAAAGTGTGTTACATGTTTTGAAAATTTAAGCTGTAATATTTTTACTTAAAATATTTGTACCTGACTTCCCATTTTTGTGGCTTATTCAGCAGGTACTTTTTGATTTGTCCAATGTAATTTTATTTTTGACTGGGTTGAAATATGCTCACATCTCTTGACATTTACAGTAATTGCTACAAAGGATGCAGTGCTTTCACCTGCTGCAGTGATCCTCAATTGTGGCTCTTATACTTGAGAGACTTAATCTTCTTCACTACTAATTCAACAAATTGGTGGAAATTAAGTACTTTGGCTACTTTTGTTAATGAGAGATAATCACAGTTCTAACTTCTGACTTTTAATTTTCATTTCATGTCTTGCATCCTTATGATAAGAGGAAATAAATTGTGACTTTAAGTTTTGGGCATGTGTTCCATTGCTTTTTTAGGGTTTTGTTTTGTGCAGACCTGACTCTAGGGGGTGAGGGAGGAGGGAGTTGATGTTCTCTAGCAGGCTTGAAAGTGAAAGGACTTATTTTCTACAGAGGCTAACATCTCTTTCAAATGATGGTGGTTTGTGAACTGGAACAGACACAGGAGGGCTTAGGGAATAGTGTCAGCTTCAATGTGATATAAACCACTGAAGTAACTGACTGTTCATCTGATTTCTTCAGAACATCTGGAGTGGATGGTGGAGCTCTGTGGTGCCTCTGTGGTGAAGCAGCCTGATCTGTTCACGCACCCAGCAGTAAGTGTTGGTGAATGTTGCCCTCCCACAGTTTTGAGAGCTGTCTGCACAGCCTGGCAGCGTCCTTTGGTTCTAGGCCTGGCCAACCTGCACTAGAAGACAGGCTGCTTGTAGTGGAGAAATGATTGATGTTGGCCAGATAACTAATTTGTCTTGAAATTAGCACTGAGCCTCCCTTTCCAGCACGAAAAGCCTTTTAGTGCCTGAATGTAGTCACAGCATTTCTGGAGAGAAATCACAGAAGAATCTTAGAAACTAATGTCTTTCTCCCTCTACTACTTCTTGAATTCCTCTCTGAAGTGATGCTCTGAAGCAGAGTTAGCCTAGTTATTGCTCTCTGAAGATGGATATGAGAATGAGAATTATGTGAGGACAGACAACAATAGCATTTTTATTTTTTAATCTTAAATTCCTAGAATTCTACTGCTGTTGTGGTTGTGCAGCCAGATGCTTGGAAGGAAAACGCGGATTACAGAGGTAAAGTAACCCTGTCATGAGCTGCTTTCTGGTACACATTGAGTGTCTTTATCACATCTGCCCTTTTAATAGCTAAATATCAGAGGTTTGCAGGGGAATCCAAATTCTACTGCATCTGGAGGTGGAAGTACGTCTTGAAAGAAAAACCTAGAAGGACAAAGCATATTGTCTAAAGAACCAGCAACAGAGTCTTAAAAGCTACTCTGGCAGGTGAAAGCTATTGCCTCAGTTGCCCTCTGTGTATCATCAGCTTTACAGAAACTTTTCTAATTGAATAGTTTTTAAAAGATGGTGAAAGGTGTCCTTGGAGGACTAGTAAGATCTAGGAGAAAGCCTCAGATGGAACATGATTCCCTTGGTCTGGAAAGGTTGTGTTAAAAAGCCTTAATAGATAGAGTTTTGCATTTTTTTCTTTTAAGCAAAATGCTCAGGAGGAACCTTGAGGCTTTGAAAGTGCAAGTGTTCCAGACTGCCTCAGAGATAGTGGGGCTCTGCAGTGAATGGGAGCTAGTTAGTCTACAGTGAAGTCCAGCAAAACAGTGGAGCAGGATGATGATGTAAAAAAACCCCAGCTGTTTCCATGGCACTGGAAAAATGAGAAAATAAAAAGATCCTGGAATGAAGAAGAACTGAAAGCACTTCAGTAATTTTCTGTTGCTTCTGTCTTAATGAGACTCATTGCCTGTCACACACTCAGTATGTCTGGGCAGACAGGAACCAAAGCTCTGTCACTGAGATCCTAAATTAAAAGATAACAACTGCATTCTTTGTTTTTAGTGTTTATGTTGTGTTCACTGCTGCCTGCTTGGCCAGTTGCCAAACAGCTCCTCTTTGGAGCAGCAGTGTTACCTGCCTTGCTAAAGGGAGTGGTGGTGCCACATCACTGGTTTTAGACTCCGGTTTTCATCGAGGCTTTTTAAATGTCACAGATAAAGCAAATAGCTTATTCTGAAAGACATCAGTGGACTCACCTTAGGCTTGTTTGGACTCCTTGATAACAGCTGTATCATTTGTGTCTTTGTCTTGCAGCAATCCACCAGCAGAACAACGTTGCCGTGGTAACTCGGGAATGGGTCCTGGACAGCGTGGCTTGCTATGAGCGCCAGGAGTTCAGTGCTTACCTCACGTCCTAAGGGTGAACAGCAGTTCTTATTAATAATAAAATTACTTAAACAATGTCACCATCTCAAGGTGGAATTACCCACTGTTCTTTAAAGCTTTACATTAACTTAAAGAACTATTTTGAAATTATAGATGTTTAAACAATTTTTAAAAGTTAGAAAATGTAGCATGTGGCCTCCTCAGAGAAATGGTGATACATTATTTGCCACTGCAGCCAGTTTCTATTTAGTTACTTGAGGATATGTTGGAGACAGTCATTTAAAAGAAGAATATTGGGCTCCGGGCTTGAATTAAAACATACTGGCACTCTGGAGTAACCTTCATATTTTCATTTTGTTTAAATACAAACCCTGAATACTATTTTGTGATTATTAATGCATCAGCCTTGGCCACTGATGGATTGTGGTGGTGCTGAAAACTCAACATACAGCTTTCCTGTTGTGTATCAAAGTGTCAGCTCACCCTAACCAGAAGCACTATCCACAGGCATGGTCCCCAGAAAGCCAGTGATTGAGTCCAAGCAGAAGGCAAGTCTTAAAACCAGGAACCTGTACCAGCATTGTCAGTCTGATTTCTGACAAGTGTGTGAGTCACTGTGAAAGGACAGTGAATAGATGCATTTTAGTATCCCGGTGACCCACAATAAGCCCAGTAAGAATCTGCTTCTAATAGTCCCTGCTTGCAAAATGAGACTGCAAAGAAATTGGTTTTTTTATGAAAGAAAATATCTTGCTTATTTCTGTTGCCAAGCAATTCAACTTCTAGTTTTGTACTTTGAGAGCAGAAAGAGAACCTGGTCTCATGAACTGGTTGCTTAAAAGGTGTAGCTAAGTTCAGAAAATTGTTTTGTGATAAAATGCTGCTGTCTTGGAAAGTTTAAGAAAGTATGTTTATATATATTTGAATGCACAAAGGAAATAAAGTTATTTTGGCAAATATTTTACCTTATTTTGGCAAATATTTTACCTAATTGTTTAGCTTTTCTTACTTGAACCAGTCCCTCAGCCTCTTCATTGAGGTGTATATGAAAAAATCCCTAAGTCCAACCTCCTGAAAGGGGGAAGAAAGTGGAGACTTACTAAAGAAAGTAAAAAATGTAAATGAGAATTTCAGAGATACAATCAGAATTGCAATTGCTATCGACCTGAGAAGTGAATGTGTTATCAGCTGCCTTGCAGCTGCCATGTGCAGGTAGGCTGCTCAAGCAGTGCTGCTGGCAGTGTGAGTGCTGGAAGCACTTGCTGGGCTGACACACGCTGCTGTTTCCTTCTATGTGACAATATTTCATAACTACCAGGCTCTTCAACACAGCCTCATTTCCAGCCTGATGCTCCTCTTATCTCTACAGCCCATGCTGGCAGTGGGTATTTTATAATCTACATTTCAAAGGGTAGCTGGAGGCAACGACTAAATACTGCCTGTTAGATGCAAGGAAAAGGCCGAGCAAAACTATTTTGCTTTGGCCATTGTGAAATTGTCCCCCAGATCTTGATGCAAAGGCTCTTTCTCTCAGGTCAGGTGCTGGCTCCAGCTGGAAAATTGTCTACAGGAATGACACCCATGGTGCTGCCCTTCCTCCTTGGAGGAGACTGGATCTGTGGAAACTCTGTTTCTGTGGTGTTATCTGTGAACTTCTGTAGTGATCTCCATCTCGTGTAGGATTTGAATGAAGTGAAATGATTACCAAACAGACAGCTAAAGCCAAGGAATGCCTCCAGATGAGGAGGAGGCAGTGTAAGGGGAGCTGATGAGGCCTCTGTCTTGGATTCCATATGGACTTCTCTAGTCGGATTTCCAGCTTGGTTAATAAAGCCCCAGCACCTGGAGTTTTAGAGCACTCTGTGGGTCATTCTGTACGTGAGGATCAAGCTCCATTTCTTCCCTGTGTGCTCATATGCCAGAGCAGATTTGTGATGCTTTGCAGGGTAGGAAACCTGCGGCGAATGCAGTTTTCAGGTGTGGCTGGGCTGCACACTGCCCTCAGCAGCCTCTGCTTTTGATCCTATTCGCTGCGGGGAGGAAGGGAGGAAACACAGGAAAGGTTGGTGCCTGCTGTAGCTTTGCCCGAGGCTTTGCCACCAGATAAGTACCACCTTTGTATTTAAAACTGCTCTGGGTTTGCAACTCACCAGAAGCTTTTCTCGATGCAGCTGCAGCAGGGTGAAATTGAAGAAACCTGAGTTCCGCTGCTGTTTGAGGCAGTAGCAGGGCTCCAGCTGCGGGGGGAAGGTGATGGACACCGAGCTCGGACCCCGCCTTTCCTGACACCCTGCTCGGGCCCTGCTCCCCGTGCCTCTGCCGGAGCCAGCGCCTCACGGCCGAGCTGCACTGTTCGAAACTACACAAGGGGGCACGGCATTGAATTCTTTCCTTCCCCTCCTCTCTAAGTTATTAAAGAAACCTTGAGACTTTGAGGGTGCAAGTGTTCCAGACTGCCTCAGAGATAGTGGGGCTCTGCAGTGAATGGGAGCTAGTTTGTTGCTACTTTGGGTCAACAAAGTGATAGGAAATTTGTGTGCTAACGTCTTTACAAGCAATTCCCTGGATGAGGGGATGGGTGTTAACGCCTTTGAGATGGGTCTCAATGTCCCTTCCCCCTTCAAGCCGCGGGTTTGGTTCAGAACGCGGCCAGTTTGATTCCTGACACAGACAGGGCTCTGCACAAGCCTGAGTGTCTGAGCTTTGGGGTAAAGCAGTCGGTTCAAGGGGGGATATGGGGTAGGCGGCTCGGGAAGGCTGCACCTTCCTGCTACCTCAGCCAGTGGGGAAAGGGGAAGGGAGTTTGGGATAAAAGGGAGGCCGCGCCCTCCGAAAGCTCGAGAGAGAAAAGCCCGCGGGCTGTGCCGCGGTGGCCTCCCTCCCTTCATTCGAATAAAGCTGCAGGACTGCTCTGTCTCCTTTATGGACACTGACTTTTCATAGCGGGATTTTTCCGCACCAAAGTGCGTCCTGAGCTGAGACAGCGAGCCTTGCACAGGGCAGGGCTGCCTTTGCCCAGCAGCCGCTGCTCTGGCTTTGTTGCCGCCCATCTCTCCTTGCCCTGAAGATGTTGCTGAGAATCCGCAGCCCCTGATGCTCGCCATGACGTTTTGCCTGATGCCTGGCCGGGCCATGCCCATTTTCTATTGTCCTTTGCTTCACCAAGCCTTCAGCTATGTGGAGTAACAATCACAGCTGTAGTTCCGGACAGGCTCTTCAGAAATATTCATCCTGGATCTTGTCTGCTGTAGCACCTGAGTTCTGGCACAGCCCAAAGCTTTGGAGATGTCCTCGGGCTCTGTTTCTGCCTTTTCACCAGCACAAATGAGTTGAAATGTTGCTGTGGGGCTGTGTTACCCTACCAGACACTGATGCCTTTTCTTGGTCTTAAAATTAAGAGAGCTAAACACAGTTAAGAGGGAAAAAGGGTTTTACCTCAGTGTTTATTTAAGGATCCTCAGGTGCACTGAAATGCACATCGAAATGCACCCCGAAATGCCCCCCGGAGAAATGGCCCCCCACAATGTGATGTGTGTGCAATTACAGGCCTTGCTAATTAGCACATCTATCAAAGATTCCCCAGGGAGGGACTCCAGCGAGACCCCTCAGCGAGGAACCTTCCCCTGGCTGGGCCTGGCTTTGTTTACAGAATGTGTTCTGGAGAGGCCCTCGGGGTCTGGGGTTTCCAGAATGTTTGGTCTCCTGGCTTAATGGAATATTGGGTTTAAGGGAAGTTATCAAACTTAAAAGAGTATATAAAAGGGGTATAAAAGAAAAAGAAAAAAAAATTATCATGGCATCAACACTGTTAACAAGCTGTGGGGACAGGGAGGCAGAAGCTGTCCACAACTTTTTTCTAATGTATGTTAATTAGGCATAACTTTGTCTTGCATTCTTATCAGCTTTGATGATGTGGAGGCCAGCAGCCCAATTCAGACTGTCCTTTACATTTTGCTGCTGAGCATTGACAGTTCACTCAGGTTGCAGTTGTGTTGTTGGGATAAATTAATAATTGATTTTGTTTCATAACTTTTGTGAAGGCTGCAGACTGAAGCAATGGGGAGAAGCTTGCAGACTGAGGGGGTAATTAAACAGCCAAGTAAAGATAATTTGATAGTTAATAGCCCTTTGCCTTTGGCAATTTTGAATTTTGTCACAGGCTTTTAGTGCTTCTCAAGGGGAGTTTCTGACCTTTAAAAGGACAAACAGCAGGCTTTCTCCTGGACCATGGTGGAGCACATCTGTATCTAAAATGTTTGAGCTGTGCCTCTGCTGCCTTTCTCCTTTCTCTGCCCAACACTGAACCACATTGTTTCTTCTCTTTTGCCCTCCTTGGTCGGTTCCTTGCTCAGAACTCAAAACTTGCAGCCACAGCTGCTGCTACTGGAAACACCTGCATGGCATGGCACGCTGAAGACAGATGTGCTGGAAGAATCCACGTGCTAGAAATTCCAGCTGGGTTTACCTAGCCTGAAAAAGGATAAAGCAATAGGGGGTGGGGGATAATTGAGAATCTTTAACACAGCTGCCAAATTATGTGAGTTTTTAATACAACCTGAACATGCAGGATGGTATCAGCACGCTTTTTCCCACTCTGCATCCTGATTCGTAGACTCAGTACACAAGGTAAAGATGATTGTGGTGGTCGTTTTCCAGGGAACACCCTTTACATACCTGACAGGTTATGGAGAGCAGCTTCTGCTCAAAAGGAGGTGGAGGGGGGCTTGGTCTCTGTGCTGTAATGGAGAGATTTTAGATGCATCCACTCGTCATTATGCATTGTAAATGAGCAGCTTTGAGGTGTGCTCTAAAAGAATATTAAAGTGGCAAATCCATTTATCATGCAGGAGGATGGGATTCCCACAGCAGGCTCTCTTTCCTGCTTAGGGATTTGGTGGGGAAGCTCTTTAGGCTCCACTCCCTGCTGTGACACTTCATAGGCCATTATGGTTTGCAAGGGGGCTTTCAAGGTGCAAAAGTGCATCTTTAATTTATTGAAACTCAACTCACCTACCTCCATCCCTTAGAGGAGTGAGTGGGAGTTCCCTGCTCATGGGATGGATGGCAGAATTTGGGATGTGTGCTTAGTACAGCACAGAACCTCCAGAAGGGAAAGCTGGATTCCAGCAGGGCTGCAGCGTTTGTGGTTGGGGTCTTTCTCTGCACAGCCCCACAGTGGAGCACAGATTCATGAGACTTCCCGGATTTATGGAGTGCCTGAACCGTTTCTGCCCTGGCACGGGTGCAAGCTGACTGAAGGATCAGGATGCTGGCAGGTGAGTCGTGCTAGCACTGCCCGGATTGTGAGGGTCAGCCATGCAGCAATCCCAGTAAATGGTGGGTGTTAAAAACACTTTACAGATGGGACTGATCATTCTCTCCTGATTGAGGTTAGGTATTACTGCCCCTGCTCTATGAGTTCTGTTGTTTCTGTAGGATTGTTTTCATCTTGGGTCTGGTGTCAGTTTTATTTTGCTGACCTTGTGCATGATCTATAATGATCCCTCTTGGTCGGAAATGCCCCTGAACTCTCCTGGCTCACAGGACAGAAGGGGGTGATCTGAGGCCAAGTGATGAAGCTGCCACCCAGCCCCTTACTGAGCCTCAGGTGAGACTGGAAAAGCATCAATTCTTGTTTGCTTGTTTATTTAATGCAAAGAGCACTTCTGCAGAGCAGTTCCTGGTTCTGCTGTGAAGCAAAGGCATTCCAAACCCATCAGGCTCTGAGCCTGATGTTGAGAATGCTGGTAAGATTTGGAAAGCAGCAGGTACTTATCTTCACAGGCACCTGAGGGAGGGCATGTTCCACAGGCTGTGGCTTATTCATGTGTCAAGTGCTGCTGTAACATCTGATTTTTTTTAAAAAAAGCCTTTGGGAGATGATTTACTGTAAAGTTCAGATTTTCAGCAGAACACAAAGTCCTTTTCCCTAAAGCAGGATGTGACACAATCACACCTTCAGATCAGCAGCCGGGCTCTCTCTTCCTCATTGCTCAACACTCCTGCTAAATCCCTGCAGCACTCAGCCTTTGGAGAGGTTGAAGGCCTGAGCAGAATTCAAGGCAGTCATCTGTCTTGACATGGGCTTTGGATGTTAGGGTGATGTCCTTGTGCCTTCAGCCAGCTGCAGAGGAACAATTCCAGCACTGAAGTTGTTAGAAGTCAAAAGGTTGCAAGAGATACTCTTGATAGAAATTTTCTTTTTTTTTTTTAACGACTTACAGGTCTGGTTATTGCAACCTTTGGTCTTACTGGATTTTTTTCTCTTACCCTGGTCAGTACCTAATTCTTGGGTGAAAAGCCCAAAAGAAAGGCTTCTATAATCCACGTTTTCCTGCCAAGCATCTGGCTGCACAACCACAACAGCAGTAGAATTCTAGGAATTTAAGATTAAAACATAAAAATACTATTGTTGCCTGTCCTTGCATAATTCTCATTCTCATACCTATCTACAGAGAGCTCAGTTGGATCGAGCTGTACAGAGAAACAGTTCCTTCCTTCTGCTCTCTGGGGGGATGGTACCCTACGGTGTGAGAGCTGGCTTCCCTGCAGCTACTGGTCAACAAAAAATTGTTTAGGTGCACAGCCACAGCTAATTCTTCTGCCCCCCAGGAGAACCAGCTGTCCCAGTTCCCTGTGCTGTGCTCTCATCAGAGAGGAGGCAGCCACCGCACTCACCTCGTTTGTAGGTTTAGAGTCTGTTCTGTCAGGTCACGATCCAGCAGCCTGGATCAGCTGATGAAATCTGAGACTGTGCCCAAACAACCTCTAAATTCCCTTCCCTGTGAACCAGAAAGTCCAGAAATATGAATGCTGCTTCGTTACCAAAGCATTTCCATGCATGCACCTTGCAGGAGTGTGCAGTGCAATCCCCTGTGTCCACAGGACCCTGCCAGGGGCTTCCCAGCTGCCTGCTGAACACACACCTGCGAAACAGGCCCCTAACATCAGAGCAGTGTGATGCCTTAGGTTTTAGCTTTTACATTTTTCAAATTCTGTATTTCCAGTGTGTGGCTCTGAGCTGCCTCGCAGCCTGTCAGCTGCTGCTCTCTCATGCTCACACAGACATAACAAAGCCTCTCCAGGCCTGCTCTGCAAGGACACCCAGCCCGTCCCAGGCCCAAAATGTGTAACCCAGCACCTTGAGAAGGGGGGCGAGCTGAGGGGCAGTTCCATCATTAGCTAAAGTTTAATTGGCCAATTTATGCTGATCTGCAAATGGACCAAACCTGTAACAGTGTGAAGAACTCGTGACTCGGGGTCCATCTCGGGTGCAGCCTTTGGCCTGCCCAGGGTGTGCCTCTGAAGGCCTTTCCAATAAATATCCACCTTTATTCCCTCACTCCTGTCTGGTCTCTGTTTCCAGGTTGGCCTTTTTAGGCATCAAGTGCCCTTCCAGTGGGGAGGATTTAAGGGGTGTCATTAAACCTACAGCAAACACAAGCTGTGGAGTGCTGTGGGGAGCCTGTGTCAGGCTGGGAAGTCAGATGTGCCTCACTGTGCCAGAAAACCTTCACAAGCTGAAGGGCAAGCCAGAGATAGAAAAGCCACCAGTACGTGGCTGTGTCCTGCTAGTGACTGCTGCTAAAATGCCATGTGTGAGCCAGATAAGGCCATTTCAGCTCCAGCTGGTGGCAGTGCACAGCGTGGTGCACTCCCTGCTCGGAGCGAGCTCTCCTGCACAGCGCAGGGCTCCGGCAGCCTGAGCTGTGCTGGGGCTGGCTCAGCTCTGCCAGCCACACCGAGCTCTGGAGCCCGTTTGGTGGAAAGGTGCAGAAAAGGAAGAAATCCTAAAGTTAAGAGTGAGCCTCTCTTGAAGCTGGCAGAGCTGCCGCCAAGATCCTTTTCAAGCATTTACCAGGCAAGATTTGACAAAGGGCAGACTGGTCCAAAGGGAATGCAGTGAATCAGGGCAGCTATTTATACTCCTGTAGGGATGCTGGGTCAGCCATTTCCCACGAGCTCTTAATTCCTTTGTTCATTTTCCCCTATTCATAAGAACCTCTCCAGAAACTTTCTTAGGAGGTGTGTGGAGGCTTTCCTCCCCTGCTTGCACTCTCACTTGTTTCTCATTCCTGGCTTGAAAGACTTTGATTCACTGAGGCTTTGTTTCAGCTTAAGAAATCTCTTGCAGAAAAACTGTCAGTACTGGTGAGAGAAACACCTCAAACCAGTTCAGGATTAGACAAACACAGATCAAAAGTTTACACTTTAGAGGAAGAGGAAGCCTCACCAGGAACCAAGTGCTGACAGACTGTCATCATGGCTGGGACTGAGTGTGGGTGAAAGAAAACATCAAAGAATTTGCTATAACCTGTTTCTCACCTGGTGATTGTGATTATTTGTCATGGCAGTGAACTGGAGCCTTTCCTTGGACTGGTGGACTGTGACACATGGAACTTCAGAGGTTGATTGTGGTACAGCTGCCTTCCCAATGCTGCTCTGGGGAATTCAGTTTTTTATAGCTCATGTACCCGATCCCATCGCCCATTAGGATGCCCTTTTTCCTTGCCAGACTTTTTCTCTAGATTAGCAAATGAAGAAAACCTATTTTCCCTTGTTGCAGGGAGAAAACTCAGTGCCATTCCCTGTAAGAGGTGCAGACCTCAGGCTCTTCAGTGTATCATGCAGAGCTCTGTACCCATTCTTCAAGAACAGCCAAGCACGGAAATATTAATCTTAACTTTTAAATTATGAATTAATTTAAGTTTCTCTGTGGTCAGTGAATTTAAGAGAGATTTGTGTGGTGAGTCTTGCAGCTAATATTTCCCTTGAGAGCTGCAGAGAAGGGGGAGAGGAGACTGAATTGTCTCTACCCTTAGCCAAGCAACCAGCCGTGCATCTGTGCGAGTGTGTGCTGGCAATACTAATCAAAGCACTGCTGGCAGAGCCCTGCACACAGAGCTCGGGGTTATGGGAGCAGCTCATTAATTTGCTGATCACCACTGCAGTTTTCTAAAAACCACTGACCCCTTCTTAATCCTGATTTGACTCCAGCACCCAGACTGCAGGGGTTGTAGTTTGCCCTGCCCTGGTCGCATAGCAAGGAAAATGCTTTCTGCTGTTACAAAGGAGAGCCAAGGAGCTGGGAATCTGGGTGTGGGGAAAACAGACACGGGTAAACACGGACTCACCCTGACCTATAAAGCATTTCTTTAACTCTCCACAGTTGTAGAGGGTTATAACAAAAGCAGCCCAAGCCTGTGCTGCTCCTCTCACCCTGGGAGCACTTGCAGGCTGCAGTAGAAGTGTCACACCAGGGCCCAAGAGGACTCTTGTGGGGGAAGTGCTCCAAGCCCAGTCCTGCTGACCTCAGCTGGGCAAGACTTCGCTTGAAAGGGTCCCCCAGGGTGTACTGCAGAGGGCTGGAGGCTGCTCTGCCTCCTGCTCACAGCCAGACCATGTGCATGAACACCATAACTACAGGCAGCAGGAATGATGTTTCAGGCTCCATTACAATTTCAAAGCACCGTGCTGGGCTTGTTCCACGACCTTGATATTAACAACCACAGTCAAAAAGAAGGAGGAAATTTCATCTGTGTCTTGCACATGACTGTCCCTCCTAATGATGGCCTTTGTTCCTGCCCTTCCCACCTTTCTGTGGGGATAAGTCAAGGGCCAAGAATATATTCATGCAACGCAGGCAAGAGCAAGAGACTCAGGGAGGAGGTTCTGTTCATGGAGCCTCTCCAGGCCAGAGCCTGGCATGAAATAATCTGCCAGAAAAAAACCATGTTTAATTACCTGCATTAACATTCAGGTCCTGAAGTCCTCTGCATTTGTATTTATTTGCTCATATAAATGAAACAAGCTTTCCAGAGCATGGCTGCTGACAGCACGTTCCCTCGAGGCCCTTTCTGAGAGAAGCATTTGCCATTTTGCATACATACATACATTTCAATTGATTACAATGGGTTGATTGATTAAATGAAATAAGGTGATTAATTGACAGCTGTACAAATCAGCTAGGGTCAGAGTGAACACGTGGAAAAGACACCTGGTTCATTTTCAGTTCAGTTTCACCTTAGACCAGTGGTTCTTTGTCGTTTCTTACATTGGGGGTTTGAGCACTTGATTGGAACTGATGTAACAGAGAAAAGAACTTTATGGCAGAGGCGGACACCGGCCACTGAAAAACAAAGCAGGGCTGTATCCAGGCACCCCGGTGTCTCCTCTGGCCTCAGAGCCACGCTGAACTGGGCAGGTCTGCCCAGCGTTCTCTGTTTCTCATGACTGTGGGAGGTTAATGGTCAGAGCTGGGAACAGTGCTGGATTCCTGGACTGCTCTCTTCCCATCCACATGCATACGGAAACTGCAGCCCCACCCTGCGGTACCAGCACTGCTCCCACCCACCGAAACCATCTGCTGAGGTTCCCATAGCACCTCCCAGAGCTCTGAACCTGCTCTTCATCAGAGCACTAAATAGCTGAAACTGGTGCTGTGCTTAGGATCCCCCGTTCCTGTGGCTGGCAGCTGCCGTGGAATCTCTGTACTTGCCATGTTCCACCAGAAAGCACTGGCTGCCAAGGGATACAGACAGGGGGAACTGCCCTGCACTCGAGGAGCCCCTGAGAAGAATTGTCTGAGTAGGAACCTCAACCTGTTTTTGTTTGCAGAGCTTTCTTACTCTTCTTTCCTTCTGAAAGAGAATTTGGCATTTTTAATATAAATGCCAAATCACTGCTGGCTAATGAGAGACTTTAAGCCCAGAATTAAGTCCTAGGCTAGGCTAGGTGGAAAGGGAAAAGCCCAGCTTGAGAAGCTGTATAGAGCAAACGTTCACTGCCAGACACCAGCTGAGAGGGTGTGGATAGGGCAATAGGGCAGACGGAAATAGTCATGGAAAACACATCTAGAGTGGTTTTAAGGATAAATTCATGGCTTTGCAGTGGTCAGCAGCACTGATACACTCAGGAGGAAGCTGCTTGTTTTGTAGCTGAAAGCACTCTATGTTTTCCAGTCCATGGGGTTTCTGCAGCCCTCTGCTCTCCCCTTGCTCCAGCCACTCAGATGTGCCAGTGGTGATGCCACCCTTGGAGTTCATGCTGGCTCGTGGTTCCTGGGAACACATCCTGACTTAACGATGCTCATAACTGATCACCCAGCTGCCTGTAGGGATGACCACAAAGCCCTAGGATTTTAATGTCCTTAAAACCCACTTGGCAGCACCAGGAGCTGAAGGAGGCTCCTCATGTAGGCATTTAATGAGTGAAACCACCTCTGACAGCAATTACACAGCATCTCACACTGATATTCCTTCTTCAGACAAAGACCACGGTCAAATCTGTGGCTGGAGCTGATCGGGGAGCCCAGATGAGCCAGATGCAGAGAGAGGCCTGCCTTCAGCTTTATTTTCTTGCACTTTGGCCAAGGCACACTATCAATGTGTTTTACACTTGAAAACTGCTAAAAAGACTGTTCTGCCATGAAGTGAAGAGCAAGGAATCACAGGCAAATAATCCTGAGCCCTTAGTCTGTGGTTTTTGCTGTTTGACTGCTCCTGCACGTGCTTTGAGAATCAGCAATAATTAATATCCACCTCTGGATGGATGGTGTGTTTTCACCTCTGCACAGTGCCATCCTCTTGCCGTAGTGTCACTACAAAATTACGTTATGAAGATTTTTTTCAAAGATTTAAAATAATTTTTAGGTGTATATTGCTAAAATTTTTAAATACTGTGATTTTTATGTCAGGTGACACTAAGCATGATAAAACTCTTCTTTTTTTTCTTCCACTCCCAAGGGAAAACAAAATAAGGACAGAACACAAATAAAATACTTTGAGTTTTGCTTGAAATTTCTGGTTCATGTGACAAACTTCTTTTTGTGAGAACATTTAATTGTTCTGTGAAAAAACTTTTAGTCTGTTCGTTTCTGGACTTTCTTGGACATAACAGCATTCCAGTAACCCAAATCAAAGCTGAAGCTGAGACCTCTGAAGGTCACAGTAAGACACCTGGCACAGGCATGGCTCTGAGAAGGCTGAAACCCTGGGGTCCTGGTAATGGGCTGCTGGAAAGACCTTTCATCACTAGTAACTCGTCACAGTGGCCACAGTGGAAGCCAGACCAGGAACATTTGGTTTTCCAGGGTTCACAGACTCAGTGATGTCACCCAACTGTGTGATTCCGTGGTTATACCCTTTCCTAGACAGCTGTGCCCACCTCCATCTGCACTGTCCTGCTCCACCTGAAATTACTACCAATAATTTAACCACTCCTGAGCTTTCAACAACAGAGCTGCACTGAGTTAATGCTCAGGAAGTTGTGGGAATGGGCAAGGACAGGCTCCCTGCAGTGTGGGTTCAGGCTGTGGTGTGGCTGTCAGGGGACTCGCTCTCAGTGCTGTTGCAAAGGAGATGCTGAGCTCAGTGAGAATGAATAAGCTATTTATTAAAGAATAGACAGTCTGTGGAATGAGAAGGTAAAGGATTAACCTGACAGCTGCTGCTGAACTTGGCAGAGAGCAGGCCTTGCCATGGGCTACTGTCTTTGCATCCCTGTGATGCCATGATGATTTTTTGCTTTTTCTTTTATACCGCTTTTATACACTCTTTTATGTAGCTTTTATGTATTCTTAGCCTAGATAGTTATAATTCTTTAAGTTTGATCACTTCCCTCAGACCCAATATCCCATTAAGCCAGGAGACCAAACACCCTGGGAACCCCAGACCCCGAGGGCCTCTCCAGAACACATTCTGTAAACAAAGCCAGGCCCAGCCAGGGGAAGGTTCCTCGCTGAGGGGTCTCGCTGGAGTCCCTCCCTGGGCAATCTTTGATAGATGTGCTAATTAGCAAGGCCTATAATTGCACACACATCCCATCGTGGGGGCCATTCCTTCGGGGGGCATTTCGGGGTGCATTTCGATGTGCATTTCAGTGCACCTGAGGATCCTTAAATAAACACCGAGGTAAAACCCTTTTCCCCTCTTAACTGTGTTCAGCTCTCTTAATTTTAAGACCAGGAAAAGGCATCACCTGTGCCATGGTGAGTGAGTGGCACAATGAGGCAGCCATCCAGCAACACTCTGTGCCACGTGCTGCCTGGGAAAATAATTTCCACATCCTTGTTCCTCTCCTGTTCCTCATCACAGGCTGACTGACACTAATGGAAAATATTCATTGATCCACATGGGATGTTGCTGATGGCCCATTGGTTTGAGAGGCTCTCCATCCCCTCCTCTCCACAGGTATCTGATTTGTTGGATAATTTTCTTGTGGTGGGTTGAGAAATGCCAATGAAATACAAACTGTGAGGCTGACAGGGAGGAAATGTCATGGCTCAGCTGTTTTCTGCTTGTGTGAGGGAGACTCAACACGCCTGCTGGGTATGAAAGTTTGCATCAGTGCCACTCTGTGGAATTTCACTGAGGTCTGTTTGTCTTTGAATGGAGATGGAAACCCTGTTAGAGATGATGTGTTTATTTGTGCACTGTGGGTACAGAGGCCATTAAAGTTTTGCACACGTCTGATTCAAAAAGTCCGGGCAAAAGTAGCAAGTATTTCCAGTTTGGGAACAACATTTCATTCCTGCCTGTAAATATGCGACAAGGCAGATGTATTTTCTTGGCAGGAAAAGAGAATGGCCTGTTAGCTGTTTGCTGTGCTGACCCTTTGAACTCACTTAGAAAATCAGGACCTCAGGTGAGCTGCTCTGAGCGTGCAGCCTGGCCCAGGTTCCAGTGGCACGATGAAAGCTGGATGGAGAGCCTGGAGAGCACATCCCTGCCTCTGTGCCAGCGCCTTCCTGGCCAGACAGGTGCGTGGTTGGCTCTGGTCTCTTTGGGGTCTCATCTGCTGTGGGTTCTGGGGTTTCTCTTGCACTTCTCATCTGTGTTGGGATGGCTTTCAAATTGGCTTCCGTTAGCAAGTCTGAACACAGATTGGTCATCTTGGAAAAGAGTGTGCCTGAACATGTTAATGCAAACATTTACCAAACAGAATAGATCCTGCAGTCACCTCAAAACTGTCCAGGTATTGTAATAATTGGAATAATGGAATCAAACTTACAGTAATGCATTGGGTTTGCACAGCCTGGTTTTGGTAGCAGGAGGGTACAGAGGTGGTTTCTGTGAGAAGCTGCTGGAAGCTTCTACCATGTCTGACAGAGCCAATCCCTGGTGGCTCCAAAGATGGACACGCTGCTGGCCGAGGCTGGGCCAGTTAGAGATAGTGGTAACGCCTCTGTGATAACAGATTTAAGAAGAAATCAAACTAAAAGTTGTGGCACAGTTTAAATTGTGACTAGAGAAGAGCAGGAGCGAGGACATGTGAGAGGAGAAACCTGCAGGCACCACAGTCAGTGGAGAAGAAGGGGAGGAGGTGCTCCAGCCACTGGAGCTGAGATTCCTCTGCAGGCCGTGGTGAGACCATGGTGAGGCAGCTGTGCCCCTGCAGCCC
>VXBT01009682.1:476082-497593 GCA_013400235.1 Oriolus oriolus | reverse complement strand
CCCTGGGGATCCACGGGGGATGCAGAGATCCACCCGCAGCCCCTGGGGATCCATGGGGGATGCAGAGATCCACCCACAGCCCGTGGGGATCCATGGGGGATGCAGAGATCCACCCACAGCCCCTGGGGATCCTCGGGGGATGCAGAGATCCACCCACAGCCCCTGGGGGAGGTGCCCACGCTGGAGCGGGTGGGTGCCTGGAGGAGGCTGTGACCCAGTGGGAGACCCGGTGGAGAGAGAGGGCCCTGCTCCAGGCTGGAGCAGCCTGGCCTTGGAGGACTGCACAGCACAGCAGTTTTTGGGGGGACTGTGTGCCCGTGGGAGGGACTCACGCTGCAGCAGTTTGCAGTGAGCTGCTGCTCGTGAGAGTGGAACCGCGTTGGAGAAGTTCCTGGAGAACTCTCCCATGGGAGGAACACCAGGGTGCAGCAGGGGAATGACTCCTCTCCCTGAGAGCGAGAGAAGCCTCGGGTGATGAACTGACCGTGGCCCCACTCCCTGTCTCCTTGTGCCGCCGGAGTAGGAGGGAGGGGTGGGAGGAAAGTGTTTTTAAGGGCTTATTTTGCTTCTCATTATCCTGGTCAGGTTTTGTTAGCAATAAAGTCACTTTATATCTCTGAGCTGAGCCTGTTTTGCCCTTGATGGTCTTTGATGAGTGATCTCTCCCAGTCCTTATCTCACCTCATGAACCCTTAGTTATATTTTCTCTCCTCTGAGTCCACCTGCTGAGGGTGCTGAGTGAGTGAGTGGCCTTTGTGGGTGCCTGGCATTCTGTCCCAGGCCAACCCACAACATGCATGTATCCAGAGGTATAGGAGCACCTGCCATTACTAACAAATACATAATTAAATAGTAGAGTTTGGAAATTGCAAGGTCAAATCGGAACAAAAATTGTGAGGCTGATGGTTTTGGAACAAATGATCTCATTTCATTCCTGGAAGGGCAGAAGTCTAAACAGTCTGTCAGTGGATATAAACACTACAAAATATGCTGAAGAAAGATGCATTCTAATGCTGGAAGAATAGCACACCTAAAAACATGTGCTCTGCACTAAAGAGCTACATGGGTGAAGTCAGAGGGATGACTTACAATTGGTTACATGAATATCAGTATATAGATATAGATAGATAGATAGATAGATAGATAGATAGATAGATATACATATATGTATCAAACATTCAGTTCTAGACCCCTGTTGCTGCAGTTGCAGAAAAAATTAGCTTTTAGCTGCATTTGATTTCTTTCTATTTGATCACCCATTCTCCTTCCTTTTCCCTTGGGTCCTCTGATTGTTAATCTTACAGGTCATGGAGCTTTATTAAAATAACACACCGGGAAGACATTATTAATTATTAATAAAGGCTTTATATATTTCTTTTCAATAATTTAAATTCATTATAGTCAAAGCTATTACATTAAACACCAGATCAGTTAGTACAGATGGGGTTGCTGACAGGGAATTGTCACTGTAATGTTATCCCGACTTGGAAGGTGTCCATTAATTAACACTTAAAGCCCAACTTGGAATCATAAGAGTTTTTTTCTTGCCATCTCACATACAGTGATTATCTCTCATCAGCAGCCTTACTGAAAGGCTGATTGGAGAGTCAGTGACCCAGTGCCACGGCCTTGCAGCCCTTCCCTGAGCCCTGGTGCTGGCTCAGAAGATCCCTCAGCCCCTGCCCTGCTCTTGCCTTTCCCAGGACATCCCCTCCTCCAGCAGGGCACTGCTGCATTCATGCCCAGACCCTGCTGCACAGAGACTGAGGTGATGCCTTAGGTTTTAACTCTTATATTTTTTCAAAATTCTGTATTCCCAGTGTGTGACTCTGAGCTGCCTCGCAGCCTGGCAGCTGCTGCTCTCTCATGCTCACACAGACATAACAAAGCCTCTCCAGGCCTGCTCTGCAAGGACACCCAGCCCGTCCCAGGCCCAAAATGTGGAACCCAGCACCTTGAGAAGGGGGGCGAGCTGAGGGGCAGTTCCATCATTAGCTAAAGTTTAATTGGCCAATTTCTGCTGATCTGCAAATGGACCAAACCTGTAACAGTGTGAAGAACTCGTGACTCGGGGTCCATCTCGGGTGCAGCCTTTGGCCTGCCCAGGGTGTGCCTCTGAAGGCCTTTCCAATAAATATCCACCTTTATTCCCTCGCTCCTGCCTGGTCTCTGTTTCCAGGTTGGCCTCTTTAGGCATCAGGGGCTGTAAAGGGATTAACAAGTCAGCACTCTGGGGAGCAGACCAGTTTCTGCTGTGACCCAGACCGAAGGGGCTGTCTGTCCCTGGCAGCGAGCTGCTCAGCGTACCCACAGACAGGGAGCGCTTCCTTCAGCAGGACACCTGCACTGGCAGCGCTGCTCATTAATTTTTCTGCAGGCACTAATTAGGGGCCTCAAGTCCTCCTCACTTGCTGTGTCTTTCATGTGTCAGTTCCATTCCTTCCATCTGCTTGTTTGTGTTTCTCTCTTTCCTGCGCTGACTCATCTGCCCAAGACAGAGGGAGAGGTTATTCAAACTCCTTGCCTGCGCCCTGGGGAGCTCTGCAGCAGCCGCTGCTCCAGCCCCTGAGGCCAAGGCTCGCCCCATGCCAGGGCAGGCACAGCTGAGAGGGAGCAGGGACTGCACCATGCGAGCCAGAGACACCTCTCACCAGCCCCAGCCCTCCCAGCTGACCCAGGCTGGAACTGAGCCCAGCAGCTGGTTTTGGCTATTTGAGTCATTCTTTTGGGGAGCCTGGCTCCCCCCTGCAGGACTCCAGGGTATCCAGTCTCCCGAGCAAACTCCATCCCCAGCTGACCATGAAGTCACTCACTTGCAGCCAGGACAGTTCCTGTGCTCCCCGCACGCAGAGGGGGTGCACGGACGGTGCCTTCCCCGCACCCAGCAGGCACAGCACGCACTGGGGGCGGCCCAGAACCTTTCCCGTGGCTGCAGAAGCTGCCAGAACCCCACACCCTGGGATCCAGTGGGAGCCCCGAGTGACATTGCTGGGTTACCTGGGGCTTTTTAACAGAAATTCTGGTTCTCGGGAGTGAGGGCCACAGCCACATCCCACACACATGGACTGCTGCTTCTTTTATCCCAAATTACCTGCCATTAACTTCAGCAGGTTCTTTGGAGCTGTTCCCATGCAGACAAGGGGAAAATCCCAACACTTTCACTGACTACTTTTCTATCTACTCCTACATGTACATATAGGAGTAGATCGAAAGGCTCCCGGACTCCTCCCAGCAGGCTCTGGTTTGGTTTGGAGGAGGAGGGACCCAACAATGGGCTTATTTGGTCTGTTCTGTGGTTGTGGCTCTCCTTTCCTGCTTCAGACTTTTTTTCTTATTTTGCTTTTTCTACTCTGATTTTGCTTCCTGTTTTGTCTTGTTTATTCCTCTGTAGAGAAGGAGAGTAAGGGAGAGGAACTCCTTTGAAAAGTCTGGTTAAATGAGCTACTGTGGGAGTCCAAACACTCTTTATAGACAAGAAAGCTGGTGAAGAAGCAAGTGCCAGAATATTAAGCTGCTCACTGAATTGTGGCTGCAGAGAGCAGCGTTGGAGTCCTCTGAGGAGGGGCAGAGAAGGGGACAGGGACACTCATTTGCCCAGAATTCAATCCCACTCTGAAGCCACAAGCCCAAGCCTTCAAAGAAGGCTTCAAACAGTCCATGTCTGGGTTGCATACAAGGGTGACAGGTGCATGCTTTGGGTTCAGCTCTGCTATGGCAGCATTTGCATTTTGGTTCTCATTAGCTTCTCATGGGCTGCATGTTTCTGTGTCCAACTCTGCTCGGGTCAGGTCTGCATCTGAGGCTGGTTCTGCTCCCTCTGGCAGAATGCACATTTTTGGGCTGCTATAATTATTTTTTTTTCGTCTTTTGGGGTTTTTTTTTGGCTGTTCTGGAAGCAGCTGGGCACAAATTCCTTTCCCTCCAGTATCATTATTTTCATACCACGGGCCTCCAGCTAGTTACAGCTGTGCTGAGGGGGGGTGGGAGGTGCGTAGAAATGACATTTCCCTCCAGTACAGAAAACAAATTAACAAAACTGGAACAAGAAGTTTTCAAGAAAGATCCCATCCTTTCTGTGTAACCCCAAAGAGCAGCTGCTTTTCTGGCACTGCAGCTTCACCTGAATGTGCATGGGAGATGTCACGTGGCCGTGGAAAGCAGAGGGAAGACCGTGGAGAATGCAGCTGCCTCTTCACACAGGCAGCTTGGAGTTCCATGTCCTAGGGAGTAGATGCTCCCTACTGGGTGAGCATCTTGTGGGAGTGGGCATTGTAGATTCCCCTGGCTGTAACTGACCTCGCTCATGAAGCCCTTACTGAGCTGCAAGTCTCAATGAACTCGTCTGTTCTGCTCTCCCTCCACTGCCAGCACTGTGCCTCCCCCAGCACGACGCAGGAACAGCTCCAGACACTGGAACGGGCGGTGCTGGGGCTCCCACATGTCCCTGAGCTGTGCCGTGGGAGGTTCAGGCTGAGGTGCTGCACCCACACTGCAGCAGTGCGTGTGGTGAAAGCCCTCAGGGAGGGGGTGCTGCCCTGCACAGCCCCTCAGGATGGATCCTGGAACTGAGGATTTGCTTATAGGGTGAGCTAACAAGTTAATGTAGAGCTACCGTGAGTTTAAACCAATCAGTGACCCAGAAACTGCTTTTGTAGAGACTGCCACATTAAATTCAAAAGCCTAAAAGATGCTAGAGCACAGTAAAGGGAATGCACTTGCCAAACACTGCTGTGTGTATGTGGAAAGAAGAAGTCACAGCGACTGTGTGACATGAGGATGGTGAGAACAACTGCAGACAGGCTTTGAGGAGTGGCAATGACAGTTATGGGCCATTGGCTGCTACGATCCAAGCAGGGATCTGGTTTTGTTCAACAACATTTGCAAAGGCTCTGGGGACTCTAGAGAGGCCAAAAAAAGCATCAAGATGCTGAGGGTTGTTCTTGACATACTGCCTTCTCAGTTCCCCCTCCTCCCAGACTGCAGACGGGCATTTTCATGCTCTTGCAACCTGCACACAGCACAAGTGTCCAGTCACTGATGGAGCTTTTCTTGTCCTGGTAAATCAGCAGCTCCAATTCCCCAAAATGCCTTCACCGTGCAGCTGCAGTTTAAGACCTGGGTGTGAGAGCAGATACAAAATACTGAGTCAAAAGCTATTGCTGTAGTGAGGGCAGAGGCAGCTCATGTTAGCTCACACTGCTGGATCAGGCACAGACAACCTGCAAATGCTCCACAGTATTTAAGGAGTCGGGACAGAGGGAGAGGTTATTCAAGGCAGGTGTTTCAGCTCCAAAATGAATACATGCAGATAAGTCCTCTGGGTTTTTCACTGAAGAGTATGGCACAAGTGTATTTCAAGAGCTAGAGAGAGACATTAGGATACATAGAGAAGGTGGGCAGTAGGAGATTTTGAGGGGATGCGTGGTTTGACTATTAAAAACAAACAGCTGAGCACTAGGAATTTTGCAATGATGTTTATTTTTCCTGTAGCCCACAGACACAGTTGGATCTGGCAACGGAGCAGATTCTTTTTTTCCATAAAGTGTCCATGTGACATTAAGCCCAGGCTAATACTGTCATCAAAGGCGTTCAGAGAGGGCAGCAGCAGAAGCAATGGGAGATGCTGGGAGGAGGCCAGACAGCAAGGCACAAGGGCAGGGAGCACCTCCTCTCCCACTGCCACAGCAGAGACAGGGTGCAGACAGGCATAAAATCATTTTTCTCATCTATACCAGACAAACACAGCACCATGCAACACAATTTGCAGCTGGAAGTGGGTGGAGAGCAGGATGTGGATCGTTATTGCAGTTATTGTTGGGAGCCGTGTGCGCAGGACACGCGGCCGCCGGCAGCAGGGAGAGCCTGGGGAGCACCCAGGGGTCAGCAGCTCACACAAAGCTCCCCAGGGGCATTTGCTTGCTGAAGGGAACCACAACTCTCAGGATCCATCTACTGGGACACACCTCTCCCCTGGAGCCAGATCCACACGGCTGCATTTCAAATACAGTTCAAGTGTCTAAAATACCGTGGAAAGAGACATCTGTCAATTTTCTTTGCAGGAGGTGGACTGCTGTGGTGTCTCATCAGGTGAAGGTTCCTTCCCAGGGTGCCCTCCCTCCCAGCTCTGGCCCAGACCTGCACCTTCCATGGCACTTGCTGTCCAACCTGGCTGAGGGCAGCACCACCTCAAACATCATTTCTCTTCTAAAGGAAGATTGGAAGAATACCTTCTCCTGATCCCCGCTCCTCCCTCCAGCCCAGGTCCCACACAGCCCCTGCCCCACACTGTGTGCTGTACAGCTGCACACGGGCAGGGCCTGGGCTGTGGGTGCAGGAGGGTGGCACACACACGGCATCGCTCCCTTTTACTTTGTTTCACCCAGCCACAGACCCTCCAGCACCCGAATACTCCTCTGCCAAGTGGTTCCTTCATCCCAAGCAATCTGCACAGCAGCAGCCAGCCCAGAAGTCTCCACAGTGCAGGGCGACACGTGCACCCCTGCTTGCAGCTGGGACCTTTGCTCAGCCCTAGAGACCGAGAAAAAGGATTTGGAAAGGCAGGCTAGCTCCTGCAGCCAGCACCATGCCCTTGTCTCAGCCAGTTACTGTACAAATGGACAACACACACACATTATTTACAGCCCGTTTTTCACATGATGGAGCAGCTCTTGGCTCGGTCTTTCCTGATCTCTGTGTCACTCAGTAAGTCCGTCCTGCCAGGCATCTGTGACGCCCGCTTCAGTCCCCGTTTGGAGTTGCTGCGCTTCAAGTTCTTGTGCACCCTGTTGACCGAGGCCAGTGTGGTCACATGAAACACGTCCCGGACGCTGTTCTCCGAGACCTTGGAAGAGCACTCTGCGTAGGCCACCGCCCCGATCTGCCGCGCCAGCGCGCTGCCCTGCAGGCCAGAGAGAGCAGGAGGAAGAGGGAATGAGGTTAAGGCACTGGTGCTCTCCAAGGAGCAGCCTCTCACACAGCCAGCAGCCCTGCCTGTGCTGGAGGCCCTGCCAGTGGCACCGGGGGGACACGGGGGCTCCTCAGCACCTGTAAACACAGGGCAAGGCTCTGTGAGAGCTCCAGAGGTGAGGGCAGCCTCCTGAGCAGACAGTGCTGCCCACCACTGGGCCTTGGTTACTGGCACTTTCTCATTCACACAGTGCCACCCCTGCAGCAGAGATACCTGGGCAGCCCCCCTCACCCGGACAGTCGCCTGCTCCACACAACACAGAGCCGGGCACAGCAGCAGCTCAGAGCCCCTGCACCAGAGTCTGGGTGTGTTGCCAGCCTGGAGACACTGCTGGGTCCCCTGGAGGGCACTGGCAGCAGCCCCTCAGCTGTGGCTTCCTTCCCCCCTGCAGTTTTGCCCCACCGCAGAACCCAAGCGGGAGAGTCACTGGAGCAGAAAGAGCTGCACTGAACTAGGAGATGCAGAAGGACAACACTCCCCTTTAGCCAGTCCAACTTGTCAAATCAGGCGTTTCCACCCGCTTTGAGGAATGACTTTTTGGCTACTAACTGGGTGGCTGCTCAGCAGAGCATCAGGAATAAGTCAGGGTCTGCCAGAGCTGGGGACAAGAGTGCTGTAAACATGAACAGCTCCGAGCCCCTGAGCCACGACCAAACCAGCTGCAGACCAAGACCTGGGTACAGGGGGTCACAGAGCACACACCTCTCCTGCCTGAGCCCTGCGGGCTCACTGCCCAAACACACCTGCTCATGTGTCACAGGGATGAGGCGCTGCTTGGAGAGCTCCCGCAGAGTGTTGAGGTCCGTCCTCATGTCCAGCTTGCAGCCGACCAGCACAATCTTCGCATTGGGGCAGAACTCCTGCGTTTCCCCTTGCCACTGCAGAGGAAATGAGAGGCTCTGGTGTGTATGGCTTTTCCAAACAGGGTGTCACAGCTGTTCAGACACTGATTAGCACATCAGGGCTCTTTAATGACTGCCACAGGCAAGGATGGGAATGGCCAGAGTCCCCCTTGGATGACTTTATGCTCGCTTGTTCCAGATTATGCCCTGCAAACCTGCCCCATCCCAGCAGTGCTCCCCTGTGCAAGGCCACAGGAGGCCAGTCCTGGCTGTGGAAAAACAACGACCACACAGTCTGGTGCTCACATCTGGGACCCCAAGGGTCAACAGGGCCAGTGGGGAGCTCTTTGCACACTCACACACTATTTATTACTGGGAGCCACATGTTAAAGACATGATAATATTCAGAGCATAGCTACAACCAGGGAAATTAATAGTTGAAGCAATGGAAAGAGAAGGCCAGGGCAAACATCCATGTCCTTCAAATAAATGGCTCCTTTCAGAGCTCCCAAAATGAATGCCTGATGTCAGCTGTGTCTGCAGCAGTAAATAAATCCATCACCTGTGACCTCCCCCGGGGGAGACCTGTACAGCTCCATCAGCATGTCAATGCCCCAGTTACTTATCTAGTGGTGCTGAAGTAGGAAGCAGATAATAAATAAAGATAAATAAATAGAGATTACCCCCAGCTGAAGTCGTCACTTGGAATAAGCAATTTCCTGCCCTGCTAACTGGTGGTTAAGCATATACCCTAGGCAATTAGAAGCAGAAAGAAAACTGAGCCACAACCAAGCCACCAAGCCCAGTGCCCACAACCTCATGGGGAAGGGAAGTGCCAAGAACAACCCACATGTCATTCAACCAGTATCAGACCAAAGCAACTGCAAAATACAAGAAATCTTACTTTCTACCAGGAGATCGTCTTAGGTATCTTCAGGTATCTGCTTGCCAAGGACACTGATTCCCCAGGACTCAGGCACCCCCAGCCCCTGGGCAGCAGGCTGGAGATCATGGTGCTGCAGCCACCCAGCACCAAAGGCCAACACACCCTCACAATGAACAGATCCAGTTCTTCTGGAGATGAAATGCAAGCACCCTAATTTACGTGAAGGATTTGAGCTACAAGGTCTGGTCACACCTTCTGGCAGAGGTCACAGCTTCTGTCATGACACAGGGCTCCCTGGTCCATGGAGAGAGCTGTGACCCTCTCCCTGCAGGACTGACCCCTCTGGGAGCCCAAGACCTCCTGTGCTATCAACACTTGTCAGAACCAAGGTGCCACTCCACGAACACTTGCTCTGCATGAAAGGCAGAGCTGCTTGCTTGCACTCCCTCAGATGGCTCTGCCTCTTTGACTGTACACGCTGTACAGCAGCCCAGGCATCAGAAGGGCGGCATTAATAAAGATTTCCTCTGCTGAATTTTTGCCTGAGGCTTGAACAGGAAATGTTATTTTCCTTATTTGCCTGATATCACAAGCTAAAACCCATTTCAACTTCATGGTGTCTTAGGAATTTTCCTCACTGCCATAAGGCTGTGAGCCTGCACCAAAGGAAACAAGGCATCTACTCAGAGGCACTTAAGAAAGCCCATGGGATTTAGGGTTTATTTTAAGTTACCATATCAAAAAAACACTGCCTAACAGCACTCAAAACATCTGTGAGGCTGTACAGGGAAAGCCACGCACTGAGCAGGGTGGACTCACATGAAGAGTGTGCAGAGAGACAAATAACTCCCAACCCCACCTAATTATTGAGGAGTTCGTATTTCATTAAGGTGTGAGTCATTCACTTGCATTATTATTCTGCTGACTCCCAAGCTGAGCAGTGAATTCTTTGAGTCCACATGAAACACCCTCCCTCCACCCAGCCTGCTTGGTACCCGGGACCTGCTCTGGAAGCCAACACTGAGCCATTGACCGATTTATCTGAAGGGTCTTTGTCCCCTCACCAGGACACTCCTGAGACAAAGACCCACTTCTCAGCCCTCCCAGCAGCTGAGTAAGAGGCACTTGCTTCAGCACAACATTTGGCAAAATGTGGAGAGGCCAAGAGGCCAGCCTGTACAATGTGACATGTTCAGGCCGTGGCCATTGCAGCCTGGGGCTCTCTGAGAACAGCCACGGGAACCACTGCTCTGTGGTGCTTTTCATGCCTCGGTGTCTCAGAGAGTGCCACAAATGAGATGCCAGCCAAGGCTCCCCCCAGGACAGGATGCAGCTGCCAGACGCTTTCCTGCACAGCAGAACCACAACTCCCTGAATTTCATGGAAGGAAGCAGGGTACAGCCAGGACCAAGGGATGCAACCAACCAGGAAGCCACTTACCCTCACTCCTCTGAGCAGCATTCTGAGTTGTTGGACTTCATCTCAGAGGAAAGCCTTGCGTGGGACCTTCCCCCAGAAGTGACCCACTGGAGACCAGCCAGGGGTGCTCCACAGCAGATCCCCAGCCCTGTGAGGCTCTCTGGGACCTGCCAGCTGGAATATCAGCTTTGCTGAAAGGCACTGAGGTGCAGGTAGAAAACTCTCGGCTGCTCCCGCAGAGCACAGCCACTCAGCTCTGCCAGGGCAGGCTCAGGGCCCTGCCTGCTCTCCAGGCCAGTGGCATTGTGCCATCTCAATTTATTAACCCACAGGCTTGGAATTCAGTGCCACAGCTCATTATTTTTGTTGACAGGCTATAGAGGACTGATTGCTGTCTTTTTTGCATGCAGATGCTGAACTGAGGGGAGAGCCAAAAAACTGAGCACTCTCCTTGCTTGGAAACAGGCACCAAGGGCCACTTCTCAGCTGCTGCAGGCAATCCATAGTCACTGGTGGTTCTGCTAACAGAGATCCATAACACCTTCCAAGGTCTTAATGGAAAACAGAACAAATGCCCTACATTTCTCTGTCCCCACACTTGTATGTGTGAACACAGACAGATCCCACACACATGCTGCAAGCTACCATGAGCTTCACCATTCACCAGGCTCCCTTCAAACGGAAATATCTTGCATTCTCCACAGACCAAGCAGAGCACCTGAGCACACAAACTGCAGCCAAGGCCTGGCCACAGGGCCGGGGCTTTGAGCCCCGCTGAGAGCCTCAGGGCACAGGGACCCCACGGTGGGCCATAAGGCGCTGCAGAGCACCCCTCTCGCTGGCCGGAGGGCAGGGGGCACTCACCTTCTTGAGCACGCTGTCCAGGGTCTCGGGGCGGCTGATGTCGAAGCAGATGAGCACAGCGTCCGAGTCCGGGTAGGCCAAGGGACGGACGTTGTCGTAATAGGCCGAGCCTGCGGAGAGGAGCGGGAGGAGCGCGGTGAGCAGGCCCCATCCCACTGACTGCTTCTGGACCAAAGGGGCAGGCTGAGACCCCAGCCCTCTCCACAGGCACAGGTCTTTAACTCCAGTAAGAACTGGAGACACTGCCACAAGATGCAGAGCGCTCTGTTGAAGACAAAGGACGTTAACCCGAGCTTCTGACCAGTGACCAGACACCATAAGGTTCAGCAGAGTTTGATTCGATTTGCGGAGGATTTTAGTTCCTTTGTTTAGGCATGGAAGTCAGAGGTTTTGTCCTTGTTTTCTTATATCTGCCCCTTGATAGAGTGAAGAGTTTTGAAGAGTTCGAAGTTCTGCATCCCTCTCCCTCCCTAGTGAGCGTGTGGCAAGTGCTGGTGGAGCTGTGCTGCTGGGGATGCTGCTCACGCAGCTGGGAGCTCAGGAGGGCTGCGGTGCCACAGCACACTCACGCCTGGATTCCATCACTCGTCATGCCAGTGCTGCACCACTAACAGTGGAAAGGTGTGGCTGAGAGAAGACAGACAATGCTACTGCTAGTTTTTATCCTCTCTTGCTATCTTTATACACATATAGATTGTGAGAATTTGTGGCAGGTAAAAATGAATTGCCTTTTTTTCTGGATTTGTGTTGGAAAAAGTCAGACAGATTCTTTTTGGTATACAAAAGAAGTGTCAGGATTTGGTATATGAAAGGAAGTGTCAGGTGAACAAGCTATAAATGGAAGGGGATGATTCTGCATTCCGTAGGAATTCTGTGAGCAGGCAAAGAGCCCAGCCTGAATCCTACACAGCTTCTACTACACACATGTGCATGCACACACCTTCACTGCAAATTTCAGGCATTAAAGTCGTTGTGCCACAAGGTTTTTATTTGCAGTGCATTCTGTTGGTGAGTGCAGACACCTCAAGAAACAGTCATGGAGCAATCAGCTCACTGCTACTTAAAAACACTGTTTTGGTTTTATACTGCAAAGACAAATGACTTGAACTTCCTGGAGGGATGAGAAGCAGGTGTTTATTTATGAAAAGGGGAAACAGAGACACCAGAGTCCTTGTTGAATCTGCCTCCTCCAAAGGCAGGACTGCCCACCCTAGGCTGAGGAAGCCAGACACACTTCCTGCTGCAGCCCCTTGGGATGTCTGGGCCCAGCACTTTCCCACCCCAGGAGAAGGGTGCAGCCCAGGTGGCAGGTGGCTCCTTGACGAAGTTCAGCACCTGATGAATTATGGATGATGGTGGCTTATGTTTCCGGAAGGATGGAAATCTGCCTGGGCTAAGCACGAGAGGAGAATGGGCTGATTCTCTGCAGGAGCTCCAATCCTAGGTCCTGTGTGCACAGGGGCTCCCAGCTGAGGTGCAGCCCACAGTGGGGCACAGTGCCCCAGCACAGTGCGGCACACCTGGGCTCTGCAAACACCCCCGGGCCCCTCTGCAAGGCTAAACCTGGGGAGCAGAGCCTGACGCTCCTGCCTCAGCCCAGAGCCCACATGGGGCAGGCTGAGGGCTGTGTGGAGCCTTCCCAAACCCTGCCCAGTGCCAGAGACTGGCCACCCAGCTCAGAGCATGGTACCAACAACAGCAGAGCTCCAGGGCTCCGACCAGCCCAGCCCCTGCCGCTCCCAGGCAGCCAGGGGAAGGTGCCCTGGATCTGATGTGCGGTTGGATTCCCAGGTGGGAATTGGCTACAGGTGTCTCCAGCTCTTACAGCCAGCCCACAGGAGCAAAGGCACCTGCACCCCTTGCTCCCCTTGGGGAGAGATGAGTCTCTGTCCCTGCAAAGCCCCTGGGAAAGGAAGCAGTTGGGATCAGCACAGAAGGAACAGCCCCTGATCTCTGCAGAGCCCAGCCCTCTTCCTAGAGGGAAAGTCATGTTCCCTAATGGAAAGGAGCCAGTCCCTGTGGCATCTTGGACAGCTCTGGGGACAGGGATGCCAGACAGGCAGGCACAGTGAGCCAGGGTGACCCAGTGTCCCAGGCACAGAGATTTCTGACCTCGCCTCAGGCTCACGCTGCTGCAGCTCACACCTGGCAGGGTCGCACCATCCACTGCTCCCTCTCGTGCCCCCGTGGCACAGTGAGATGAGCCAGCCCTGCTCAGCACAGGGCCGCTTTCACAGGCAGCACCGAGCACAGCAGCGCCGAGCTCCTCTTTGAACGGGGGTTTTCAGTCTCCTGCTCGGCATGGGCTGACAGGACAGGATGGGATGGGAGATCCAGTGCTGATCTGCATGCCTGAATTAGCCCGGGCCTTTATCTGAGCCGTGCCCTCTCCCCCACGCACACAGGGGTGTCTGCCTCCAGATAGGGGCCCCAGCGCTGGAGGAAACGTTCCCACGCACATCATCTCCCTGCAGCTTCTCAGTTTTACATAAACACTTCAGATAAATCTACCCCCTCCCAGCCAAGGAATGCTCCTTTTGTAGGGGTAGTTTTGGCTCATTCAGCACAGACATTGCCACAGCAAACTGTATCATAGCAACCTGCTGCTCCTCAGCAGCCAGCCAGCCCCTCAGCAGAGAGCTGACAGCGCTGCTGCAGCCCCCTGTTATCCCACAGCACCCCCACTGTCTCATCCCAGTGCCAGGAATCATGCTGTCATCACCTGGGACCACAGGAGAGACTCCCATGCTGGCAGGAGGAGCTCAGGGAAGGGAAGCACAAGGTAGAGAACCTTATCTTTTTAGTGAGATCAAAGTTTGCTTCACATTCATTAACCCTCTGCTCCAACTCCAAAGAGCAGGAGTCACCCCTGGCACCTCAGCTGGCAGTTCAGCTCACAGCCAGAAGCAGCAGCTTCTGCCCACCTCAGGAGACCAAGAGAAACCGATGGGGACCCACAGTCAGTGCTGCCCTGTGGGGCAGGAGAGCTGCATTGCTCCCAGCCAAGGTAATCTCCAGTTCGCTCTGGAGACATCTCTACTGAAACAGGAAATTCTGTTTGGGGGATTAGTCTTCTAGGTTTTGCATCTATTACTTTCTCATTGCATATGACAATTTAAAAACAAAACAAAACAAAACACCCCCCCCAAAAAACCCCCAAACAACCCACAAAAGCCTCAGTGCCTTCAACTCTGGCTCTTCAGCTTTACTGATCATGAGCACTTGACACCTTTCAGATACTCCAGCAAGACACCCCAGAGACCCCCAGTCTGGCACTTCCAAACACACGCATGCACACAGGCGCCCAAGGCTGGTGTGTCTGCAGACTCAGCCTTCCTTCACTGCGTGAGTCATTCTCCCACTTGGCATCCATGTTTGCAAGAAACAGGACCTATGTGCATCTGTTCGTGATTAAAGAGAGAACTGGAGCAAGCCAACAACCAGCTTAAAGATAAAATTCACACAGGAGCGGATACAAGCATGAGTAGCTCGTCTTTCCCCTTGGCTGGTAGATCCTGGAACGCCTGGCACCGCAGCTCAGAGATGCCATTCTTGGGCAGAGGACGGAAATATGCTGTTTAATCTATACCAACGTTGTGCTAATCTTCATTTGTTCCTCATTAGCTGTTCTAGAGATAATGAGCTTCCTCACATGGGCACCCTCCATCCAACAATAGGGCATTACATACCAGGAAAGCCAGTGTACTTGCAGAGCCATGGTCTGCTCTGCAAGGGGCTCCCACAGCCCTGCTCTGGCTTAAAACGGAGATGAGCACTGCCAAGACCTGCATTTCTCAGCAGCACGCCTGTCTTGGGGGGCTCACTGTAAACTCTCCCCAAAGAGTTTACAATGCTGAGGCACATGCTGCTTTCTTCAGGGGCTGCCAAGAACAGCCTTCGTGGAATGAAACAAATTCATCCCAGCTTTCTGGAGAGCTGCACTGACAAACTGAAGAGTTTTGGGTCACCTCCTCATACCGTGGTGCCAGACGAGCACCAGCCTTTAGAGATGACAGCGGATGTCCACTCTGCCAGACAGATCCCACCCACGGTCCAGCCAGGCTCTGGGTAAGAGGACAAAGCTGCCAAAGCAGGACCAAGTCAGCAATGCCAGGACTTGTACAACCTTCGGTCCTGGCTGGACTTTGACATTTGTCTTGCTTGTGCAACATCATTGCAAACCCCTGAAGTACAGGAAAGGAGGAAACTGCTCCATGACATAGAATAAATACTCTTCAGGGAAGTGCAAACTGAAAAAAACAGCTCATCAGCTTGGACAATTAACCTCTGCCCCTAATTCTTAAAATGCATGCATAAAAATTAGTGAATTACTGAAGAGCCCAGCTGGCATACCTTCAGGATGAAGGGAATGGTATTTGTGTAGGCTGAGGTGGCATTTCTGGGCACCTCTCCAGATCTTACTACTGGAAGCCTGTCCCTCAGGAAGAGGCTGTTCTGCTGGATTTACCGGTGGAGGAATCCCCAGCTCAGGCAGGCACAGAGTGCTTCTGCCTCATCCCAGTCCTGTGTCCTGCCTCACATATGCAGCTACCAGCGACCCAGAGAAGCTTGCTCAGATGCAAACCTCCCTCCAGCAGCTGTGAGGAGCCCCTGAAAGCTCCTTGTAGAAGTCCCTGCTGGCTCCTGGGGGAGCATCATGGAGTGCCTGGCATGGGAGGCCTGGGTCTGAGGATGCAGACGAGGAGCTCACCCAGCCTTTTCACAATCATGCCTGCAGCAGCTGACCAGGGAGACAAATGGGGGTCAGAAGTCCCTTCGTGGCACTCTTGCCACGTCACAAGGACAGCTGGCACTGCCACTACCTGCCTGTCATGCTTTCTATTGGGTACAACAAGGACCAAGAGTGGCAACAGCTTCCTGCAGCACAGCCAGCACACATTCTGCCCTTGGGGAACACGTCCAAGGGCTGAATGAACACAATTATCTTCATGCAATGCTGCACATTTCAGGTTTGCTGTTCACAAGCATTAGATCCCTCCCCAACCACTTGGCTGCCAGATAAGGTTTCTTCCCACAGCGAAGGCTGGGCCTGTACACTTGCAAAGTTTAATGGAGTGGAGATTTTATCTTCAGAATCTGGGGCAAAAGGAGCAGGGAGAGCAGAGCACAGGAGAGAGCAGATCACCTCTGGGCTGTGGGAAAGGGATCTGCACCTGAGCTGGGAACAAACCCACTCCACAGGACACCCTTCCTTCTGCACAAGGTCCCAGCAGCCAGCAGGGTTGTCACTAAAGGCAACGTTCCTCAGCACCCCCATAACTCCCAGGACATCCCATGGCCCCGGAGAGGCCGAGCCTCTCAGATCTGTAGGGGACAAAGGATGGATGATGCCACAGGGCATGCTGCCCTCGATGCAGAAGAAGCAACCTCCATCCCTGAGCCACACAGCACTGCAGCACACCCCCCACACTGTGCACAGCCCAGAGATGATCCTCCTGGGCACTGTCCTGCCCTGTCATGTCCTGTCATGTCTTCTCAAGGTCCATCCTCCACCCACTTCAGTATCAGCACTTCTGCTGCAACCCTTTAAAGTTCTGTCTGACTGGTTACTGACCTGCATGAGAATGTGACCCAGCTGCACGTATTTTTAGGATTAACTATGTATTTGTGCTGAGGCACAACACAAGCATGCCGGTTTTGGGCTCTCAATCTCAACAGGAAGCATGGGAGGAGCTCTTTTGGTATGGAAAGGGCAGCTCCACGTTTTCTGTCTGCCTCAGAGCGCAAGTAGCATTGAACTCTATCTGAGACAGAACTTGTTCTTACACTTTGGAAGAGGCAGCCATGGCAATCCTGGAGCTGCACACTGGGAATCCAGGCACAGACAGCCACAGCATCCATGGAGATGCCATTGCTAAACTCAGCCCCTTTCAGCTCTCTAATCTCATCAACATTCCTCAGTAGTTCCCTTAAAAGAAGGATCTGTTATCACAGCCTGTGGGTTCCCACACAGGCCATTCCAAGGCAGACTGTTTGCTGAGTACAGGCAAAGAGGAAGGCGGAGGGGGATTTGCAATTCACAGTGTTATTCTTGTCTTGAAAGCACATCTGCTGAAGAGACAGTGGCTGTGGAGGGCTGGCAGCCATACAGCTCCTCTGCTGTGAGCTGAGCAGGGCACTGCTGAACCTGTGAGCACTGACCTTTGCAGCACTGCAGGTTGTAGCAGACACTGCGACTCTCGACCACGCTGCATCCCCATGGCCCACAAGGGAAAGTCCCCTCCAGCAGCTTTCCAAGGCAACAATGACCTTTTGCAAGGCACAATGCCAGGCTGCCTCTCCCACTGAGCACTGGCAAAGATGTCCCCACCAGAAGCAAGCAGCTCTACTCTGCAGCTGGATCTGCATCAGCAAAAGATGCATCAAGCAGCTCAGTGGCCTCAGGTCACTCACTGCTCTGCCTGCCTGCACTCTGAGGCCACAGGCACAGCAGGCAGGCAGAGCCTCCCAGCATGGGGGGGTGAACCAAAAGCAAAGAACTGAGTCCAGGCTGCAAGGCACAGTGTAGGTTCCTCACCATTATTAATGGAAACAGAACAAAAAGTCCACCTAGGTACAGGGTAAAGCCTCAGACCCGCCAGCATCAGTGCTGCAGCACCCTGCACTGGGCAGCAGCATGGCTTGAGCTCCTCCGTCCCCTTGCTTGCACCCAGAGCCAGGGAAGCTCTGCAGAACAGGCAGGGCATTGGGCCAGCCCAGTGTGGGCAGCGGGTTTGCTGGCAATGCCAGAGTCACGGTGGGAAATGCTCCAAGCACAGGGCCCCGGGAAGCAGGGCAGCCTGCTCGCTGAGGGCTCTCGCTGCTGAGCACCGCAGTGGCTCTGCTTCAACCGCGAGACCTGCTGGAGCTGGGTAGACCCACGGACACTCCCTGATCCCACGGGGAAAGCATTGCTGAGGAAAACCTCCCTGCCCGTGCACGCCTAGGGGTAACAGTGCTCCCTCCCAGACCTGACGCACTCAAACGAAACTCGCCCACTCCTTGCAGAGCATCGCTAATGATCACAAGCCATCCACCCTCCTCCACCTGCCGCAAGGAACAAAGCTCTTCCTGATGGGTCTGGGGCACAGGCACTCCGGGTCTGGGAGGCACCCAGCCCTTTGGGAACAGCACTCCCCAGCCGTCAGACATCCGACTGAACAGGAGTTTCCTCCACCACAAGATACCAGCACTGTGCAGAGGAGTTGTTTCTGTGCTGAGCATGTTCAGCCAACAGGCAGCCAAAGGAATTTGCCAGAAGAGGAGCAAGAAGAGCTGCAAAGCACCGTGTCCTCCATAAGGCTCATGAGCAGAGGTACCAGGGCATGGCCACTCCCTGGAGCTGGGACCATGCCCACCCCATCCAGCTGGCAGGCTCTGCACCCCTTCCCTCACCGACGAGGACGTCAAACTGCTTTTCAACAGAGGCTTTAGCAAGCAGCATGTAGCACAGGCTTCCCAGGGGACAGGAGGGATGGGACATTCCGGACATGCTGTGAAGTGGCACCTGAAGCAATTTTACTCCCATGGTCTGTCCCAGGCTGGGACACAAATGGAAACAAACGTGAAATGCAACCAGCACCTGCAGATGTTGGACAAGGGGATTTTCTCCCTCGTGCATTCATGGATCTGAGCCACATTTGAGACTCTGCAGAGTCCCACGATTTGCCCTGCTGGAGCACCACAGGTTCCATCCTTGCGAAGGATTCTCAGTGCTGGAAACTCTCCAGAGTCACCCTCCAGCCCCAGAAAACCTTATCAATGGACAAAGAGTTAAAAGACATTTAAAGAAAATCAGAGGTCCCAATACAATTTGGGAGCCATTCAGTTCTCCATCATTTCTGTCCACTCTGTGTCAATATTCCTCTAATGAGAGTTCCTGCCTGCCAGCTGCCAATGTCACAGCCTGTGTCTGCCACTTAGCAGGAGGGGTCAATTCAGCCCAAAAGGCTGCATTTTCCAACACACTACTGTCAGCCAGGATGACAGGACACGGGGAGCAGACAACACCCTGGGCTGTACAGGGCTTACCAACGGGATGGCTGAGTGGCCAGGCATACTGCAGCCACACTCAGCCATCATAGAGGGGGTTTTCCAGGCCAGACTGCACTTTCCCCACCACCCACTGCTGAGTGATGCTCAGCTCGCTCTGTGCAGCTTCCAGTCTCCAACTGCTTCCTCCAATAAGCATGGGGCAAGGGGAATCAATAAAGTAAAAAACAATATCCAGCTCCTCTCTCCAGGTCTCTGCTGATTTCTGGGGTAAGTTCAGTTCCAATTACTTACCTAAGAGATGGTGAGCACTTAAAACAGAAAGTGTTCTCCTCCTCATGCCAGGATTGCCCTTTCTCACTACCTCCCTTTTCACTCTTGCTGGGATGGAATTTATCATGAACAATAAATCCCTGTGTGAAAAGCAACTTAAAAGAGAGAGCAGGTAGCACAGAGAGAAGGGGAAGTGCCCACCAGTGCCTGTCATTCTCCGGGGGGGAACAATGAGCTACTCCTGATCCCTTCAGCTCAGCTGGTTCAACTCACTATTGTGCAAAACGTCCTTTGCCAAAGCTCCCATTTGTAAAGGCCTCTGAAGGGTAGTGGAAACTCAACAGTGGTTTGCAAACTACAGCTGAAAATTTCAGTTTGATTACTAGGGAAAATTGCTATACAGTGCTTTGAAGGATTGTTTATTAAGAACTAGCTCCTGTGTACTTTAAATCAAAGGGGATTTATCTGGAAAACTACCTGATGAACTCTATCTACAGCAAAGCTGTTAAAAAGGTCTGACATTTTTCACAAGAGAAGAAAGAATCAAAGCCCATTTCCTTTTGGCTGTAGAGACAAATATTGGAAAAACATCTTTTGTCGTAAGGGCAAAAATGAATGTGTGACAGCGTCAGATGCAGGTATCAGATGCGTACTTTAAGGACTTTTTATCATGTCCTTTTCTTTAAACATTTGTAAGACCAAAGCAAATCATTCTGGAGAATTCCTAAAAAGCAGACAATGCTTCAAATGTGCTTTCACACCCTCTAAAGATGAAGTTTTTTATACCAATATAGATACTCAAGAGCAAAGCCATTCAGTGCCTAGCAAAGAGAACCCACCCCACCTCCTTCCAGGGTTGCAGAAGGCCATGGTTTGGAAACCCCCCCAGCCGTGGGGGTACACCATGTGCATCCTGGTGACACAGGAGGCTGACCACCCCTTAGTCCTGGCACACCCTGAGCAGCTTCAAGGAGCCCTCTGCAGCAAAGGCCCCAGGTCAGCCAGGATGGTTTCACTGTGGCCACGTCTGAGAGGCTTCAAACACGTCAGCCCAGCACCAACCACCATATAACAGCTTCCATGTTACAACCACCACTCTGTGCTTCAAGCACAGCTCCTGGCCAAACACTGAGAGCCAACCCTTCATCCACAGCCCCAGCAGCTGCCCCAGGAGCCAGCGTCCTTGTGGCTCACATCACAGCACACAGCTTGTGAGCAAAGTTAACCTAATTACCTTTTTGTCTCAGGGAATAAAAATCAGCAAAAGCAAGGTCTCTAGGGTCAGGAAGCTCTTGAAGAAGACTCAGACATATTTTACATGTTTGAGCTAGTCCAAGACTCAGTAAAGCCACTACTCTAGGTAGAGCTATGCTGATCCTATAGCTGTCATTTGATGAATGCAAAATTACAGCAAGGAATCTGTACAATAGGAAAGAAAGTCCTAGGTCATGTTTTAATTTGCTACTGCTCTTGGACAGTGAGAGGACTTCATTTGTCATCAGGATTCAGAAATTATGAGAATATGGGGAAAGAGCATCAGCAAGCACATGATGTATATTTATCAGCAGAGCACAGCATTCAGCTGCACTGCCTGTACAAAGGAATCCAAAGGTAAATTAGAAAGTGCATGTGAACTTTGCAGGATGCCAATATTCCTATTAGCTCTGCATCAAGCACTTCACTTGCAACTCGTGCCTCCACTGACAGCACAAAGTTTGGGACCGGTCTCGGAGGGCTGGGACAGCTGTGCCTGAGGCTTCACGCGGAACCACAACTGAGGACACAAAGAGGCGAAACCAAACCAAGCCAAAAAGACGCCAGAGAACCCCAGAGGCTCTGCGCCAGCGGGCAGTGACAGGCCCGGGCATCCCTCTCGAGGTGAGGGCTCCCTCCTCCCCGTTCCCCTCCGGCCTCCCTCGCAGCCGGGGCCGCTTCCCTCGCTATTCGCTGTCTCCCCGCACATCGGTGCAGCACCGAAAGGCCGCGCAGAGCCGGGACAAGGGAGCGCCCGCCCGGTGCCCGGGGCCAGCCGGGAGGCTCGCAGGGCTCGGAGCCGCTGCCCCTGCCCCAGCCACGGCCTGGCGGCTCCGGGAACGGGGACACCGTCGGTGGGAGGAACGAGGCCGGCCCCGCCGCCCCCCGCGCAGCCCCCGGCCCACCTGAGGTGTCCCACATGTTGAGCTCCGTGCGCTGCTTGTCGATCTCGAAGCTGGCCGTGTAGTTCTCGAAGACGGTGGGCACGTAGCTCTGGGAGACGGAGGGGAGAGC
>VXBT01009682.1:453817-468055 GCA_013400235.1 Oriolus oriolus | reverse complement strand
CGGCGTCCGCGACCGACAGGTGAGGGCTGCGGGTCCCCGAACAGCCCCGCAGGTGCGGCCCCGGCCGACCCCGCCCCCGGCCGGGCCCGCTGCCCGCAGCCCCGGGCGCTCCGCGCTGGTGGCCGGACCGGGGCTGGGACTCCCCGTCGGGCCGGGCGGCCCCGGCAGCGCTGAGCCCCCGCCGGGGGCCCGTCCGATCCCACCCGCGGAGGCTTCGGCGGCGATCGGGCGGCAGACAAAGGCCCTGGACAAAGGGGCAGGGCGGGCAGGAATCCCCGGGCCGGCCCTGCTGCTCCGGGGCGACGGGAGCGCTGCCGCCCGACGGGCCGGGCTGAGGGGCCGCAGCCGCGGGGAGGAGCTGGGGACGGCCGTGTGCTTTAGATGCAGGAGGTTTTCCTAAGGTTGGACATGCATTTTCCATGACTGATGCTACCAAACGTTTCCCAAAGGCTCCTGCCTCTTGGCAGGATGATCCTTACAAGGAGCAGCAGTAATATTCTTCGGTGTTAAGACTTCTGCTCTCAGCTTGAGCAAGGAGGGCAGGACATGATCCTCATCCCTCTTGTCTTGTTGGGGATCCAGTATGGATCCAGTGGTTGGTTTGGGCAACCACAGTTTGGGTTTGGGTACCACCACAAAGCTAGAGCCTGGAGTGCCTGTGGTCTCTCTGAGGTTCCTGGCGTGTGCCCAGGTCTGTGGTGAGAGGTGCTGTGCTACAGTCTACCCATGAGGAGGGAGCAGGCTGTGGTCTCCTGCCTGAGTCCACGGGTGCTGCAGTCCCTGCAGACCTCTGCACAGAGAACAGTGTGCATGCACTAGCTCTGACATACCAAGGGCAAGGGTGTGATGGCTTCTGCTGGCCTTGGGGGCTTGTTTCAGACCACCTTGTCCTCTGGTTTTAGGTTGGAGATAAGGTAATGGTCCTGGCTAGGTCAGGGCTCTGGCAAGAAGTTGTGAATGTGCCTGCCAGTCAGACTTTCCCGATGCCTGAGGGAATGACCTTCGAGGAAGCTGCTGCTCTTCTTGTTAACTACATCACTGCCTACATGATTCTGTTTGACTTTGGAAACCTGAGACCCAACCAGAGTGTCCTCATCCACATGGCTGCAGGTAAACAGTTTTTGCTGAGACTCTTGGTTTCACCATGCACTTTCTGAATAAGTGACATGGGTAAGGAAACAATCAGAATGGGGCTGGGCTGACAGAATGTCACCTAGCAGAGATGCAGACTTCATGCTGTCCCCATTTCCCTGCGGCTGGGGTCAGTCTCTCCCAGTGTGTGCCAGGTATCAACCTCACCAGGCAAAGCCTCTGTTCCCCAGGCTGCTGTGCTGTGTGATTGGTACAGGCAGGGATAATTTACCTATTCAGAGGGCTGCTGGGGCTGTTTGCTTCTAAACCTTTCTCACTGCTGGTTTTCAGGTGGTGTGGGAACTGCTGCCATCCAGCTGTGCAAGACAGTAGAAAATGTCACCATTTTTGGCACAGCATCTGCCTCCAAGCACGATTCACTCAAGGAGAGCGGAGTTGCTCACCCCATTGACTACCGAACGATGGATTACGCAGAGGAGGTCCGCAAAATCTCTCCCAAAGGTATGATGTGGTGGAGGACTTCTGCAACTGTCTTGCATTTCTCTTCAATTGCAAAGAAACTTCTATTTACTTCCAATTCCCTCTCTAGGTGTTGACATAGTCCTGGACCCCCTGGGAGGATCTGATACGTCCAAAGCGTTTAACCTGTTGAAGCCAATGGGCAAACTCATCACTTACGGTGAGTGTGAGCAAAGGGCCCAAACCCAGGGACTGTGTGGTGGTGGAATGGGATCCACACAGGAATGCTCTGTGTCTGGGTGCTTGGGGACCATCACTATTCCTCACTGCACTGTGTGTTGTAGTTCTGTTATTTCATTAAGGTCTTCAGGATTCTTCGCCTTGGTGAGACACTGAGGGGAGTGAGATTTGTGTCTTGTCCCCAGAGCTGTGTTCACAGGCTCTGAGGCTCTTCCTTCCCATGGTGAAATTTCTCTTGGAGTAAAAGCTGGTGCCTGCAGGGGAAGCTGGAATGTCCTCATGGAGGAATACTGGCATAGCTGCTTTGTCTAGGCTGAGTTAATGCACAGCCTTGCTTTTCTTTTAGAGGATGTGTGGGAGATGAGGTTTGAGGCTACTGAATACTTATCTCTCCATTCCCCAGCCCTGGAACACTGTGATTTTGTCCCATAGACAAAGCCCTCACACAACCCCCAGTGGGATTCCGGACACTTGCACCAGTGTGCTGCTTTGGTTGTCCTGGCTGCTGCAGCGTGTGATTCCCCTGAAGAAGCAGGGCTGTAGGAGAAGGGGAAAGCTGTCCTGCCAGCCTGGCTGGATGTCTTGTAACCCTTTCTTACCTCTGCCAGCCCTCCAGTCTAGCTGTGCTGCTGCTGCCTTAGGAGGGCCAAAGAGAGTAACGGTTCTATGTTTTTGCCATATGAATGCTGATAATCCAAATTCTGCATGGCTTGAGGCTGAGGCAGGTGCCTGTTTCCATTGAAGGTCAGCTGGGCAGGTTCTGCTGTGATCCAGTTCTCAGCTCTGTGTCTCACTGTGCTGAGTGTTTGTTCCCCTGTGCATGGTCTGAGCTGTTCCATGGATGCCCACTGCCTCTTGTGTTGTGTTCCATCTTATCTGTGGCTTGCCTTCTTTTCAGGCGTAGCAAACCTGCTCACTGGGCAGAAGAAGAACCTCATGGCTATGGCTAAAACCTGGTGGAACCAGTTCAGCATCACTGCCTTGCAGCTGCTACACCAGAACAAGGCTGTTTGTGGCTACCATCTTGGATATATGGATGAAGAAGCTGAGCTTATCAGAAGCGTTGTAGCCAAGCTGGTTAACCTGTACAGTCAAGGCAAAATCAAGCCCAAAATAGACTCTGTGTGGCCCTTTGATCAGGTGAGTCTGAGCTAACATACAGGCTGGCAGTGGTGCAGAGTGAGCACCTTGTTCATGGAGGCTGAACTGTTGAAAATGTCTAATAACCATCTGTTCTCAGACATTCAGTGCCTTATTCCTTTTAAAATATTAAGGCTGAGTAAAGTGGCTGGGCTATTCTGCTCCAATTCACAGGGCTGGGCAATGCCAGACAGCGTCCCTGTGGAGCAGGGCCGGTGCTCAGCTGTGCTCCGTGGGCAGCAGCAGCCAGGAAGGGGCTGGGTTATGCATCAGACTGGAGTATGCCCTGAGTAGCCTGTACCCTGTAATTAAGCAGACAGATGGGAAGGTTGTTGCTGCCCTTCCAAGACTGCAAAAGAGCCCAGGCAGTGAAGCAGAATGAGGATGTTGGAAGGGAGCAGTAGATTTTTCAGCAGCTCTGCTCTGCTCGGGGTTATTGCATCGATGTGTCCATGCAGAGCCAGGTTCTGCCCTTGGAAATCCTATGCTGGGGCAGGACTTGCTGCAGGAGAACAGAGAACTTAGTGATGACCAGTCAGTGGTCATACCTGAGAACTAGTCTGATGCAAAGGCTTAAGGAAAGCTTTGATTCCAGACCTGGCCCAGGTGCTTAAAAATAATGATAATAATGATACAAATCTGTGCATTTATTGTTTTGTGCTGCTAGTAGAGGCTTTGTCCTCCTGGCAGGTGGCCGGGTTCCTGCAGCTCCCCTCCCTTTGGAGAGGAAGCTGTGGTGACACACACTGCACTTCCACATTTGTGTGAGCAGAGCATCCTTGTGTGGCTGGTCTGTGTGAATTCTTGAGGATAGTTTCCTATGGGCCTTCCGGGGTAGTTGCCCAGGTTTGTCCAAAACACACCTATGCAGAGGCACCTGAATGCTTGGGGCTTGCTTGAACTGCCAGGAAAGCTGCCTTTCAGCTATGCCTCAGACTGGTCTGGGGGGACTGAGGGGCCCAGGAAGGGCATTGCCACGCTCTGCAGTGGGTGGGGGGCTTACCAGACTCCTTTTGCTTCCAGGTGGCAGAGGCTATGAGGCAGATGCAAGAAAAGAAGAATGTTGGAAAAGTCATCCTGGTTCCTGAAGCACCCAAGGAAGAATCTAAAAAAGCAGAGAACTAAAGAGAAGTGATGTATGCAGATTATGATTTCATGGTTTAACTCCCTGATCTCTTTGGGACCTGGAAATGGACAGATCAGTATCTTCCATCTTTCACCAGTACAAGAACATCATGGTTATCATTCAGATGAGGTTTGCATGCTCTTGTTGTGACTGACCCTTTGCCAGATATGCCTCCTTCTCTCTCTTTTGAAGCCTGTTTATTTCATACTGTTTTCTAACCACTTGTTTCTCTACTGAATTTCCAGATTAACCTTGTTTTTCTCTGGCAGTGAGGCTGAAGCTTCCAAGCAGTTGGTGACTTAACAGCTGCACAGCCTGTCACTGCAAAGTCATGGCGCAATGTACTGTAACAACTGCCAAGTTATCTCTGCAGAAACTGAGCCCTGCTGAAGTGTTTGCCCTGTCAGCTTTGGGAAGCCTGTTCAGCAGAGCATTGGCCAAATGTAGGATGTTTCCTCCACAGCCAAAGGAAAACCACAGCTGGCCTAGTTTAATTCGAGCAGGGGTTTCTCTTCTGTTCACACTAACCTGGCTCTATTCCCTCTGCTTTTTGTAGGCCACTAACACGGTCAGATAGTAACAGCTCATGCTGTCTTTGCCTTGGCCATCCTGGCAATTTGAGTCTGTGGCATATCGTACTTCATTTGCAGTCACTTCTCTGTGCAGTCAGTAAATACCCTGACAGGCTGGGCTGGCCTGTGTCTGACTACAGAAGAAAAGTTTCAATTAGGTAACCTGATCCTGTCCATTTTCTATTTCCAAATTGTATAGAGAGATCTGAGCAGTGTCTGAGTCTTAGAGACCATAAGGACTCAACTGTGTCTCAAACGACTGGAACAATTGATGTTGGCTCTGTGCTTTATTATGTTGGGCTCCAAGTTGGTATTGTTAAGGCTTCACCCTCGTGTTTTGATTTCCAAGGGCTGCAGTACTGAATTGGACTTCATCGAGATGGAAACAAAATAATCCCCTGTTAATGCTTTGTGCAGTGCCCTGTGCACTGAGGAGGTGTTGCAGTTTGGGAAGTTTCAAGAGCCAGTCCTGTGGGCTGGCTGCCCAGTAGCCTGGGCTGTCTCTCCCTGGGGCACACGGGTTAGGAAAGCTGTTGCCAGGGTAGCAGTTAGGTGATAAACAGCCCAGCTGCGTGTCAAGCCTCTTAACCTGCATATTCTGAGCAGTTTTCCATCGTGTCCTAGCTCACTTGCCGCAGTAGGGCTTGACTCTTCTCTCCCTGAATCTGTGTCTTGGGGCTCCAGTGCTGAGGGTTTAGGAGCTGCCTGGGGTGTTCCTCCTTACCAGAATTTTGTTTCTCTTCTGCTTTTCTTTCCTTCTGTGCATTTGGAAACAGAGCAGTGTAGAGACCCAAGCCCAGCTCTGTGAGCACCTTGAGTCCTGGGTGATGCTGCCCTTCCCACTGGACACTGCTTGCAGCCCTGGGCGGCTCTGGTGCTGTTGGTGCTTACTTGTCATGGATTGTTGGTGTAGGCTTTTGGACTTCATTTTGGATTTGAAATGGTAAACCCAAAGGCACCAAGAAGAGCTGCCCATCATGGAAGAACTTGGGCTCCAGAAGCAAAACCTTGAGACAAGAATCCTGCTTAACTAGCCCACAGGGAGGGCCCAGAGCCCAAGGAGGGCAGGTACCCACTGGGCACAGGGCCAGGCACGCAGCCCCGCCACCACCCAAGAGAGCCCACGCCACGCAGGGCTGGGGTTCCTGTGTGGCTTCTCCCTCAGCCTGCTCCAGTGGGGTTCCTGTCTGTCAGTGCAGCTTGTGGTTCAGGTGCTTGGGCTCAGTCCAGAGATCTTTAGAAATGCATAGGCACAGCTTCCAGGGGTCTTTCCCTGGCTAACTTTAAATATTGCAACAACCCTGTTCCCTACAACCTCAGAGGAGTGCTGGAGCCCTCTCAGAGATCCTTGTCAGTTCATCTCTTGAACTTCATAAACATGGGCTGATGGAACTCACAAGCACAACTTTTTACCTTTATGAAGCCAGAATCTTGCTGCTTCTTTCACCCTGCCCTGTCGTGCTAATTTAGATTAAATCCAACAGCGTCTAATGCTGCTTTACTAGGTGTGAAAACAGAAGGACTGTCTAAATTACTGAAACGGAAAGTCTGGACCTGTTCCTCTGAGAAACGGGACTTCACCTTGATGACAGGGCAGCATGCTCAAAAGGCACACAGCCCCGCACATCTGCACGATTGTAAAAGGGAACAATGTTATGGTGTGTTTCATGGTAACATCCTCTCCCTGCTTCATTCTGAGCCAAGCTCGTGCTCAGTGCCTTACACGGATGGCCTTGGGTCAGGTGTGGCACGGCTCTCACGGCCCGGGAGCCTGGCAGCTTCCCCTCAGACCCCTCTGACCTGCTGCCTCCTGTGTGCCACGGGAAACAGCATCTCGGTGCCTTCTGCTACATGACTGGGAAGTGGCTGGGGCCTTTTCCATTCTGGCCTTTCAAAGTATAGCCAAAACCCTGTTTTGACTCTTATTAGCTCTGTTTTGTGAACACTGGTGGTGTTGTTGGACTTTCCGTGAATTAGCTGTTCTCTCCCCGGGCGTTGCAGCCTTTCCAGGGCTGACCTGGTGGTTCTGTACTCCCCAGTCCGTAAGACCTGTTGTAAAGCCCTTGTCTCCCCCAGGGCAGCTGTTTGGCTCCAGAGCGAGCCTTGAGTGAGGCTTTATCAGCTGCTCCAGCCTTGGCTCTCTTGAAACAATCCCAGCTCCTGGCTCTCTTCGGGTATCTGCTCACGTGTCTTCTAACTAGAAATTCCTGAAGCCCTTATCAAGGCAGGAATGCCAAGCAGTTACTGCCTGTTCGAGTTCAGCGCTGGCTATTTTGTGTCTCTTGGTAGCAACAGTGTTTTCTACAGGAAGACCAAGATTCAATGTAACCTTGCACAACCCTCCGCCCCTGCGCAATGCTCTGCTTTAGGTGGGTGTGGTTGGTTGTGTTTCGGTTTTTTACTTTTCTTTTGTATGGGCCAGTAAGTATAGAACCTATGTAAAACAACTTCAAGTGTCTTAATCAAGTTAAGCAGCCGGTTTGTATACTAAGGACCAAAGCAAAAAAACCAAAATGAAACCCTAGGATAAAAATCATTCCATTCAGTGTTGCTTGTTTAGGGCCAAGTTGTGCTACTGAGGAACTGGGAGATCCCTGTACTTAATCATGTGTGCCATTCCAGAAGTGCAATTTAATGTTTATTTTACTGATTGTCTGACTCAAAGGTTGTGCCATGAGGAGTCCAAGTGGAAGTGTAAGGAGTTGGCGAGCAGAGGAGGCGTCCATGGCCCTGCCTGCTCCTGTCATTGCTGTAGTGGCCTCCCAGCCTGGTGCTGCTGGTCTTGGACAAAGTGCAACTCCTTTGCTATCACCAGGCAGTGGTTGCCACATTTTTGACTCTTTGGTTTCTCTGAAGTTCAGTTGTGTTGCAAGCTGACTGCAGGAGGGGAAGGGAGCAGAGGTGGCCCCTGCCAAGTGCTCTGGGAAGGATTTCAGCTCCATGTTTCGTTTTAGACACCTGTATTAAACTAGAATTGATTGGCCAGGGAGAAGTAAGAAGCACTGTGTGTGTCAGGCTTCAGCTGGTGCAGGATCCTGGCCTGCTGACAGCTGCTATCATAGGTGTTAAACCACTCTGGTTGCCTGAAGTCTCTGGTGTGCTGAGCCCTCGTGATGGCAAAGTGTTATTGGCAAGTAGTACATGAGCATGATGTGAAACGTGTTAGACTCTGAGTGAGCCTCTTACAGCATATGGTCTGGTCTGTCTGAATTGTGCTGTCTGAATTGTGTTGATTTGCTGATATGTGATATGAGTGATGCTCATCCTACAGACAGATAGCAAATCTTTTGTTTAAAAAATATATTTCGCTTTGTGCGTGTAACCAAGTTGGACAGAAAACAACTGTGCCACTGCTGTTTACATGACTACAATGTGTACTGCTCCTCTGTCAAATGTTACCATATGCCTTATGTGTTTCAAATGTTAATTAAAAGCATAACAAAACCTTCCCACAGTACGTTGCTCAGGTTTCTGTTCTCACTAAGCCTCTGCCCACGGCTCAGGGCAGGTTTAATTGACAAAGTGTAACACTCTCAGCATGAGGAGATGCCTCTGCTCTCAGGGACAACTGTCAATTGTTGGCTTGAGTGTTGTTCCTGACAGTCTTCCTGGAGGGCAGCGATGGTGATTTTTGTTTGTGAAGCCCTTGGCTGGGCTCTGTGCCACAGTAGCCAGGTGGGACTGAAGTAGGTGCCTGGGCTGAAGGTAAGACAAGGCATCAACAGCCACTACCAAACATGAGAATAAATCCTGTTTATTTGTCAGCATAGAGACTGTCTGTGGGACGCAGCTGCTGTGGGTGCTGAAAGCTGTTAATGTTCTCCTCAAGAGAGCACCAGGTCACCTGCTGGCCTCAGAGCAGGTGCTGGGGAGGGGCTGGAGCATGGGGCTGACTGCTGAACTGTCAGTGTGGAGAGCTGACACTAATGACAGTTCATCTCTGGCCCGGGCGCTGGCAGCAGCTGAGCTGGAACCTGCCTGTAGTGGCAGGAGTTGGAAGAGACTTCCAGCAGCTGGGGCTGGACTAGGTGCAGACTCCTGCCCGGGTTTGTGTCATGCTGCTGAAAGCCACACGGGGCTCAGCCTGCAATCAGCTGAAATAAGCTCTGCAACTGGCTGGAAGGACACGCATCCAAGAGGAGCTGGAGTTTCTGGGAAGCACTGCTCCATGCTGGGGCCTGCACAGGGCAGGGATGAGGTGCTGCTGTTTGCTAATGTGCAGATTTCTGGCTACATCTGGGGAACGCAGGAGCTCCTTCAACAAACACCTGCTTCTTCCTGAGCTGTCTCTGTTAAGCTGTGGTTTTCTCAGCAGGAAAGGAAGGCAAAGGGAAGCCACAGGCTGTGGGAGAATCACACAAGGCCCAGTTTATCCAGAACCGAGCCGACCTCTCGGAGATACTGGGCATCGGGGTAGCCGTTCCTGTGGGGCAGAGAGGGAAGCACTGTAACTGCTGCTGATGTGCCAAAACCACAGCGGGAAGCAGCCCTTTATTTTTGCCCCAACCTTTCAGCAGGGGCTGAGAGTGGGAGTCCTGCTCCTGGGGATGTCCTGCTGCCTGCAGGCCCATGTCATGGGAAGGGCTGTAAGTGAACAGGGCCCAGAATTCTTGTCCATGGGGAACTTAGGGGTTTCCACACCACTTATGGTTGTGGGATGGGCAAGGGCTTTTGCTCCAGCTGGAGGGTGCCAGGGCTGGTCTGCCACGCCATAGCTGCCCTGCAAGCTGAAGCAAAGGGAGGCAGCAACTCTGCCACTGTGGGAGGGTGGAAGAGCCACCCCTGCCAGGATTTGTTGACCTGGAGCCCATGGTTCTCCTCCTCCAATTGCTAAAAAACCCCCAACCATACCCAGAAGCTTAGGATGAGCTGGGCCATACCTGGCTTTGCCTCCATCCCAGGAGGTTTTGTGGGGGATAAGGCCCCATGTTACTCTTTCTTCTCCATTGCAGGACTTGATCTGGAATATCAGCCCACGTTCAAATGCTTTCTTCAGCAGCTTTGCTGTCTTCAGCCCTTCCTTGTTGTCAGGCAGGAAGGCACAAAAATTCCCCCCTTTGTAAGGCTGTCCTGGGCGAGGGTCCCCAACCTTAGAACAGGAATAAGACATTTTAAACAATAGCTGGAGTGCTGTGCCTCTGAGGGGATTTCTAAGGTTTTGTCTAGCTTGAAACCTACACTGATGACCATGGGCCCCATGGGCTGATAGCCACTGATGACTAAAACCAGAGGTCACACATGTTCTTGAGGAGCAGCAAGCTGCTCCAGAGCCTGGTGTGGAGCTTTTTGCCTTTCAGAGGTCAATACCTCTGCTGCTTTGCATGTGGGGCAGGAAGCTGTGGCTGCTCTTTCCCTCCAACCACCCTGACAGACCCCCCCGTGTGGGCTGCAGCGGGTGGGGAATCCCTGCGCTGGGTACCTACCCCCTGCACGCCATCAGGGATGCTGTAAGCAAGCTGAAGTGTTGGGTCTCGAAAGTATCCGGGCAGGCTCTGAGACAGGGAGGAGATCTTCAAGGTCCCCAAGATCTTGCAGCTTGGGGCAGCTGAGGAGGATCTGCAGCAAGCTGGCTGCGTGCTGTCTGCCGCAAAACACGTCCTGCACAAGGCATGACCGCAGGGGCCCTGGCAGGTCACACCTGAGCCCTGGCAAGCATCACACTGGCCCAGAGGGATTGTGCTGCTTTCCTGTCCAAGGCTGGGGTCTCCTCTCTGCTGTGATGGGAGGTCAGGCTCCTCCTGCTCATTGCTCCTGCCCGGTGGGAGCTGGGCCGTTCCCTGATCCCTGGGCTCTGCTGCAGGTTCCTGCTGGGCCACAGCTGGTGGTGGCTCAGCAGCCGTGGCCCTGGATAGCCAGGTGGGCAGGGAGTGAGGAGCTCCGACAGCTGCAGGGACTGGACAGTGCTGCTGTCCCATTGCTTCATTGTGGCCTCCTCTGCTCTTGTCTCTTGTGAACTGGAATCTGTCTGGCAAGACTTGTTTTAGCCGGGTGGTGTCAGGCTCCCCCAGAGACAGTTTTGTCTTCCGCTGTTCCTGGGACTCCCTCAGGACAGAAGGACTTGGCTTATCCCCCGCACCAAGGCTCAGAAGGCTGCTTCCTCCTCTCCCAGCCCCAGAATCAATACAGACCTTGGCCTCCTCCTGCCCCCAAGCCTGCTGGAACCTCCAAGGACTGGGGGACCTCTTTTCCTCAGCCTCTGGCACCCAGGAAGCCCTGAGAACAGCGGTAGAGTCCACTTTATTGCTGATGTTCAGGTGCTGCAGGGAATTCAGGCTGCCAGGAAGGGCTGCATCCAGCACTGGGTCCTGGCTTCTGCTCGGCTGGATGACACTTGATTTCCCTGTACTCTCTGGTCCAGGAGACACGGATGAAGATTTCATGGCACAGAGCCTCCTGGAAGAAAACATGCGGAAGGCCTCAGTCACTCCTGGCACCATCTCCTTGGGGCAGGCAAGATACAGCTTGTACTTGTCTTTGCTGAGTCCAACCTGGAAGGATTTTCCTCGCAAGAGGCTGCACAGTTCACTCAGGGCACTGTCATCTGGACCGTCGACAGCGAGCTCCGAGTAGCTCAGACTCTGACACACCAAGTCAGGGCACTTCTGCACAAGATCTTCCACCTTCCATTTAGCCTGGAGCAGCCTTCTCTTGTCTGCTGCCTGCAGCGTCAGCACTGTGCAGTCCCCAGTGTGGCGCTCCGAGATGTGCACCCCTCCAGCCCTGCACAGCTCATCAATAGTGGCATGGCAGACATCTTTCAGGTAAAACCACTGCAGAGAGTCCAGGCTCATTTCCTCACTCACCCTGCTGCTGCTGTCTCCGGAGTTGTTGCTTTCCTTTGACCTTGGTAGGGAGAAGCTGTTGGACCGTCGCAGCAGAGGCCTGGATGCAGAGGGTTTGGAGTCTAAAGCAGAAGAGGTCCATGTCACATCACAGGTGCTGGAGATGCCAGCGAGGGAGTGGTGCCCAGTGGGACCTGAGCCTTTAGAGTCCTCAGGCTGCTGAAAAGTTCTGTTTTCTTTGCCCACAAAGGGCAACAGCATCTTTTGTCCCCTAAGTCTGGCACCTCCTTCCACATGGTTCCTTTCTTTGGGGTCGTTCTGCTGAGGCTCTGCTGCTGACCCCAGAACCTTATCTGTCATAGGGGTGGGAGGCCGATACTGCTGGGTCAGTGCTCTTGGGTCACTCAGACCAGGAGCATCTATCTCTGAGGAATGTTTCCCAGACAGCTGCACCTGTCCCACTGGTGGAGAGTCCTGATTCAGCAAGAGGCCCTGGCCAGCCTGAGACCGGTCAGCTTTCAGGGCACTGAAGTTGGCAGCTAGCTTGAACTCACCTTTCAGCTCTGGCCTGCCTAGGCTAAGTCTTGTGGCTGAAGTATCCACAGGCACTTTGGCCAGGTGTAGTGCAGCCTCCGAGGTGCCAGAGGTTTCAGGGTGTGAGGGCTGGGAGCTGCTCATTGTGTCAACGGTGTGCGCAGCACCTCTCCTGGCGACGGAATCCTGAAGGTACTGCTTGGCCTGGGACACATCAACGAGGTTTCCAACAAGATAAAGCTGCTTCACATCCTCATGGCAGAGCAACTGGGGATACAGCTGCTGCAGCTCTCGTGTCAGAGCCCTGAGTGCCTGGCTGTCCATTCCCAGCCCTTCCTTAGCAATCCTCTCCTTGCGCAGGCTCACCTCCAGCTGCTGGTAGAGCTGCTGCAGGGCCAGGTGGGCCTGTTGCAAGGCCTCCATGTCCCCAGGCAGACCTCCAGATGGCTGGAGATACAATACAGCAATGCCATCGCCGCTGACATCCACCACATCCACGCGGTATTGGTGCAGCACACCTTGGTACTCAGCAGCACAGAACCTCTGCATGTACAAGTAAATGTCCAAGTCCATTGCTAGGGAAAAGTCCTCCAGCTTCCCCAAAAGTTCCACAGCTTCCCCATCCACTGGGCTCTGAGGTAATGGGATTTCAGCTGCCATTTCACGCTCCTGGTCCCAGTTTGGCAGCTTTGCTGGCTCTTGTGCTGACCCAGGGGAGTCAGGCACTTGCTGGTGACCATGCATTCCCATCTCTTTGGCCCCACTGCTGGAAGCTGGCAGGAGGATCTCGCCAGTGGCTTGGCTCCTGAGTTTCAGGCTGCCTAGCAGGTCTCTGCTGAAGGTCTGCAGCTCAGTGAATGGGCCCTGGACTATGCAGTGCATATTCTTTGAGTCGAAGCTGAACTGTACATTGCTGTAGCCTTTCTGCAAGTCCCTCAGGAGGGTTTTGCCCGCGGGAAGCTTGCCATAGTCAATTGTCATGCACACACATAGGAAGATCTGCAAGTAGACAGCAAGGGAGTGAGAGAGCAAGGACCAAAACCAACCCCTTCCAAAGGCACAGGCGCAGGCAATTGCACCTGGCCCCGTCATTACTATGACAGAAGAGATGACACAGTCTTCCCCCGCCCTCCCTCAGCATCCTACCTTCGAGAGAGATCGACCTTGACACAGACAGGACCAAAACACCCAGACTAAGCAACTCCTTGACCTTGTGCACTTTTCAAAAGCTTTCTGCACACAAGGAATCAGAGGGGCAAATTGCACAGAGATAGGGCCACATTTCTACACACTGGGAGCTCTTCAAAAAGCTCAAACCCTAGAAATCTGCTATTGTTTCTGCATCTGAAATGCAGTTGCCCTCCTGTCCTTGCAGAGCTTCAGCTCCAGATCTTCAAGCACTTTTGGCACCACAGGCTTGCAAAAAGATTTGCAAGGCCAGGCTAATTCCCACGCCCTTGTTTTTGGGGCTCAGACATGAAAACATGAGACATGGCTACTGCCACGGTCTCTTGAGACTAGAGGAAGAGGCAAGAACTCTCCAGTGCTCCCTAGACACCAGCATGTCTGTACCCTAAGCTTTCCTGAGAAGGAGAGAGGAACAATACACTGTACATCCAGCTGATGACATGGCAGAGGCATTAACAGGATCCCCCATGTGGCACCAGATGGACTGGGGAAAAGTGCCTGTTGTCTCCATCCTGACTATCCTTCATTTGACAGGCACAAATGCCAGATGACTGAGCGCACAGCCTGCCAGGCTGTCCCTGCGCTATTAGCACAGAAAAAAATTCTCCATTTGAATATGAATGAAAATGGATTTAAGTGTAATTAAGATGAAAGGAGAGAGTGAGGTCTCCCCTCCCGAGCTGTCTGCCAGGCACAGAGCATGTGTGGGAGCAGCTGGGGCTGCCATGGCCCCTCAGTACCTCATCGGGGCTCAGCTCTGCAGGGTGCAGGGTCACCTCCAGTGGGTACAGTGTCTTTCCGATTGCCAGCACGTGGTTTTTCACCTTCATGATCCTCTGGGCCACTGGTGGGAAAAGCCACCCAGACCTTCGTCAGCCCAGCCAAGGGGCAGCAGTGGGTTTGGGAACAGTGGGACAGGGGATGGTGGGGCTGGGGACAGCTAGGCTGGGAACAGTAGGACAGAGAATGATGGGAGAGGGAACAGCAGGGCAGGGACAGCGGGGCAGGGGATGGCAGGACAGGGAAGAGTGGGGCTGGGGATGGTGGGACAGGGGACAGCAAGACAGGGGATGGTGGGGTTGGGGATGGTGGGACAGAGGACAGC
>VXBT01009682.1:412720-440474 GCA_013400235.1 Oriolus oriolus | reverse complement strand
CTTGTGCCGAACGGTCGTGATGGTGTTCCGGTGCCAGCGGGACAGCTGGGCCCGGCAGGTAGCGTCGGGCCGGGGCCGGGGCCGGGGCCGGGGCGTGGGGCAGGCCCGGGCGGGCCCTCACGGCGGCGCCGTCTCTGTCTCAGTTCACCACCAGGGTGGTGTCGTGCCGGGCGGCGGAGCTGCGGCCCGAGGGCGGCGGGGAGCCGGTGCCCGGGGTCCAGGTGGTGCTGGAGGACACCATCCTCTTCCCCGAGGGCGGCGGGCAGGTACGGGCCGGGCCGGGCTGGGCCGGGCGGGGGTCGGGCCGGGGCCGGCGGCACTGACGTCCCGTGTCCGCAGCCTGATGATCGCGGCCTCATCGGGGACGTGCCGGTGCTACGCGTGACCCGGCGGGGCCCCGAGGCCGTGCATTTCGTGCCGGCCGCGCTGGAACCGGGCGCTGAAGTGCTGCTATCGCTGGACTGGGAGCGCCGCTTCGACCACATGCAGCAGCATTCAGGTCCGTGCCGGTACCGGGGGACGCCCGGTAACACCCCGCGGGGGGCGCCGGCGGTACGGCCTTGGGCGGGGGTGCGGTCGGTACCCAGCGTGTCCCCACCCCGGTCAGGGCAGGGAGAAACCCTACAGTTCTGTGTGCACAGTCTGTTCCCGGGACTACTGGGGGCAGCAGGTGCCTCTCTCTGAGCTCTCCTTGGCTTGTAAACAAACCCACCGAAAACAGGTTTGGAAGGGAAAGTTCAACCTGCTTTGCAGCCCCCAGCGTGTGCTGCAGTGCTGCCGGGACCCGAGGCCCACGAGGCCAGAGCTGTCTCCTCGCTGCTCCTGAGCACTGGCAGGAGCCCTTCAGCGTCCAGCACTCACCTGTCGTGGAGAATGTCAGCAGTGGACACAGCCTGACTGAAAATACCAGTGGCACTCAGAGCTAGTGCTTGCACATCTCTTCCAGGACAGCATCTCATCAGTGCCATTGCAGAACAGATGTTTGGATTCAAGACGACTTCATGGTGAGCAGGATAAAGGTTCCTTTTGACCTCAGTGTTTTCTTGTTTGGCGTATGCCACCACGCTACCCTGCTCAGAGCCTGAACATTGAAACGCCAAAAGCAATTTGGACATTTCACTTGAGCTCAGATGTCACAGGAGAGGTGACTGACCTGGAGAGAAGCTGTACAAAGTGTTTGCTTTGTCTTGTCCTCTTTAAGTGTTTGGTTTCCATCTGGTGCTCTGAACATAACAGGGAGAGGAGGGAATTCTGGTTTTTCCAGTCACCCCATTCCCAGCAGTGGGATGCTGGTGCTGCACAGAGGGACCTCCCAGCTGGTCGCAGCTACAGCAGCAGATGTTCTTCCCTGGTGCAGGGAGCTGGGCCGTCAGCGAAGTGTCATTGAGCTGGACACCCCCGTGGTGACAGCAGAGCAGGTCACGGCCCTGGAGAAGAGCGTGAACGAGAAAATCCGGGACAGGGTCCCTGTAACAGTGAGAGAACTGGCTGCAGATGACCCTGAAGTTGAAACAGTGAGTGGTGGGAGAGAACTGATGGTGTTTGTGGGACCGGAATAACTGAGCGCAGATGTCACCTTGTTTGTCACTGTTCTGCTCTGCCAGGTGAGGAGCCGGGGGCTGCCCGATGACCACGTAGGGCCAGTGCGCGTTGTGGACATCAAAGGCATCGACTCCAACCTGTGCTGTGGGACTCACGTCTCCAACCTGAGTGACCTCCAGGTGCGTGGCTGCAGCTGGGCTGCCTCTGGGAGCCACACTCCACATGAAGCGCAGCGAAAGTCCCTGGGATCCACAGGCTGCTTGAGACTGTCCTGATGGAGAAGGGGGTGGCAGCAGCCCCAGGCTGAGGGAGTCCCAGGAGGGTCACACACAGGCTGGAGCCTCAGGCTCGTTTGTTTCCTTGTAGCAGAACTCAGCCCTGTGTGCACCAGTGATGTTCTTGCACTGCCAGGGGTTTTGGCCATGTTCCCTCTGCATAAAGCTCTGATATTTTTGACTGTTCATCATGGAAGAGAAATCTTCTGTGCAGGGAAATAGCGACAGAATTCTAGACCTGCCTTTAAGTATTTGTGCCTTCTCGGTCATTGGTTGGAGTCTGTTTCCCAGCAGAGACATCCAGATGCCCTGTAGAGTACATCCCATGGCTAGAGAATTGCATAAATTCCACTGTACCACCATACCTTTTTTTTTGTATGTTGACTTCATGGTTGATTTTAATCAGTTTATTTTCACTGGCAGAGCACAAGGCATAATGTGGCAGGAACTGACCACTTGTGTGTATTACCAAAATGCTGTTCTGACCAGGCTGATTTTCTTTTTAAGGTTATTAAACTCCTTGGCGTGGAAAAAGGGAAAAAGAACAAAACCAACTTGGTTTTCTTGGCGGGAAACAGAGTGCTGAAGTCAATTGAACAAAGTCACAGTACTGAGAAGGCTCTAACCTCCCTGCTCAAGTAATACCCTTTCCACTTCCGTTATTTCATCTTCACTCTTTGCTCCTTTAGGAAATCCTTCCTTTGTCCTTCAGATCAGTGATCCAAAGTCTCCCATTTCTTTCAGAAATGGACCAGGTGAGCACGTAGAGGCTGTGAGGAGACTGCAGAGCTCTGTGAAACTGCTCCAGAAGGTACAAGAATGGCTGGGAAAAGTGGGTTGTTGCTATTTCCTGTAGACCTGTGCTGTAGTTGTGACTGAGAATCAAATCATGGGCTTCAGTTTTTGTGGATATTACGAGAAGTTCTCAAACCTCTGGGAACACAACTGTGTTCACACTGACTTCTCTAGCTGCAGTACAGTTCATTTGCTTTTCTTTCAGAATAACCTGAACCTGCTTAGAGACATTGCTGTTTTGATAGCCCGGGACTTCAAGAGCAAACCTGCTCCAAGGCAGCTGTTTGTATTGCACAGGTATGGGGGAGCTTAGGGAAGAGGGGCCAACAGTATCCCACACGTTTTATGGCAGTTGCATCTCTCCCACCTGTTCAGCTTGTTTTCTCAAGGAAGAATGTAAACAAAGTAAATAGAATATTAAACTGCCTCGGCCTGCTGCAAAGTTGTGTAATCAAAGGAATCTGTTCGTAATTCAGTCACTGAATTCTTCTGGTTTTATAGCTGAGAAGTTACTGTGTCCATCTAACACCCTCTGCACTTGATATTTTCAAATAAAACCAGGGAGCTCTATTTCTTAAAGATAACAATTAAATAATTCCTAACATGTCCACAGGAGTGCCCAGTGAGGATTTACATATATAGACAAATAAGAGCAAGAAGCCAAAATCCCTGATGAGGCATTTGGTTTCTGATTGAGATTTTGTACTCTAGAGGGAGCTTTTGCTTCCTTCTGAAGTGTTTTTTTATCCATCCATACAGGAAAGAGGGTGATTCTGAATTTATGAACATCATCGCTAATGAGATTGGGACAGAGGTGAGTCGCTGATGAAGACTAAACTGACACCACTGGTTTTTCACCCCAGTTACACATGGACAGGGGCTGGCCAGGCTGCTGTTCCTGCCACAGTCATGAGCTGCAGATCTGGTTCCTTTGACAGGTACCTGAGGTTGCCTGTCCCCAGCAACCTCAGGCTATAGGGCAATCCTCAAGAGTGAGAATTCAGAGCACTGGGGAAGAGCCTTAACCCCCAAGAGCTCACTGGCTGAAATAGGTTAGGATGGATTAGGTAGGTGTAGAATGGAAAGAAGAGAAGGTTTCAGTCACAGTCACCTGGTTCAACTGCCAACTGTATCCTTTTAAGCTGGGATACCCCGCTACTGTTCTGTCCCAACAGCACATGACTGAGCACAAAAGGTTCAGTTGCCACTTCCTTTTTACTTTTTTCAAGCAGTCTCAGCCTCAGTAATGCACATAGACTTTTGAATTGTCAGTTTGCTGTTGGTGTCCTGAGGCCAGTGTCTGTCCTCTTCTTGGACAAGGAGGGCAGTGATTTGTCTGGAGCAAAGCCTGTCTCTGTCCACAGGAAACCCTGCTATTCCTGACTGTGGGAGATGAAAAAGAAGCAGGACTCTTCCTTCTAGCTGGACCTGTTGAAGCAGTTGAAAATTTAGGTCCCAGGTAACATGTTTTGTGATTTGTTTAACATGAGTTAGAATTCTGATGCTGCAGACTGAGCAGCTGCACAGTGTGATCCAGGCAAGGATCTGTTTGGAGCAGGTTGGGCTTCAGCCTGCGGTGTTGTTGCTGCAGGGTGGCAGAACTGCTGGGTGGGAAAGGAGCTGGGAAGCGCGGCCGCTTCCAGGGCAAGGCAGCCAAGATGAGCCGTCGAGGAGAAGTGCAAGCTCTGCTCCAGGAATTCATTAGCCATCAAAACCCTGAAGCATAAGAAACAATTCTCAAAGTAGGTTTGTCTTCCCTTTGTTTGCACAGGCTCCACTAACTTCTCTACCAGAGAATAAAGACCTGAACCCAACAGCTGGTGTGCACATGCTCTGCGTGGGCTGGTTTGGTGCTCACGGAAAACAGGGAGGGGATCTGCCATTGACACTTTGCTGCAAGGGCTCATTTCTCAAGACAAATGGAACAGGGATTAAAATAGTCCTTAGTTAACCACTTTTTAGGGTTCCTAAACCCAGAAAGGGCCTCCCTCTGGGTTTTTGAGGCATTTTGCTTTGCACCAGTTGCTGAGGAGGAGTTGCTTGGCATGAATGCTCAAGCAAGAGGCAGCTGGTCCCCCCAGCACCTTGGGCTGGGCAGGGGCAGAGAGCAGCTGGAAGGGAGAGCAGGTGCCCCACAGGCAGGAGATCATTCCCCACCATGTCCTTTCCCTTGGTGGGGCACAGTTGTTACTGGCCATTTATTGACCATCAGTAGTGTCTCAGGCTGATGCAGCTGTAAACTCCCCTGGGATCAGGCTGTTCCCAGTGTTCCCTCAGCTCACCTTTCCTGCCCAGGCAGGCCCTGGAGCTGCTGCAGTCTCCTCTGCAGGAACTAAAGGGCGCTGTGGAGCCACTACAGGGCACAACAGGTAATTTGAGAATTTGCTCTTCCCTTTCTTGCTAGAAATGGCATGACAGGTTTACTCCAGATGTTGGTAATAAACAGAGAAATAGAACAAAAGAAACCTCCATCCTAAGGAAGTTTATCTGTCATGACCAAGGGATGGAGCAGCCCCAGCAGATCGGGTTCCTGCCCATGGCTGCTGTGACTGCTGCATGGCCACAGCCTTGGCTGAGCTGTTGGGATGGCGTCAGAACACAGGGAGCACCGCTGAGGCCTGGAGCTGGGTGTAGGGTCAGTGCTGCAGGGGCTGGTGCTTTGGGAGCGATCCTGCACATGCACACAGAGAGTCTGGCAGGAAGGAAGTACCTGCACCTCCAAATCTACTTTTGATTATCTCAGACTGAGCGAGGATGTTTGCTGAGAGAGTTCACAGCCGCATATGTGCAGCCTGCATAGCTTGGCAGGCAGCAGGCTGAGCCACAGGAGTTCTGCTGCAGAGTGAGCCGGGGGCCGAGGCAGGGGCTGGGAGACTGAGGTGGGAGGGGCGTGACCCCAACCCCACAGCACAGCCAAATGCCAGCTCTGTCCCCAAGACCCTGGGGACTCAGCACAGCCCCAGCTGAACCAGTTGGTCCCTAAGCTGAGCTTGTTTCTGTAAGCAGCGAGGTGACACAAGTTTGTCCCTGTTCCTGACACAAGGTGCACCCAGGAACCTTGGATAAACAGCACAAAAAGCAGCTCATTGCTCCCACTGTGCTGTCAGTGTTCAACTGCACCTCAGGGCAAAAGGAAAAGATCCAGGGCACCAGGCAGTGCCCTTCACAGTGGCTTGAACGTGTCTTACAGGTGTTGAGGGTCTTCAGCACCCAGGAGAAATGTCCTTCCTCTACCATCTGCAGGCTCTGCCACAACCCTGCACCCAGGAGCTGATCCCCCATCCCATAGTGCTGGCCAGCAGGACACTCAAGCTAAATAACCTTCAGCTTTAATAAAACACCTCCTGTGCACAGCCCACCCCCGCCCCCCCCCCCGCCCCACNCCATCCCTTCTCCTGCTCCCCCCCCCCGCCCCCCCCCCCCCCCCCCCCCCCCGTCAGATACAAGTTCTGTTTGTACCCACAGGGGCGTACGTGCACCCCACACTGCGTCACACAGAGGTGAGCACCCAATGTCCCGGGCCTGGGGGGTCCCCACACTGGCACTTTATCTCCATGTCAGTGTCTGCCCATTCCTGTCACAGAGCTGCCTCTTCAGCAGACCCCAGACACGCAGAGGTGGGAGCCCTGCTCCCACTGGTGCCATCCCCAGCCCTGCAGCGCGGAGGTGGCACTGTCCCCATGAGCTGCAAGGGAGTGCAGGACCTCCTCCTGCTGCTGCTGGGTCCTGGGCAGGTGACCCCCCACTTGCAGGTGCTGGAGGGACAGCAGGGGAGTCCTGGGCATGCGGGGCTCTCTGTGCCAGCAGCCAGCTGCAGACCAGTGTGACCGACACTGCGGGTCCGTGCTGTGGGAGCCGCCCAGCAGCACCGGCCCAGCCTCCGTGCTCCGCTCCCAGGGCAGGGTCAGCCTGTGCAGATGCAGCAGGAAGCAGTGGCTGAGGTGCACCCAGGGCCTGGTAGCTGCCCCTGAGCCCAGGGCCGGGGTGTCTGCCTGCCTTAGGCAGCCTTTTTGTCCTCTCTGGCCAGGAGCTGGGAGAGGCAGTAGGGGATGAGGCCGACAGTAGCCAGCGGCACAGCCGCACTCTTGCAGAAGGAGAGGGCGTAGAAGAGCAGCTGCGTGTGGGAGGGCGGCTTGAAGGCATCAAAGATGTGGAGGATGAAGAGGGAGACGGCGATGCAGCCCAGGCGGAAGGGCAGCTGCTGGCCCTGCTTTAACCGGCAGCTCTCCTGGTACATGTGGGAGTTGAGGGCCAGCCCCAGCCCAAAGAGGATGCCCAGGTTACGGAGGAGGCTGGCAAAGGGAGTGGTGTCAATGTGGACCCACTCAGGGTGGCTGCACCACTTCTGTGCCTTCTCCAGCGTCCAGAGCAGGTCCACGCCGAACATCCAGAGCAGCAGGTAGAAACCCAGGGTGAAGCTGAAGAGGAACAAGGTGATGCCCAGGTACTGACGGAAGCTGGCATCGTAGATGCAGCGGACATGATGGAAGGTCTTGGCCACGGCCATCCCTGCCAGTAACAAAGTGGGAGCACTGGTCAGTGCTGCAGGTGCTGCAGTCCAGCACAGTGGTGCTGCAGGGAAAGGGATGGGGGGTCCGATACACTCACCTGAGAAAACCCCTGCAATCACCTGGTGGGGGAAGTGAGCAGCGATGAAGACTCGGGACACGCAGACGCAGCCCTGAACTGCCCAGAACCCCATCCAAAGCACTGTCCACAGCACCCTGTGAGGGACAGGTGGCCATGTCGGTGCCAGGGCCAGCTTGCCCTACCCATGGCACTGCCATCACATACTCCAAACGATGCCTGGCTGTCTGCTGAGCCTGTCCTCATGCAGACCCTACCTGGAGTGCCTCAACCCAGCTGTCAGTCCACAGCCTTGTGCCTGTCAGTGCTGGAGCTGCCTCTGCCTAGCACAGCTGGTTTTGGCACACAGCTTACCAGTATCTGAGTGTCCTTGACTGCTTCTTTCCCCCAGCAGCAGAGAGGAGGGCTGTCACCATGACGTAGTACACGCCTGCTGCACCCATGGCATGGCCAGATGGGCTCCCTGGGCAAGAAGAGAGACCCAGGTCAGACTCTGCATGGGCCAGAGCAGAGCACAGACAGGGATTTGTGCTGAACCACCACAGCTGCACCAGGGGTCAAGGTCTGCTCTGTGCAGGGGCTGCCCTGCCTCCTTCCACTGCAGGCACAGGAGCGTCCCCAGGAGCACAGCAGTAATGGCCCTATCTCCAGAGCTGTCCAGGGGCATGTGCCTCCTGCAGGCTGCCAGCCACAGCCCTGGCCAGGCCAGCACCCTGCTCCTTGCATGTGCAGGTCACCCTGCCAGGGCGGGGGACCCTACCACGGCTTGGGGAACCCTACCGGGGCCAGTCTCGCAGGTGAGCGGGAACTGCTGGATCTCTGGTGCAGAGCTGTTGCCGTAATAGTCCGTGTCAAGGACCCACCAGTACGGTCTCTCCCCAAAGAGGATCCTGAAAAGAAGAGAGAAGGGATCTGGGGACGTCTTGAGCACAGCTGCAGCTTTAGATCTGTTCTGGGAGATGGAAGAAGCAAAGGACCCGCAAGTGGTCCAGGGCATCCTGACAGACACAGCACCCAGCCAATTGCTTGGTTCTGACAGCTGACACTGCCTGTCCACATCCCCATCCCCAGCCCTTGGGGGGAAGAGCAAGAACTTCCTGGGAGCAAATCAATGTGACCTCCTGTGGCGAGGGGCTCTGTGAAGATCCCTCCACTCAGCACCACAGCCCTGGCTGATGGGAAGCTCTGTTTGCAGGAGGCTCCATCTCTCTGCATGGCTTGGGAAGGAGTGACCATTGTCACTGCCCAGCTGGGGCTGAACTCTGGTCTTTGTCCTACTCCAGCTGAGAGCACCAATCTGTCCCTCATCAGTCCAGGTGTGCCAACACCCTCGGTGGGAGTGTTGGCTCAGGGCCACTCACCACTTGAAGACGAGGTTGAGCCAGTCTCCAATTACAGCCACCCAGATGAGCCTGATGCCCACTGCCTCGCTGAAGTGGAACCAGATGGGGAAGAGGACAAAAAAAGCATTCCTGAGATCAGCAGCGTAAGAGATGAAGAGGAACCAGTCCTGGGAGCCCTGGAAGCGCTGCTGCAGCCAGTGCGTCGTCCGGATGCCGGCGTCGTGCAGGAGGTTCATGCTGGCCTCCATCCTCCCCTGCGGCCGCTGCCCTCGGCGTGGCTCTGGCTGTCCCGTGCTCCACTGTGCCACTGGGGTTTTATACTCTGCAGGGTCTTGTTTGCAGCAGGCAGGTCGCTGTCCCAGCACTGATCTTTGGACCCAAAACCACTCTTTCCAAAGGTACATCACCAGGGGGTTGTAACAAACATGTTTGGAACAACTTACGTAAAAGGGGAAAACAGACTTCGAGGGCACGTGCTTCGAGGGTGCTCCAGCCCCAGCACTGTCCCCTGCCCTGCACCATCCCCTCGCTTGGGGGGGTCCTGCAGCCCTGGCTCCTCTGGCAATGCAAAAGTTCAGCTGCTCCAACTGAACCGCAGCCTTTGCTCCGTTATCCCACGCTCTGTGAGACAGTCCTGCAGAGCTGCTACGTCCAGGGCTGACAGTTGCTCTCATCTCTCTGCCGTCCCGCTGTGAACCACCAGCGCAGCATGGAAAGGATGCCCAGGAGCATGGAGCGGGCGCATGGAGCAGAGGGCACACTGCCCACCCCCCTCCTCACTTGCCAGGCTAATTTAATCAGGACTTCACATAATGGGAAACTTCCAAAGCCATTCCTGGAGGTCCCCGCAGTCCCAGACAGCCAGGCCTGAGATGCTCCTGGCTGCCAGCCATGTTCTTCTGATCTCTAGCGTGGAGCTAAAGGACCTTTGCAAACAGGGACAGCATTTCTCCTCCCAGCACCACTCCCCTGGATTAATCCCTCCTGCCCCATCAGACCCAGGCTGCAGGGACAGAGCCCTCATCCTGCACACCACTCATCCTGCTGTGCCCATGGCTGTCCCCTCAACCCCAGCCACACTCTGCTGTCCTTGGTAGCAGCACTGGCACCACAGCTTTGTCATCCACAACTGCCAGGGCATGGACACAGCCCAGGGGCAGCAGCACGGGGTGCCCAGCCAGCATCCACCACAGCTGAACAGGCAGCAAGGTGTTAATGATCAACAGCCAGTGAAATGCATCACTTATCTCCCTCCTGAGAAAATTCAGGTCAAGATCCTTGAACCTCTGCCCTGTGCTGTTTGCCTCTGTGAGAGCTGTGTCCAGTACTGAGTCCTGCTCACAAACAGCAGGAGCTCCAGGCCCCATCCTGCCCCTCTGCCCATGCAGAGCCCAGGAAGCCATGGGGTCTGACAGGCAAAACGCCGGCAAACCTTGTCCCGTGGGACACGGGCATGGATGGCCTGTGAGAGAAGCAGGCAAAGGCCACAGACTCAGCCCTGCCGCAGGCACATCCTATCCAGCTCAGCCTTGCTGCACCCAAGAAAGATGGTCCCAGACCCTGGACTGAGCTCCTGACCTACAAAACATCCCAACAAAACAGAAGTTTGCACAGAAATGGAATTACTCTTGCAAAACAAATTCCCCGACAGCTCATTCCAGGGTCTTCAACTGAGAGTGGCTTTGGCCAGCGTGAAGGAATGCAACAGACTTGGCTTCTGTTCCAAAAATATTTTGAAACCATCAGCAATAAATCCTTCCCAGGAGATTTCACAGCACAAAACGGGGCAAAAGGTGTTGGGGGATGGGGGCTAACACGCCAGTCCCCTTGGAAAAAGTCACTGCAAGAAAACTGGGGCCATAGTGGGGAGAGGGCAGGAAGCAGGATGGAAGCTGCCACCTCCTCCCTCCCAGCACAGGGGACAGAGTGGCTCAGCCCAGTGCCCCCGTGTGCAGTGCCAGGCGCACATGCCACGGGTCAGGACTGTGCCAGAGCTGCCAGGGTTCACATGGTCCCGGAGCTGCTCCATGCCCTGCCCTGTGGATAAATCCCTGGCCCTAAAGTCACTGTGTGGACCTGGGGCAGGGCAGGGCAGGGCAGATGGAGCTGCCTGGACACTGCAGGGCTCTGCACCCTGGCTAGTCTGACAATGGCTCACGGTCCAGCTCATCCCTGCACCGAACAGCCCTGCCAGCAGCACCGCTGGGGACGAGCACTGTAAGCTGGCTGGTTGGCTTTCCCAGGGAAGGAGCGGGGCCAGGCTGAGGGAACCCGATTTCTGCCCCGGCTCTGTGCACACGGAGCCCAGCACCAGCTGGCAGCCCGGGAGCTGCGTGACTGCAGTGGCAGCAGCCGGCTCTGGGACACGGTGTCCCCGGGGTTCCCGAGGCTCCGGCTGCAGCTGCGGCAAGCACAGCACCCGTGGCTGCTGTAACGGAGCGTGCCACAGGCAGTGCCAGTGTTTGGTCCAGAATGTTCCCAGGTGGCCACAAGGTGCAGGCCGGGCTGTGGCAGGGTGCTGGTCACTGGTCACTGGTCACAGCGCATGAGCAGAGCCCAGGCGGCACCGCATGCACGTGGGCACGCGGCCGTGGGCACAGAGCCGGCCGGCCACGACCTTCCTCTAGCACAAGGCCAGGGCACCCACGGGCCACTGCAGCCTCACACTGAGCCATGGCCTCAGCTGCCCCCTCCTCCCAGCCTCTCTCCCCTGTGCTGCAGCAAGCTGAGCTGGCTCCCAAGGGGACACGCCACAGCCTTTAGGGCTTCTCAAGCCCCTCGCAGCGTGGTTCTGGACAGACCCATTGACTACAGCAAGGGGTCAGAGGGGATGGATACCCACCACGTCCCCAGGGACACCTTGGTGAGTGCTTAGCATCTGCGGCCATGTGCCAGGGCTGGCACTGGCCTCACCAAGCTCCTTGGTGTCCCCATCCCAGCCTGGCACAAGGGGGCTGGCTCTGTGGGCTGTGGGATCCTGAGGCCCAGAGCTGCACATGCAGCTGGGGGTGCAGAAGCAAGGGTCCCCACGCAGGGGGGCTGAGCACGCTGGGCAGCAGCCAAGCCCGGGACTGATTAACGCAGCTCAGAACAACTGTTAAACATTAACTCCCTTGTTTGCTCCGTATTCCCTGGCAGGAGCCTCCTGCCGGCACCGGGGGCCAGGAGCATCACCAGGACACACTTGCACAGCTATGCAGGGCACTGTGCCAGGCATTGGGGCGGCCCCACATCCCTTGGACCCCCTCAGAGCTGAGCCGGGGCCATCCCTCACAGGGCATCAGCTCCCACAGCATCAGCCGTGCCGGGGTCTGGCCCCGGCCACAGGAAACAGAGCAGCACCCACGAGCTAGGCGAGTTTGTTCAGGGAAAGCACTCGGGTGCCTGTTTATTGGGAAGAGCGGACACGGGACAGCCCAGCCTGGGGAGTGCCCATCCGAAGGCCCAGCCGTGGGCTCCTCCAGCAACCTCCCAGCGAGCCCAGAGCACCGCCTCCATCTGCAGAGCTGCCACTGCAGCAGCAGCCAGAGCTCGGCGGTGCCTGGGCCCGGCCGCCTCGATGCTGCAGCGGCCGCGTGGCTGGGCAGGATGCTTGGGGCATCCTGTGGCAGGTCCACAGCAGCACCACACCGCTCGCTCCTGCCACTGTGGGCAAGACCTGGGGTGGACCACAGCTCCAAGGGCAGCTGCAGCTTTGTGCTGTGGGCAGCCTCGGCCAGCACCATCAGCCCGTGTGCACCGATGTTGGCCAGTTGGTGGGAGCCCCACCCCAGAGGAGGGGAGTGGCTGCAGGCACCCCACGGTACACAGGGTGACATCCTGGATGATATAAAAAAATCACTCCTAGGGGCTGTTTTTCAGAGGCATTGGGTCCTCCGTTGGCAGTGCTGCAGAGCCGAAATGAGAACTGAGCCTCTCTGAAAACCTGGCCCTGAGCACGTAACACCCTGGGCAGGGGGAGGGCAGGTCCTGGTGTGGGACAGAGACCCTCTGAGCACCCACCCAACAGCAGCCCCTGGCCCATCAGAGCCCGCCAAGAGGTGGTGCCAGGCTGAGGTTGAGGAAGCCCCCGAAGTGGAAGGGGGGCAGGCGGGGGGCACAGGCAGCAGCAGAGGACAGGCAGGCAAGGGGATTGGCCTCACATGCCCCAGCATCCTGCTCACTGCTGAAGTAGACACTGTCAGATGAATGCACCGAGGGGTCCTCGTTGAAGTAGTTGTAGGGCCTCAGGAAAAAGCCGACACCGTTCCCCACGGTCACCGTGTTGGGGACATCTTCAGCATGAGGAACGTGCAGGAACCCCACAGTGATCCAGGCAACCAAGTCCTGGGGAGAAGAGGAACGAGGCATCTGTCAGGCTGAGCAGGACTCTGCCAGCCCAGCAGCTGCTCCGTCTGGCTCTGGGGCTGCTGAAGCCTCTGTGCAGGGCAGGAGCTGGGATGGCCCCCACAAGGCTCAGCTTCTCTCCATCCCAGGGACCCCAGCTTACCTGGCTGGTGATGGTCTCGTTGTTGATGAAGTCAGCAAAGGCCACAGTGGGCGTCCAGGGGTCGTTCTGGTTGTAGATGCTGGTGCTGGTGGGCTCCTCCTCCTTCCGCCGGGTGACGGCCAGCTGGTACCTGCCAGCACAGGGGTCAGAGGGGCTTGTCCATGCCAGCACAGGGCAGGGCAGCCGTGGCATTGCCAGCTGGGGTGCACTGGCAAACTGGGGCTGGATGCGTCCCTGGTCTGCCCTGGGGTGGGGAGGGAAAGGCCTGGCAGGGCAGTCATGGGCAGCAGCCCCAGCATCTCCAAGCTTGCAGGGGACCCCTTGCTGCCCGTGGCTTTTCCAGCACGGCTGGGAAACACGAATGGATCCGGGCACAAACGCTGCCACTCGATGCCCAGTGCACTCCCTGAAGCCACAGCTGCTTCTCCCCCACAGACTTCCCCAGCACGAGCTGCATCAGCTCACCCTGGCACTGAGACTGGTCTGTGCTTGTCCCAAGCGTTCTCTGAAAGACATTCTGTCCTCATGGGAAGGTATCACAACCTCACGATGCCAGTGCTTCCCTTAGGAATTTGTCCTGCAGCCTACTTCCCCTCAAAGGGAAGAACACATGGCGTTGCTCTAAATTAATCTGACGTGGGGTCAGATTCCTGCCTGTGAACTACCATGAGCAGATGTTATTAAGCAACATTTCAAGGGAACTTCAGAGCCAAAAGCTATGCATGTTTGCTGTTTAACCCTTCCCTGCAGCCTGGTGCAGGCCTGCCCAGAGGTGACAGCCTCTCTCCACCAGGAGCAGAAGCAGCTGAAGCCCCACGCTCCCCAGCGCTGGCACGCACCTGCCCCAGCTGATGGACCGCTCCATGGAGCTGCTGGTGGGCAGGTGCTTCCCAGCAAAGCTGATGATCTGGATCCGGTAGCTGCGTGGGTGCTCCCACTTGTTGGGATTGGGGCTGACAAAGGATAGGTAGCGGGGCATGGGGGCATTGAGTGGGAATGCTGCCTCATCCTCCTTCTCCAGCCTTTCCCTGCGGAGGTGCGGCCGCTCAATGGTGTTCTGTGCGCTCCAGGGATCTTTGACAAACTCGTACTCCATGTCCTGGGTCTCCAGGGAATTCAGCTGCCCTGTGAAGCAGAAGAGAAAACCCTCTCGAGCCCTGCAACCCAGGCAGAGCCTCAGGCCGCAGTAAACCACAGCCACGCACAAAGGTGGCCAGACCTACCGTCAACATCCAGGTCCACCTTGTAGTGGATGTGGTGGAGGTGCATCGTCCCCAGCGTGTGGGGCCCAACCCTGTTGCCATAGTCAGTGCCCTGGCCATGGAAGAAGGAGGAGCTGATGTAGCCAGTGGCATGCACCCGGACCTCCACGGCCCCGCTGCTGTGGAACATGAAGTCCCAGATGTAGTCATAGTTAATGAGCGTGGAGATGGTACGGATGACCAGCGTGTTTTTCCGCAGCCCGCCGTAGTACAAGGACTGTGAGTCGGAGAAGTGGCGCCTCAGAGGGAGGGCAGAGTCGTGCTCAAAAATGCAGAGTGAGTTTTGGTTGGTTTTGGGAGTATCTGTCTCTGCCAGGTAGTGCCGGTCCACGTAGGTGGCTGTGTAGGGGCAGTCGAGGCCCCGGACCAGCTCGTAGGCAAACCTGCCGATGCCAAAGCTCCCGTCGAGGTAGCGGGTGGACATGCCCCCAGGGCAGTTGGAGCCGTACAGGGCTAAGGCTTCCTGGAGACTCAGCTCATAGACAATCCTCTCCCCACGGTACCTGATGTCAAAGAGGCGCGGGCCAGTGTTGGGGTTCATGCCAAAGGCGATGCTCCAGCCCTGGAAGGTGACGCGATTGTCACTGACGCTGTAGCGGGGACCCTGGGGCTCAAACTGCAGTGGGCCCGGGGACCCAGGTGGGCGCCGGGGCCTCATTGAGCCCAGAACTGCATCAGCCTGGGGCTGCTCGAGTCTGACGACCTTCAGTGCACCGGCCGCAAACTCCTGCTCCAGATCCCCCGTGCTGGCAAAGTACCGGCCGTTGTAGAAGACTTTGTGCAGCTGCCAGCGGGAAACCTGGAGGTCCCCATGGTCCACCAGCACCTCCAGCCCCACTGGAGACAGGTAGTAGCCGGTGCCGGCCACGTTGTGGAAAAGGACGAACCAGGTCTTGCGGTCACCAGACTTGAAGCCCCGTGGGGCTGTGGTAAGGATGACCAGGTTGGTCCCGTCAGACTCACAGCACGCAGCGAGGAAGCGCGGAGCCTTTCTCAGCTCCCTCTGAACCAGGGCGATGATATCGATGTACTCCTTGCCGGTAACGGGTCTGCGGTGGAACGGCAGCTTCCCCCCGTACTTCTGCACCGTCACGTCTCGGTGGTACGCCGGCATCGGCAGCGGCCCCACCACGTACTCGGTGATGTTGGGGTCTGCCTGGTTCCCGAAGTACAGCACGGCCAGCGCCTCCCGGGCGGGACGAGCCCCCCCGCCGTCCAGGAACCGCAGCGCCTCTGCCTTGGCGGGGACCTGCAGATCCACGGAGGCGATGCAGTTGTCCGAGGGTTTGGCACGCGAGGCGTCCGCCAGCGGCACCCCGAGGTTTCCCCGCAGGTACCGCACCACTTGGGACATCTCCTCGGGCGTCAGGTCAGCAAAGACCAGGCTCCGGCCATCCTCGGTGTCCTCCTGCTCCGGGGGCAGGTGCTGGCAGCTTCTGGGGGCAGCTTCTGCCCTTTCTCTGGTCAGCAACACGCAGACCAAAGCGAATATTGTGGCTAACGCCAGACCAAGGAGGATGAGCACGGTTTTCAGGCTCATGCCTGCTGGGGCACCAAGTGCTCCTGCAGTCTGGCAGGACACTTTTCCAGTTGCAGAATCCTCCCAGCGACTCACTAGAACAAGGGGCTGGGCTGGGCTGGGTTTATTTTTCTCCCCTGTTCTCTCAGCAGGGAACAGCCTGGAGGAACTTGCAGGGAGGGCGCGAGGGGACGTTCTCACACACTGCCAGGATTTGCTGGGAACCATAAAAGGCAACTTTGCTCTGCTTCCCTAGAGGGTCATAATTTTTAAGTAAACTCAATGTTTGTACATCTGTGCTTCCCCTCTGGTCCCAGATCCTACACTGCAGAGCTTGGAAAGGATGGATCCAGACATTTAGGGGGAATGAGCACACCTCCCTGCTCCTCCTTCTCTTAACCCCACAGATGCTGGGCAGGCAGCAGTGGCTGCAGAGATAGCCTTCCCTGTGCAGAGCAGTGCTAAACACAGCACCACCGCCCCGTCCTGACACAGCCCTGCCATCACCAGCAGCACTGACTGCTGCTGCCAGTGTCACCATGGTCCTGCAGCCAGGAGGGAGGGACAGCTCCTTGTCACCCTGCAAAGGTGCCCACTCATCCTGAGCTACATCCCAGCACAGATGGGGCTGCGAGGAGGGGAACAAAGGCACCAGAGCCCAACCAGCATCCTGGCAAGCAGGCAGTGGCGCTGGCCGTACTGCGTCACCAGCAGCCATGAGACCCCTTCCTGCAAGGTCCTGTCTGGATCCCGCCCTTATGCCCAGCACTGAGGGCCTGAGAGCCACAAGCCACACAGTCCTGGCCATGACCCAGCCTCCCCCCAACAGCCACAGGGCTTGGTGCCAGTGCCCACCTCAGTCCACGCCCCAGTCTGTCCCTCCTGCCCTCCCGCTGAGCATGCCCGTGCCCTGATGAACACCCAGAGCCACACTGCTGGGCTGGTTTGTGGGCACAAGAAATGTGTCAGAGACCAGCATCACCCCCCAGGAGACACTGCTGTAAGTTGTAAGAACGAGACACTTGAGAGCATTGGACCAGCACCATTTTCATTATTTTAACCTGAGATATGCACTACACAGCACTTGCTTCTACAACAGAGGAACAGGATTTTCTCCTCACTTTCCTCTGGCGACAGACTCAAATTCAGGAATTAACAGATAACGTAGACTTCCATCTGGTACCACGCTAGCAAAACCATGCTTCCCTTTTCAAGAGCACTATTTCAAAAGCAGCGATAAAATGTGAAGTCGCCGGACAACTGGAAATTGAGACAACTTCACTAAAAAGCTGAAAATCGGAGACAGAACAGTCAGCCTGGGGTCTCTGACTGCATCTCCTCACACCGTCCCATAGCGTTAGAGCCTGCTCATATTTCGAAAACCATCATAGGTGAATGGGGGGAAGTTTGGCAAACAAGAGGCAGTTTTGGGCAAGCAGGCAAGAGGGTTGATTTCACATGCTGTGAAGTCCTGCTCGCTGGTGAAAAACACACCATCGTGGGAGTATATAGAGGGGTCCAGGTCATAGTAGTTGTAGGGTCTCAGGAGAAAACCGACCGAGTTTCCCACAGTCACAGTGTTGGGAATATCCTCAGAGTGTGGAATGTGAAGGAAGCCAGCAGTTATCCAGGCAACCAGGTCCTAGGCAGGGAAGAGCCACAAGCCCAGGGTTACTCCAGAAGCTGCAGCAGCACTGACCAAAATACACAGGGGGGAGTGAAATACTCCGTGGGGAGTGACAGGAGAGAAGGAGGGGGACTCCCATGGGCACCAGCCGGCTGCATTCCCACACCAAGCTCCCCTCTCGTGGGAAAGAACTCCTCCCTTCCCCAAAGACCTGCCACAGCCCTGGCTGCAGATATCTGCCCAGTGCAAGGGCCCTTGCCTTGACCTCCATGGCCTCACTCTGGCCTCACAGAGGTTTTCATGACGTTTTGTCAGCATTTCGCCACAGGGAGAAACAAGCTCTAACCTGTGTTCTCATCACTCTAATCTATGTTCTCTGACCAAAGCACCAAGCAGACACACAGAGAAGGGGATGCTCAGACCCACTTCCCTCTTTCCCCTGGGCTGCTGCTCTCACAGCTGGGCCTGTTGTCCCACGGGAGATGCTGGAGTCGCTCCACTCCTGGGGCAGCCGTGGGGCTCCCGCTGGGCCTGGGGCTGGGTGTCACATTCCAGCCCAGGGGACCCCAGCTTACCTCGTTGGTGATGGTCTCGTTGTTGATGAAGTTGGCAAAGGCCACAGTGGGTGTCCAGGGGTCATTCTGGTTGTAGATGCTGGTGCTGGTGGGCTCCTCCTCCTTCCGCCGGGTGACGGCCAGCTGGTACCTGAGGACAAGAAAAGAGATGGGAGCAGCCCCCTGAGGCAGGGCAGAGTGAAGTCAGCTCCTGAAAGAGCCCACAGAGCTCAGGCCTGCTCCAATGGAGCAACCCCAGAAGAATGTTTCCCTGTGCCTCCCATCAAGGGACATCCAGCAGTGCCTTCCCAGCTGGCAGGGCTGAGGGGGTCTCTGAGAACCTGCCATCCCAGCCAGGAAAGCCTGACCTTGCCCAGCTGATGGCCCTCTCCATGGAACTGGCTTCAGGGATGTGGTCCCCTGCAAAGCTGGTGATCTGGATCCTGTAACCTCGCTGGTGGCCCCACTTGTTTTTGCTGTTGGCCGCGAAGTAGATGTATCTGGGCATCTTTGACTGGAGTCGGAAGGCAGCCTGGTCCTCCGTGTCCAGGACTTTCTTGGTGAGTCGTGGCCGCTCTATCTGCTGCTCTGGGCTCCAGGGAGCCCGTGTCATCTCAAATGCCATGTCATGGGCCACGAGGGAGTTTTTCACCCCTGCAAAGCCAAAACAAAGTCACTGAGGAGCGTCCCCACAGTCCCCTGTTCCCCAAGGACATCACAGTGCCTGCTCTCCCTGTTCTCCCTCCCTGCACTGACCCTGTCCAAGAGCAGTTGCTGCTCTGCAGCTCCACATGCCATGGCAGCACCACACGTGTTAATCTACGGCTGGACACTTGTCCGAGCCAGGTGACACCACTCTCACTCTGCGAGAGACAAAAGGGGACAAGGGATGAGCCTCACCCCAGGGCAGAAGAACAGGTTTGCTTCCAGTACAAGCATAGTCTAATTAACTAGAGCTTTGTCACTGCTCATCAGCTCATCCTGCACAGTGGAGGCACCTGGAGCAGCCCAGGGGCTGCACACATTTGCACATCACAGACAAGAGCAGGGCTGCGCCGTTCAGGCCCTGCCACAAAGAGATGTGGCCCAGGGACTGGAGCAACAGGAGGGGTGTGGGAGGGAATCGAGCTGGGGACAAAGTGGCAAAGGGCTGCCGAGAGCACTCGATGGCCGGCGCCTGTGCAGGCCTGGCAGAGGGGCTGCTGCTCAGCACCTCCTGCCCGTCCCACCGCAACGCCCCTCTGTGTTCCGCTCCTTTCACACGTGAGATGCCAGCTTGCAAAAAAGCCATTTCAGAGCTGAACCTGTGGCCATTTGTGAAGGTTTGAGCCCCACAGAAAAAGATCCGTGCACAGCCAACACCACTGAACTCATTTTCTTTCTTTTTCTTGCGTGAACAAAACTTCTAACCCCACACACCCCCTGCCAGTATTAACACTGACAGTCGGATTCCATCTGCCTCTTCCCTGTTCCTACGGTTCTGCCACCCCTAGCTGCGAGCACACCACCCTGCCCCATGAGTGGAAAGGAAAATCTGTATAACCACCAAAAAAGTCAAGTTTTTTGAGTCTAAAAGTATTTGGAGAGCACTTTTTAAAAAGGAGAGACAAGATCCAGACCTACCTCCCACATCCAAATCCACCTTATAGTTGACAAAATGGGTGTGTATGGTACCCAGCGTGTGCTCCCAAAGCCTATTGCCGTATCTCAGGCCATCCCCATGGAGGAAGGATGAGCTTGGGTACCCCGTGGCCTGCACCTTGCCCTCCATGGCCCCGTTCTGGTAGAAGATGAAGTCCCACACGTAGTCATAGTTGCCCACAGTGGCAATGGAGCGAACGACCAGAGCCGAGTTGACCAGCCCCCCGTAGTAGAGCGACTGCAAGTTGGAGTAGTGGCGCCTCAGAGGGGAGCCCAGGTTCTGCTCAAAGATGCAGAGCGAAGCCTTCCTCTTCCTGGGCCTCAGGCTGTCAGACAGAGAGTGCGTGTCCACGTAGGTGGCCGCGTACGGGCAGTCGACCCCTCGCACCAAGGGCGAGCTGTAGCGCCCCAGGCCGAAGCTGCCGTCCATGTAGCGCGTGGACATCCCCCCCGGGCAGTTGGAGCCGTACACTGACAGCGCCTCTTGCACGCTGATTTCGTAGGCCACCCTCTCCCCCTTGTGTCGGATGTCAAACAGCCGCAGGCCCGTGCTCACGCTCATCCCGAAGGCAAAGCTCCAGGCCTGGAAGAGCACGTGGTTGTTCCTGACGCTGTAGCGGGGACCCTGCGGCTCGTACTGCACCGGGAACAGCGCGGCCGCCGGCGCTCGAGGCCTCATGGACGAGAAGTCCCCATCCCACGGTGCCTTCCTCACCTTCTCCACGCTGATACGACCCTGCACGTAGGCGCTCTCCAGCTGCACCATGTCCCTGTAGTACTGCCCGTTGTAGAAGACCCTGCTCACCACCCACTGTGACATGTCCAGGCTGCTGTGGTCCACCAGCACCTCCAGCCCCACCGGGTGCACAAAGAATCCACTCACGTTCTGGAACAGGACGAACCAGGTGAGTCGATCTCCAGACTGGAATCCACGGGGAGTAGCTGTCACTGCTGCAAGGTTGGCTCCATCGTACTCCATTACTTGTTGCATGAAAGCTGGAGCTGAGGGGAACACCTGGCTCTTTAAAAATGCTCCCATCTGCTTGTATTCGACAGCCAGCGTCGGTCTGCGGTGGAACGGCAGCTTCCCCCCGTACTTCTGCACCGTCACGTCTCGGTGGTACGCCGGCATCGGCAGCGGCCCCACCACGTACTCGGTGATGTTGGGGTCTGCCTGGTTCCCGAAGTACAGCACGGCCAGCGCCTCCCGGGCGGGACGAGCCCCCCCGCCGTCCAGGAACCGCAGCGCCTCTGCCTTGGCGGGGACCTGCAGATCCACGGAGGCGATGCAGTTGTCCGAGGGTTTGGCACGTGAGGCGTCCGCCAGCGGCACCCCGAGGTTTCCCCGCAGGTACCGCACCACTTGGGACATCTCCTCGGGCGTCAGGTCAGCAAAGACCAGGCTCTGGCTCATGGATCCTGTCTTCTCCACAACACCGGGCTGGGATTCACAGCTGGGCGATCGCCTACCCCTGCTCAGCAGCATGCAGGAGAGAATGAAGATTATCACCGCAGCCCCGACCAGGAGAACGTAGGGAAGTTTGGGGTTCATCACTCCGAGTGCAGTGGCAGCACACGCAGTTTGGCTGGAGAATCCAGAGCACGTCCCTCACCTGCAGACCAGGCTCTTTATTCATTTGCAACCGTGGGCGTAACGGCGACGCTTGTGAGGTGGGGAGGGAACTTGTAGCTCCTGTGGGGCTCTGAGAGGAGATCACAGGTCCCAGCCAGTCCGGCTTGTTTCCTCCCCACCCCAGATGCACCAAAGGAGCCAGCCAGTGAGCCACTGCCTGGCTCACTCACCAAACTACTGATGGGTTTCTCTGCTGCAGGGTGACACTACAAAGAGCCCCAGTCTCATCTGTCCTAGGGGCCTTTGTTTCTTTCAGTGTCTCCCAGGATGCTCCATCTCCTGTGGGAGCGTGGTGATGCCGCGGGGGAAGGCTCAGCCTGCCTGGTCCTTCTGCACCCGGTGCCCCTGGAGCAGCCCCAGTCCCCTGAGAGGCTGCTCTGTGCTGGCACAGCCCCAGACCCGCTGGCTCCCAGCACCTCCACATGCCAGTTCTTCCTGCCACCATCCTCTCTTGCCTTCAAGTCCTTCCCAGCCCTGAAGGAAGGTTTCCGGCAGCTCCAGCCCGGCTCTGGCTGTGGGCAGACCAGAGGCAGCTCCCTGGTGAGAAAAGGCAGCGCTTGCTGAATCATCCCAGTCCCATTCCAGCAGAATTCCGTCTTTGCACAAGAGCTGCCTTGGACAGGAATGGTGAGAGGTGGCTGCTCCCGCGTGGCCATCAGCTCCTGCAGGGCTCCCCCGTGGCACCTGGCCCCATGCAAGGCAGCAACACACCACCAGCAGCAAGGATGGCTTTTTGGAGATCAGAGTCCACCAAACACCCTCCTGGTGGGGACAATCTCAGGCACAGGCAGGAGAGGCCAGAACCACCACAGCACTGGAGCAATTTACCCCGTTTGCATTTGTGTTCATTTAGGAATTATGTTTTCATTCTCACTTCCAGCTAGGCAATAATCACCCTTTTTCCCTGCAAGCCCCACCAGCCTCAGATCGGGATCCAAGAACCTGTGTGGGGCATGACCCACTTTAGCTGTGACACAGCTGTGCCCTCCCGGCGCTGGAAGGTGGGGCTCCTGTGGGAACTTCTCAAGCTCCCTGCATGGCCCCAAGCCCTCCTGCCTGAAACACAGCTCCCCTCTCACCACAGGGAACAAGTCTGAGATTTACACAACTCTACCCAAGAGCATTTTGCAGCAGTCAGTCAGGGCTCAGGGTCTGTAAACAGAGAGGGGCACTGAGGGGCATTGAAGTCAAAGAAAAGGACCTTTCCCTCACACAGGAACTGTATTTGAGCAAGTTCTCGAGCCTTGCTTACAGGAAGGAACCAGCATCAGCCCCGATTTTGACCATAACAGCAGCAGCAGCACCTTTCAAGGCCACACAAACCCCTGCACCCAGGCAGGTACACAGGAGGGCGTGTGCAGGAGTGGCAGTGTGCAACACTGAATTCTCAAAAATAGACTGGGTTGATTTCCCTACCCAAGACAGTGACCCAGAGGGCGAGAGTGGAGAGGAGACTGTGGGTGTAGCCCCAGTCTAAAAGCACAACCCATCTAAGTGTCTATCAGTTATCGCACCTGCCCTCTTTCCTAAAGGAGCCCAGAGCCCCAGTTTCCCTATTGGGTATCCCCTTCATGTTTAGGTATTACCCCTGTTCCATATGTAAGTCGTGGCTAGAAAGTTCTCTGTTCTTCGGTTGCTCATTGGCTATTTTAAACTGAAACCTCTTCTACAGTACTGCTATTGGTTACCTGCTACCCCATCTTCGTTCCTCCCTCCCTTTTTCCTCCCCCTGCTAGCCGGGGTATAAAACCCCATTTCACGTTGTCAGTTTGCTCTTTGGCTGGCATTCTCCCTTCGTGTCTGTTCCCTCTCGAGGGTGAATAAACTCGGACTGCGTTTGCCGCCAAGAGTCCTTCTCCTCCTTTGCCTCCACCTTGCCGCGCGCTACATCGTACGCTGACTGGCTCAGTGTCCAGCGACCCACGCTTTTCTGCTGGTATTCACTGTCGCCCTCTGGCCATCCGGGCAGGCCAAGAGGTCACCGCGACATGCAGGGACCGAATGCTTGCTCTGGAGCCAGCTGCAGCTTGACCAACATCGTTCTGAGATTACTTCCCACAATCCAGGAGACAGCCTGGATCCCTGGGGCTGCGTTTCTCTTTGGGCTGGTTCAGATGTAGCCACTGCCCACCAGCGACCTCTTTGGTCCTGTGCAGATGTAAAACATTTTCCCTCTGCCTTTTCCAGCAGCGGTTTTCAAGAGCAGACACTGTGCGTGTCCCCGCTGTCCCCGGACTGCAGGCACCGCAACAGCCGTCCGGGGAAAGCAGAGGTGCCCCCGAGGCTGAGCATCCCTGCACTCCCAGCGTGGCTGCCAGCACTTGGCTGTGAGCAAGGGGCTGCTCCTGGGCTCAGATAACCCTGTGCAGACATCCACTGCCAGCCCGCGACTGCACATGGGAGCAGGGGAACGCGCCGGGGCACTGCAGCAGCTTCGCAGCCCAAGACTCGGCATCCAAGGCTCGAGCGTTTCCTCAAGAGAAGAAGGGGATAGAGCTGCAGGAGCTCAGCCCCACGGAGCACCGGGACAGCTGCCCTGCTTTGCACGGGGCAGTGAGACACTAAGAGGATTTTCCCAAGGGAGAAGGAGTGCCAGGGGCAGCACCAGGCGCTGCGGAAGCAGGCTCACACTGCCTGTGCTCAGACAGGGCCAACTCCCTGTCTGCCCGCCCATGCCTATGGCAACACACACCGTGCCAGACGTGAGGCCTCAAGGAAACACAAACATTCTTCAGCTGCTACCTTTCATACTTTCCCTGAGCTGAACACAGAGCTCCCAGAAATTCCCACTGCTTTCCACTCAATGACCTCGACAGTCTGTGTTATATACCGAAAACTATTTTTGCAATGGAAGAAGAGGTTAGGAGAATAAAGAAGCAGAGTTCTGATGCCAGTTATTAGGGACTGTACAGACAAGGAGGCAAAGCTCAAAACTCTGGGGTTTATCAGTACAATGGCAGGCATTAAACGAAGATCCAGACCTACCTCCCACATCCAAATCCACCTTATAGTTGACAAAATGGGTGTGTATGGTACCCAGCGTGTGCTCCCAAAGCCTATTGCCGTATCTCAGGCCATCCCCATGGAGGAAGGATGAGCTTGGGTACCCCGTGGCCTGCACCTTGCCCTCCATGGCCCCGTTCTGGTAGAAGATGAAGTCCCACACGTAGTCATAGTTGCCCACAGTGGCAATGGAGCGAACGACCAGAGCCGAGTTGACCAGCCCCCCGTAGTAGAGCGACTGCAAGTTGGAGTAGTGGCGCCTCAGAGGGGAGCCCAGGTTCTGCTCAAAGATGCAGAGCGAAGCCTTCCTCTTCCTGGGCCTCAGGCTGTCAGACAGAGAGTGCGTGTCCACGTAGGTGGCCGCGTACGGGCAGTCGACCCCTCGCACCAAGGGCGAGCTGTAGCGCCCCAGGCCGAAGCTGCCGTCCATGTAGCGCGTGGACATCCCCCCCGGGCAGTTGGAGCCGTACACTGACAGCGCCTCTTGCACGCTGATTTCGTAGGCCACCCTCTCCCCCTTGTGTCGGATGTCAAACAGCCGCAGGCCCGTGCTCACGCTCATCCCGAAGGCAAAGCTCCAGGCCTGGAAGAGCACGTGGTTGTTCCTGACGCTGTAGCGGGGACCCTGCGGCTCGTACTGCACCGGGAACAGCGCGGCCGCCGGCGCTCGAGGCCTCATGGACGAGAAGTCCCCATCCCACGGTGCCTTCCTCACCTTCTCCACGCTGATACGACCCTGCACGTAGGCGCTCTCCAGCTGCACCATGTCCCTGTAGTACTGCCCGTTGTAGAAGACCCTGCTCACCACCCACTGTGACATGTCCAGGCTGCTGTGGTCCACCAGCACCTCCAGCCCCACCGGGTGCACAAAGAATCCACTCACGTTCTGGAACAGGACGAACCAGGTGAGTCGATCTCCAGACTGGAATCCACGGGGAGTAGCTGTCACTGCTGCAAGGTTGGCTCCATCGTACTCCATTACTTGTTGCATGAAAGCTGGAGCTGAGGGGAACACCTGGCTCTTTAAAAATGCTCCCATCTGCTTGTATTCGACAGCCAGCGTCGGTCTGCGGTGGAACGGCAGCTTCCCCCCGTACTTCTGCACCGTCACGTCTCGGTGGTACGCCGGCATCGGCAGCGGCCCCACCACGTACTCGGTGATGTTGGGGTCTGCCTGGTTCCCGAAGTACAGCACGGCCAGCGCCTCCCGGGCGGGACGAGCCCCCCCGCCGTCCAGGAACCGCAGCGCCTCTGCCTTGGCGGGGACCTGCAGATCCACGGAGGCGATGCAGTTGTCCGAGGGTTTGGCACGCGAGGCGTCCGCCAGCGGCACCCCGAGGTTTCCCCGCAGGTACCGCACCACTTGGGACATCTCCTCGGGCGTCAGGTCAGCAAAGACCAGGCTCTGGCCATCCTCGGTGTCCTCCTGCTGCAGGGGCAGGTGCTGGCAGCTTCTGGGGGTCCTTCCTCTGGTCAGCAACACGCAGACCAAAGCGAATATTGTGGCTAATGCCAGACCAAGGAGGATGAGTACAGCTTTCAGGTTCATGCCTGCAGCTGGTTCACCAGCATTCAGAGGCTTTCAGAGCAGGCTTTCCAGCTCCTGCCTCTGCCAGTGTATGCTGCGCTGGATGGATTAACACAGAAAGTACAAAAGACTGGGAGAGGCTAGGGGAGGAGATCTGAAATCCTTGGTGACCAGAAAGGGCAGATCTCCTCTCAGCTGCAGCCTCTTCTGTCCTCCTTCACGGCAGTGCCCTGAAAGAACTTGTGGAGATGTAGGGTCAGTGACTCAGACAAGTTCCACATAATTCCGTTACTTTTTCAGTCCAGCCTGGCTTCCTGAGGCTGCCTGTAAAAACGGAGATCCTGCAGTCAGCCTGAGGTGGCTGTGACCACTGTGAGGCTCTGACAAGCTGGGAATTGTTGCCACACTGTACAATTTCACCTCTTTACAACTCACCGATTTTCCTTGTTTATCAGGCTGCTTCCTTGTAAACATTCTCCCTGGCAGCACCGTTCCAAGCTCGGAGTTACTTTTTATTTAATTTTTTTAAGTCTTCCACATGGAAGCCTTTGCTGAAAACACATCCTTCTGTGTAGCAGCAGAAAAACTTTGGCAGGTGTGGAGATGCAGTTCAGTATGAAAATCAGGCCCCAACGTGCCGTGAACAACCAGCTCTTAGTTTGCACCTCAGAACAGCTCTGAGCCAGTTAATCCCCAGCACTGCACTGCCACAGGAGCATCCAGCCTTTGTCTCTCCCTCCAGCTCACAGGTAAACTGAGGTGCAGCTCCCAAGAGGTTCCCTCAAGGACGGAACAACCCTGAACCTGCACCCGGCAGCAGCCGAGGGCAGTGCCCGCCATCAGTGCTGCCAAGCCACGGTGCCCAGGCTGGGCAGCCACAGCTGCCCTCTGCCACCCCAACGACCGTCCCTGCTGGCCTCACGGCTGTTCAAAGGCATGGGCAGAGCAAGGCAGCCAGAAGGACTCAGTGCTCCATCCTGCCACGCAGCACATGCTCGGGAAGACAAGACGCACCGCCTTGGCTACAGTCCCGGAGCTGGTGCTGAGTAGGACAAGGCATCCAAGAGAACCAGGGCTGGAGATTCAACCCAATATTTCCACTCCTGCTGCCAGCCTCACCTCACCTCACCTCACCTCACCCTCTTCTTCCCGTCAGTTTCCTGATGGGAGACAGCGCCCACCAGCCTCTGGTTCTTCCTCTGCACCAGACCCTGCCTGGGGCTCAGCCCCTCTGTGGTCCTCTGGCCGTGCTCAGACACCAGGCTGGGAGGCAGAAGGCCACGTTGTCGTGGGTCACACTCCATTATCCTCACCACCACTGGCAGCCTCAGCCCTCTTCAGGGCAGGCTGCAGCTGTGAGACCAGGGACACGCTCGTGCTCTCTGTGCCAGCACACAGGGCTCTGCCACACCAGCTGCCACACCAGGAGAGCCTCAGAGCCACAGCACTTGCTTCATGTAGTCACAGTGCCAGCAAAGGGGCTCACTGCAGCACGGACACAGCAATGGGCACGGACAGGACAGAAAAGAATGGAGCCGTGGCTGCGTGGGGCACAGCAGGCACAGGCTGCAGAAGTACCTGCTCCCATCGGCTCACAGCGGCACAATCGAATGCCTCCGAGTAATCCCAAATCAGGCAAAGCAGCGCTCACTTCCAAGTCAGTCTTTCAATCCATGAAGTCAGTGAGGCTTTGAGGATTACCTGGGGCTGGGCTTCAAAGAAAAATTCCCTTTTGGTATAGGCCGGGAACATGGTGCCCATTTCATTTGGAGCACAGAGCAGAAGCACTGCTGTCCTGGTCCAGGTGTGGAGCACAGAGCAGAAACACTGCTGTCCTGGTCCAGGTGTGGAGCACAGAGCAGAAGCTGGGTCAGGTTTGGAGTGCAGAGCAGAAGCACTGCTGTCCTGGGTCAGGTGTGGAGCACAGAGCAGAAGCACTGCTGTCCTGGTCCAGGT
>VXBT01009682.1:391579-402855 GCA_013400235.1 Oriolus oriolus | reverse complement strand
CCGGGCGCTGCGGGGCGCGGCGGCAGCTCCCCCGGGCCTTCCGGTAACGATGCTTCCTTGCCCCCAGGAAGCCTTCGCGGAGAACCGGCAGGATGGCGTGTCCAGGAGGTTCATCCCCCCAGCCAGGTACGGCCCAGCTCGGAGCCTGGCCGCCCCCTCCAGGCAGCTTGAGCCGATGTTGTGACAGCGCCTGAGAAAGCCCCCCGCATGGTGGGGGGTCACACGGAACAGCTCGTGTGACCTCTTAGAGTTCCCCCCGCAGGATCCCTGTGGCCCTCGGGCTCCTTGGCAGTTTGAACACCGAACTGCAGAGTCCTTGGGGCGCTGCTCCTCAGCTGCGGGTCAGCACAAACCCAACAGAGCCCCTAAAACACGGGTTGCCCTGGTCTCCCGCTCTCCCTTTTCCCTGACCCAGCCCCAGATTCAGGTCTGGCACTTGAGCTGCCTCCCCATGGCCCTTAACACTCACCTCAGTAACGTTCTTTCCAAGAATGATGTCAACGGAAAGTGCCAACAGTTTCACGCTGATCGGAGAGGCGTCGGATGGTGGCACGATGGAAAACCTCAGCCGGAGACTGAAGGCAAGTGGGTCACGAGCTGGTAAACTCAGACACTTGGGAATGGAGCTTCAGTTTTTCTCAGTGCTCTGCAAAACGAAACTGCAAAGTTTCCCATAGCATTTGCTTTCTAGGGGTTTGGTTGGTGAGTAGTTCAGTAAAGCAAGATTGTTTTAATCAATATTTGATCCGCAAAAGAAGACTTATGCGGACTGAAGCTGCTGAAAACCAGCAGGCAGCGTGGTTTCACTTGCACTAATGTGAGCTCTTCCTCCAGGTCACTGGCGACCTCTTCGACATCATGTCTGGGCAGACGGATGTGGATCACCCACTGTGTGAGGAATGCACCGACACTCTGCTGGACCAGCTGGACACACAGCTCAACATCACGGAGAACGAGTGCCAGAACTACAAGTGAGTGATCCAGAGATGACCCAAGACAGTGCTGCTGTAGCTTGAGGCACAATCAGTGCAGAGAGCTCGGGGCTGACGAGAGGTGCAGGGGCCGCCACAGAAGTGGGGACTGGCAGTGCAGGACTTACCAGGATACCTCTTCTGGTAATCCTGTTGTCCTCCTTTAGGAGATGTCTGGAGATACTGGAACAGATGAACGAGGATGATAAAGAGAAGCTGCAGACAGAACTGAAAGAACTGGCACTGGAGGAGGAGCAGCTGATTCAGGAGCTGGAGGATGTTGAGAAGAACCGCAAGATTGTGGCTGAGGACTTTGAGAGAGTCAGGGCAGAGGCCGAGCGGCTGGAGCAGGAGGAGGCTCAGTGAGTGAACTGCACCTGCAGCTTGTGGCGGGGGTTGGAGGCAACAAATAAATGAGGTTGTAACGTGAGAAACCTGTAAATGTGCCCGAAGGCCAGTGGCTCGTTCTCTGCAGAAGGAAAGGTGGCCAGACCAAACCAGCCCTCAGAACTGTCACTCTGATGTAGAAGCCAGCACTCAACACTTCTTGTCTTGCTTTTGCTCAAAGGTATCAGAAGGAGTACTGTGAGTTCAAGAGGCAACAGCTGGAGCTGGATGATGAGCTGAAAAGTGTGGACAACCAAATGCGCTATGCCCAGATGCAGTTGGATAAATTAAAGAAAACCAACGTGTTCAACGCAACCTTTCACATCTGGTAACGTAGACACTGGAGTATTATATTCATTTTCTTGGAATCTGCAGTGTGAGGCTGTTTAAGTCACTATATTTGAAAGGTGCAAGCCAGCTCACAGTTACCTCCCAGCAAAGCAATGAATGCCACCTCTCAGGAGTGGCAGCTGAGTAGGATGTGCCAGGCTGTGGGACTGGGAAATGGCTCCTTTGCCAGCCCCAGTAACACGCTGGGAACCCCTCTGCCAGCCAGGCGTGACGCTGGCATCGGGCTTCACAGAGCAGGTGGCTTAGAGGGGCTGGCTAGGGGTTTTTGTTGTGCTTTTATGACCAAAAGAGAACAAGTGTTTGGTATTTATGTATACACTTGTTAAGAATAGGCCCAAACCCTCCGTGTGCATAGCTGGCACTGTGTGTGCTGTGCTGTTGGGACACGGCCCCTGTTTGGTTATGGGGCCAGGAGCTGTTCCTAGCCCAGCACACTTATTTATAATTCTTCGTATCACAGGCACAGCGGGCAGTTTGGCACAATAAACAACTTCAGACTTGGCCGTCTCCCCAGCGTTCCTGTGGAATGGAACGAGATCAACGCTGCCTGGGGGCAGACTGTGCTGCTGCTGCATGCCCTGGCCAACAAAATGGGCCTGAAATTTCAGAGGTACGTGCACTACCACACACAGCTCACCTGCAGCCCAGAGGAAGACAGGCAGACTTTGGGTGCCTGTGAATTCTGTCTCCTTTTTTTCAGATACCGTCTTGTCCCCTATGGCAACCACTCGTATTTGGAGTCCCTCACGGACAAATCCAAGGTAAGATCTTGATTCCATACAAACTATGGGACATTGAGCTGGAATGCCAGAGCCCTGGTCACACCGGGGATGCAGGAAACAAACTTGGTCTCTATGAATGTGGAGTCCAGGAGAGCTGGCTGCCCCAGCTCCTCCAGCATAGTAACATCTCGCTCCACATCCTGTATCAAGCCACTGGTGCTGCCAGCCAGCGGTGTTAAAAGTGACAGAACTGTTGAATGGCACACTGGCCAGAGGCAGAGGCATGCTTTGGGGTGATGGGCAGGTAGATGGCCTGATTTGGGATTGGTGGAAGTCAGGAACATGTGCCCACACATGGCAGGCACTTGCACAAAACCAGTCACGCTCGCTCTGTGCCAGGAGCCATCTCTCAGCATCCCATGACAAATTTAAGATTCACATGAGGTTAAAAAGCTGCAGTGACCATATCAAAACCAAGTGCTTGGGGTGCCTGATACAAACCTCTTTTCCAGGAGCTCCCCCTGTACTGCTCTGGAGGCTTGAGGTTCTTTTGGGACAATAAGTTTGATCACGCCATGGTGGCATTCTTGGACTGTGTGCAACAGTTTAAAGAGGAAGTGGAAAAAGGTGAAACTCGGTTTTGTTTGCCTTACAGGTGAGTGTTGCACAAAACTGTCAAACTAACCCCTGTGTGCTCCACCTAGCGCTGCTTGCTGTTTCAGTCCTGGCTTTCAGAAATCACCCAGAATTCTTTATGATGTGTGTTTGCTAGTTTCATTGAAATTTAAAGCCAGCCCCTTGGGGAAGGTCCTGAGGCCTGCTCAATTCCCTTCAAAAACAAAGTATTCTGACAGGATAGTATGAATGTCAGATTTAAAATTTAGTGCTTGATGTCATAGTGAGATTAAGTGTTTGCAGTAGGAATGCACTAATTAAACCTTGTGTGTGATACAGGATGGACGTGGAGAAAGGAAAGATTGAAGACACAGGTGGCAGTGGTGGCTCTTACTCAATTAAAACACAATTTAACTCTGAAGAGCAATGGACAAAAGCACTAAAATTCATGTTAACTAACCTGAAATGGGGCCTTGCCTGGGTCTCATCCCAATTCTATAACAAGTAACTGTGGTCAAAACTTGGCCTGGCAGCTGTGGAGTGTCTGCATTGTGTTGGAGGAAAGACAAATTAAGATGTCTCTTAATATTAACCAGTACAAAATGTTTACAATACCAAAAATCCACAAGACACTTTATTTAAAATACCATTATTACAAGTAGTTTATAGAAAAGCAATATGCAAAGTTGTGTCATTGAGCTGAACAGAATAAAACCCAGCTATTAAATAGATTCTAAACTGGTATTTTTGGGGTTTATGGCCATGGACCATCACTGTCAAACTTCAGAACACCCATGAGTTTGATGCTGCTCTGTTACAGCTAATGCAAGGTTGGAAAAGCAGAACATTACAAACACAGGCAATAATGTAGAAAAACTCCCAGAACTCCGCCTGGTCATTAAAGAATAACTGCAGTTTGAAATAAAGTATTTTCTAAGTCATATCAGCACTTCTTTGTGCTACTGAACTTAACAAGGTTTGATACCATTACAGCACTGTAATCCCTCCTGCAGCCTGTTCCTGCACGGGGCTGCACTGAGAATATAAAACTATTCCACCTATTCCACACTCCAGGTGTTTTCAGCCAGCAGTGCCTTGCCCAGCACAAACCCCTGGCACTCACAGGGACACAAAGCCTGGGCACTGCTGTGGTGACCATCACAGCACTGGCCTGATTCTGTCCCCATCACAACGCTGGTCACTACTGGCTGTGGTGGGGCAAGAGCAAACGGGCTCCAAGTGCTGTCAGAGAGGGAACAATCACAGGCAGCTGAGACAGGGATTTTATAAAAGCAGCAAGAGGAGACTGCAGCCCTATCTGTAATGTGGGTGTGAGAGCTGCTCCCAGCCATCCCAGTCCCAGCCGAGCACCAGGCATGGCAGCACCTTCCAAACACGACTCAGAGCTCTAAGGGGGCTCTTTGGTCAAAGAGAACTTAGATGCACAACTTAGAAGATGCAGGTCATACAATAAAGCTTTTGGGGCATTTCTAAACACTAGCGTGCTGTTGGGCCTCCCTTCAGAGCACGAGTGCGATGCCTAGCAGGATGAGCTTTGCTAATTAACACATGACTGACGAGCTTTTACAGAATCCCTGCTGCTCAGAACCAAAGGTAACCCTGAGCTGTGCTGGGTGCCTGGGCAGTGTCACAGAGGAGGGACTTGTCAGCAGTGTGACAGTTCCTGCTGCTGCACCAGTGACCAGACGGACAGGGTGGTTCTATTTCTAAGGCAGAACTCTGTCCTTGGGAGATTTGGTTCCACAGTTCCCATAGTGCTGCTTGGGTGTGGTGCTGCCAACTATGTGCGTCACCACAGCGTAGGAGAACTCCAGAATGCTTTGGGCAGTAATGCCAGTGATAGAGTTTAAATGCTCCACAACCTGAAAAAATGAAAAGACAGAGCACCTAAAGGCCATGAGTTCACAGACTAACAAGAGTAACTGCTCCATGGGGGCATTTCACAGGGAGTTGTCCCATGAGATTGCTTCTCTACCTGCCAGTGAAACATTGCCTGGGGGGTTTTGTTCTGGCTGTGAAGCACTGAAGGCGAGGACACTCACCAGTGCCAGCACACGCTGCACACAGAACTGCCCCATGCCCTCAGCTCTGACAGAGGTGTTCCCTCCCTCATGCCACTCCCAGTGCAGCCCCACCCGTTTCCTTGCTGTGCTGAAACAGATGAACCACCTTGGTGTGGTGTCCCCGTAGAGCCAGCGTGTTCAGCAGCGACTGTACCTGCTCCCAGTGCCCAGAGCTCAGGATGAACGCACCCGTACTGATGACTCCAACAGCCAAGAGCATGAAATCTTCCTTCACCGTTAAAAACTTGGCTCTGCAGAAGGAAAAGTGTGCTCAGGTGTAAAACGCTGCTTCACAGTTCAAAAGCACCTGCTGCTGCAGTTGCCAATGCCCAGGACATGTTGGCTTATTCAGGATAACCAAAGCCCAGCAGCAGAAGCTGGAACTGGACAGTGCAAGGCTGGACTTCAAAAACCAAGTGAAACAATTTCCTTGTCCACAAAGCAGCTGTGGAGAAGCATGTTGCTTTGAACTGGTGTATTCAGAAACAATGATGAATGTCCCCCAAATTAGTTTTTTTTTTAAACATGTCCCTAAAACGGCATAATGATTTAATGCTACTATTTATTAGCTTTTTTAAGGGTTTTATTTTCAAAGGGTTATTTTAAGTCACTGTCAGGTAAGGCCCTTACATCTGCAGTTTGCTTGGTGTGGAGTTTTCGATGGCGATCTTCAGCAAAGTGTCATAGATGGTCTCTCTGGTCAGGTAGCAGAAGTCCAGTAGCTGGACACACAGCTGGTGTAAGGGTTTCACAGGAAGCAAGCAGCCGTTGTATCCTGGCAGAGATCACACCATCAGTCCCACATTTTGGGTCACTACATTCAATTAGGAGTGTTAGGTAACATAAGGGAGAGACAGAGAATTCTGAGGACAACTGCCCTGTCTCTGAATGCCACGGGATCCCTCAGCCTCAATATAATTTCACTCTGAAATTCAGGCTGTCAGACCTGAGCCAAGAAAACGGTGAGTGATTGTAGAAAATGTGGCCTGGCACCAGGTTTGGGGACTTTAAACTCTTAATCTTTTACTGAATGAGTCATGACTGGCTCTCCAACAACATTCATCACATTCTAAAAAGGACAAAGTTCTTATCTGAACAGTGATGCCCTGGACAATCTGAACAGTTCCATGTGCAAAAATCTGTAAAATGAGACATTTTGGTTCAGATCAGCAACAGCTCTATGACCCTACTAAAAAACTTCCTTCCCATTCTCTCTGACTGATACTCTCACCTAGAACCTCCAGAAGCAATTCCACGTAGGCCAACGGAGTTGACACATTGATGTGGAAGTGCAGAGTGTTTAAAACAGCAAGCTCCGACTCCAGCAACTCCTGTTTAGTGTAGGAGTATTTTAAGGATTGCAGGAATTTTAAAGCTGTATCACTGGTCACTCTCTGAAGAGGAAGAAAAGAGACAGAATGTCTTCCAGGCAATAAGGCACTTGGTAGGAACACAGTGCTCCATCACCTCTCTCTTCCTGCTGCTCACCCACCCGTCTTTTGAGCTGGCATGAGAAATCCAGCTCAGACCTTTTCCACAGGTTTCCTCCACTCAATAAGCCATCCCCAGGCAGGTGTGAACCCCTGCAGACACACGATTTTTTACAACCACAGGCCAAGATTTTCCTGCATTTTCTTCCCCCAGCACTGGGAACATTTCCCAGCAAATGGTTACTGGGTGAGCAGCAATTTCCCTGCCCTAAAGGGAATGTCATGTCCTTGGCATTCCATTATCACTACCGTCTTTCAAAAAGGAAATCTATTTTTAAGAGAGGTTAATACACTGCAGATTTAAGCACACTGCTAAAGCAAGGACAGGCTGAGCTGGCTTACGCTGTAGTGCAGAGAGAGTTTGCTCGCGAGCTGAACGCACGACACGAGCCGCAGGACAAAGGTGTTGGCTATCTGATCCCTCACAGAGCTCCAGCTGCTCCTCTGCCCTTGGTCACGACCTTTAGCGCTCCCTCTGTAATCACACATCTGTTCTACCTGCTTGATCATAAACCTACAAAACCCACAATTGCTCAGAGAACAGTTCTGTCTGCTGAGAAAAAGGAAGAAAGGCAATTCCACAGATGCTTAAAGGGTATACACAGAACTAATAATTTGGATTAAATGAATGAAGAGACAAAGCCCTCAACACGCACATTAGTCATGTGTAGTTTGGGTGAGGGGGACAGAGTTGGACAGGGCATGGGCACTATAACCACATCAGAGAAGGAGAAATGCGCCGTTTAGGACTCCCATTACCTTTCAAGTAACTCCACTGCCTGGTACCGTGTCGATTGGTCCAAGTGCCATTTTTCAGACAAAAGGAATATAAATTCTGCAAAAAGCACAGCAGTCACTCATTTCAGTCTCCTGAAGCTCACTGTACAGCTGTCACCTGCCCCGCGAGCTGCTGTAGCTAAGTCTCACCCACGATCCGTGTCTCTTTGAAGTACCCAGCCTGCTCCGGCAGCTCACTCAAGTACTGCTCATTCTCCGTGGCCAAATGGATCAGTGTGTCCTCGAGAATTTCAGGAGCAACCCCACTGAACACAGGCCCTGAGTCACGGCGCCGGGGTTCCAATGGCACCTGAGACCCCATTTAGCGAGTCAGGGCCGAAGCCGTAATGACAATAATTTTACCAGCCCCATAGGGAGAGACCTGGACAGGGCTCCTCCAGCTCCTCCCGGCCGCTTGGAGACGGCACTGGGAGGGGAGGGCCCCACGGTGGTCGGTCGCGGGGCAGGGGCTCGGGCGGGCCCCGGGCCCGGTTCAGGCCCCGGTCCGGGCCGGACGCGGCTCCCGCCCGTGCAGCGCCTCAGCGCCGTTCCCGTCACGTGACCCCGCTCCGCCAATCAGCAGGCGCCGATGCCGTGACCGGCACGCGCTGGGCCTCGGGCAACCACTCGACGGCGCGCGCCGCTCGGGCCCTCCGATTGGCCAGCGGCTCCGCCGGATGTGGCGTCACGCCGCCGCGCGAAGAAGGCGGGGAAAGATGGCGGCGCCCGGTGAGGCGGGGGAGACGGCGGCGTTCGCGCGGCGCATCGACCCGGCCCGGGAGCCGGGGCTCAGCCCCGAGCAGCGCCGCCTCATGGCGCAGGTGGAGTACGCCCAGCGCCAGCGCGCCCTGCAGCGCCGGCTCCGCAGCCGCAACGTGCTGCTGGCGCTCGGCATCGGCGCGGTGACGTTTGGCATCTGTATCCTCCGGGGCCGGGGCAGGGTGGGGCCGGGGGGCTCCGCGGCCGCGCGCGCTGCTTTTCCTTAATTCGCCTCGCAGACGGTTACACCTTCTACTCGGTGTCGCAGGAGCGGTTCCTGGACGAGCTGGAGCAGGAGGCGGAGGCGGCGCGGGCGCGGGCCCGGGCACGAACTGAGGGCGCCGCAAGCTGAGCCGGGAGCGGCCGGCCCGGCCCGTGACTGAGCTGCCGCCCTCGCCTGGCGGGACGGGCCTCTAGCACGGGGCAGCCGCGCCTGAGGGGTTCGGGCCTGCCCCGTGCTGTGTGTCGGCCAGGAGAAGGCCCCGGGGGCTTCCCGCAGGCAGGGCTCCCACGCGGGCAGAGCCTGCCCCGGGGCCTTTGCCGGGGCCGTGCCCATGGGAAGGACAGGGGCACCCAGGTCCCACCGCTCTCCACAATAAATCCTCTCACTGGAGACCGCGTCAGCGCCCGTTGTCAAGCGTCTCTTGGGCTGAGCCTAGCTCAGGATCTCGCCCCGCTCAGGGGCTGCTGAGGGGGATTTTCTGTTTTGCTCTTTATCATCACACAATGAGGAGAGCAGCCACGGGTCCCGCCCGACAAACACACACGCAGACGGAGTTTGTGTTCAATCCACGTTTATGAAAACACTTTCCGAACACCAGTTCATTACAAAGTGCTCCCTGATCCTGCTGCTCCTGGTGCTGCAGCAGGCAGGGCCACATGGAGCTCGAGCCGGTCCGCAGGGTGGGCAGGGTCCGGTGCAGGGCTGGGACAAGCGGGGGGCCCTCAGGGCAGGCTCAGCTCCTTACATCCACGAGGAGGGTGGAGACACCTGGCACGTGTCCTCCAGGAAAGGGCCGGGGGACAGTGGGCAGACATCTGTGGGACAGGTCTGCACCAGGCCAGCGCTCCCGCCCCTGCGAAGCCCACGGCTTCCCTGCTGCAGGCCACCGCCAAGGGGAGCAGGGAGCCCGGGCTCTCCAGCGAGGTGCGGGGGCTCTGCCCGCCCCGGGGCAGCAGGCACTTGGATGAGGTAGTTCAGGACTCATTCTTGGCCAGCCAGCTACTGGGGAGAGAAGCAACCGTGAACCGAGAGCGCCGGGGGATCAGCCGCGAGCGCCGTGCGATCAGCCCCTGCCCCTTACCACGCGGCCGAGGTCGTCGGCGAAGGTCACCCCCTTGTTCAGCCGCTGCTCCTGCGAGCCGGTGCTGCTGCCGCTCAGCGAGTTACGGCGCATGATGCCTGCGGGGACAGCGGCCCTGAGTGAGGGCACGGGCTCGTGCAACGCTCAGCCCCGGGGTCCCTGTCCTGCGGCCCCCACCCAGCCCGGGTGCCCTGGAGGGAGGGAGTGGGGAGCGGGGCCGGCACCTGGGGGCTGCGCCAGCTCCAGGCGCTGCAGGCTGTTGCGCCGGGAGGGGTTAAAGCTGCCCTTGGAGAGGCGGCGCTGGCGGCTGGACAGCATCGCAGCCGGCGAGACGATGCCCAGCGGCGGCTGCTTCCCCATCCGCAGGTACAGCTCCTCGATCTCCTTCTTCTGGGCGCTCTGCAGCAGCTGCACCTCAGCCAAGTGCCTGGGGGGAAGACAGGGGCTGGCAGCGAGGCCTCGGGAAAGGGACAGCGACCTCCCACCCGGGCTGGGTGTCACCTCCCAGGTGCAGCCCACCCCCCTGCTCACTTCTGGCGCAGGTTCTGCAGCTCCTCCCAGATCTCCTCGTCCTCACTCTCGGTGTCATCGCTGCTCACGTAGGACAAGCTGCGAGAGTAGCTCAGCCACACCTGGCTCAGCATGGCCTGCGGCACATTTTCTGTGCTCTCTTCCCCAGGGCCCTCCCGGTCGCTCCCCACTGGCGCCGCAGGCACCGTGCTCCCCTCGGCTGACACCTCCTCAGCCTTGGGGTCCCGCTCCGCCGCCACATCCGAGTCACTGCTGGAGCTGTGGCCTGTGTCGGGGGCCACGGGCGGCGGGGAGCCCCTCGCTGCTGGCTCCATGCCGTGCTGCTCCCCGTCACTGCTGCCCGGCACCGGAGAGGTCACAGCCAGGTCCTTGGCTGGCATCACCTGGAACCGGCCCAGGACCTGGGGCTTGGCTTCTGCAGGGGACAGGGAGAGCTGGTGGGGTTCAGGGCACGTGGGCTGGCCGGGGCATTGCGGTGCCCTGGCACAGCCTCGGCCCTGCCCCGCCTTACCCTCGTTGATGGGCGAGAGCTGGGCCTTGGGCACGCTGGGGGCCGGTGCCTCCGAGATGATCAGCGAGTGGCTGGGCTTGGGGGCACCGGGCAGCACCTGTGGGCACCTGAGCACCATCAGCAGCCCCACCTCAGGTCCCTCCACGTCTCCTCTCCTCCCCCTGCTGCTTCTGTGCCCTGTGCCCACTCAACCCTCCCTGCATCCCAATGGCTCCGCAAGCCATGAGGCTCCATCCCATCCCAGTGCAGCATCTGCAGCAACCACCCAGCCCTCCTGACACTGAGCTCCACCTCGAGCAGCCCTGGGCAGCCCGTGCACACCCCCACTCACCGTGCTGCCCTCTGGACTCCCAGATGTGGATGTGCTCGGCAGCTGCAAAGGACTCTCCATGGCCTCGCTGCCTGTGGGGCACATTGGGGCTGGTGTTGAGGGAAGGGAGGGTATGGGCCCCCCGGCAGTGGGGACATCAGCTCCTCCTGACTCCAGGGTCCCACTGCCAGGTGGGACTGGCTTGTCTGTGCTGGTGGGGTCAGGGTACACAAAGCGTGGGGCACCCAGGACAAGACTCTGTGGCCGTGGTAGCAGGGGTGGGTAGAGGTGCCCGCCTGAGCTGGCAATGGAGGACACAGTGTGGGCCACGGTCATCACTGCCAGGGAGAAGACATTGGCCAAGGACAGGAGGGGGGCAGTGGGGGACAAGGGTGTGCTGGTCACAGGGGGGCTCAGGGGACTGCTGGGCTCACAGGGGACAGGGGATGTGGGGAGGGGCTGTG
>VXBT01009682.1:348270-367829 GCA_013400235.1 Oriolus oriolus | reverse complement strand
GGCGCCGGCCTCGGCTCGCTCCGGTTCTTGTCCCCGTGCGCGGGGAGCGCTCGGGCCCGGCCGGAGCGGCAAGGAGAGCGGCAGGGAGGGCGGCTGGAGTGGAGCCGCGGCTCTCCGGCGGCGTGTCCCGGGAGAGGGCGGGCACCCCAGCAACCCCCGGGCTCAGGTGCTGCCCCGGGGGCTCGGGGGACAGGAGCGGCCGGTTCCGGTCAGCACCACCCCTCGCTGCTGTCCCGGGCCTGTCCGTGCGCTTCGGCTGTGGGTGTTCCGCAGTGAGGAGCACTGCGGAGCGATGCCGTTATTTTGCTTGGTTTAAGTCTATGATGCATAGAGTGTTTTTCCCATCCACAGGGATGTTATTCTAATATCACTTGTTTCGGGGTTAAGCTCTCCATTATTTAATGTTTATTCTTTCTGTGTTGTTATAGAAAAATGGAAATTACCACTCCTCCGACATCCAAGTGTATCATGTACTGGAAAAGGAAAGTCAAGTCCGAGTACATGCGTCTGCGGCAGCTCAAGAGGTTCCAGGCAAACATGGGAGCAAAGGTACAGCCACAGCAAGGACTGGGCTGAGATGTCCCCAAAAAGGCTTCATTTCAGCTCAGAGTGTCCAAGTTGTGCCAGAGGGTGTCAGCAAGGTGAATAAGCTGTGCTTGACTTGCGAGCTGGATCAATGGGAAGAGATGCCACTTCTCCTCGTGCTCTGCCTTGAGCCGTGTGGGCAGCAGCTGCTGCACACACGAGGCCACTGAACAAGCACTGCTGTAACTGCAGCAAGAGAGCTCATTCCCAGTTGGTTTTTACAGGATCTCCCTGCTGAACCCTTTCAGTGCTGTGGGAGTTCTCAATGGGTTTTCTTAAATTTTGAGAGCTCCTTTCTCTCCTTTCAGGCTCTCTTTGTGGCCAACTTTGCAAAGGTTCATGAAAAGACTCAAATCCTTAATGAAGACTGGAAGAAGCTTCGAGTGCAGCCAGTGCAGTTGATGAAGCCAGTCAGCGGGCACCCGTTCCTGAAACAGGTGTGCAAAGGAAAAGGGGCAGCAGCAGCAGATGGGGACTGGAACCAGGACTCTGTGGGGAGCTGTGGGGATATGGGATGAGTTTTTGTCCGTGTTGTCCTAGGTCAGTGTCAGGCCATGCCTCACATTTCTGGAATGCAGAAATGGATGAAAAGTACCCCCGAGGCTTTCTCCTGTGATGGAGTCCAAAGAGTGGATGTGGGGCTTCTGTGTTTGTCCTGGATTCAGTTTTCCTCAGGCTGTGGCAGCCTCCCAGAGTGGTTCCTCACTGACCTTCTCTGTGCTTGTATTCCAGTGCACTGTTGAGAGCATTTTCCCAGGATTTTCAAGCCAGACACTGTACATGAGGACCCTGAACACAGTGGCACTGGTGCCCATTATGTACTCCTGGTCCCCTCTTCAGCAGAATTTCATGGTACGTGGGAAGAACGGGGTCTCAGTGAGGTCAGTGTCTGATTGTTACACAGTTGGAAGTGGTTCTTCATCCCAGTTGTTTCAGGCAACATCTGCTTGAGAGATGATGGAAAGCGTTGCTTTGGTTGCTTGTTTTGTAGAATCCCGTAAGCCAGCCATGTGTCCACACTACCTCACCCAGGCAGTCTCCTTTACATGTGACTCCTTGACAGAGTCAGCATTTCTTCACAGAATTCAAGGAGTAAATATGTTTTTTGGGGGGTTTTGTTTGTTTATGTTTTTTTCCTAAGATTTTTATTTTCTTTTATATGAAGAGTTTTATTTCATAGGCAGGTCCTTTCCTTTGTGACTGGGTTACAATGGGATAGCACTGATGTGTCAGTGATGAGACATCCGAACCTTTGCTATGCACCGTGTTGTTGGCAAGTCTGAGGAGCCAGAGCAGCCTTGGGCACAGCCCCACTGGGGTCACCAAACACTGCTTTTCTGAGCTGTGTCTGATCTCTCTTCAGGTGGAGGATGAAACGGTTCTGTGCAATATCCCTTACATGGGCGATGAGGTGAAGGAAGAAGATGAGACTTTCATCGAAGAACTTATTAATAACTATGATGGGAAAGTTCACGGAGAGGAAGGTAACCTGGGAGCAACCAGCTGTGTCCACTCAAGGCCAGGTTGGATGGGACTTGGAGCAACCTGGTCTAGTGGCCTGTCCCATGGCAGGGGTGGAACAAGATGAGCTTTAAGATCCCTTCCAACCCAAACCTTCCTGTGGTTCTGTGATCCAGTCTCTTGCAAATAACATATCGAAGTAGTTCAGAAGTCAAAAGGTGGCAGCAGTAACCAGCTTTTCTGTGGGAGCTCTCAGAGCAGGGAAACAGGATGGTGCCTGCTGTTCTCCTTTGCAAGGGCACATTCCTGGCTTTGGATACCTCACTCCATTTTAATGCCTGGAGTGCTCTGGAGCCAGTGCTCCTGTGCACAGGGATTCACAGGCGTCCTCTGGGATGCTGAAAATGTGCTAGAGGGTGGGAGGAGCTCAGCAACCCTGTTCTGCTTGTTGCCTTAGCCAAGAGTTTAATCAATGAAAAGTGCTGCCTGCCTCATCATAAAATTGCCCAGCGGGGAGGAAGACAGGGAAAACTGGTGTGGCCTGTCTCCAGATTGCTGAAAACAATACAACGCTACTGACTCTAATGCTAAAATCCCACCTACCCCAACAAAACAGAGAAGGGCTCTGCTTGGTAGCAGAGCACGTTGGCTTGTGGTGTGCCATGGTGAGAAAGGAGAAAGATGGTGGCACTCCCACTTCTGTGTGTTTCAGAAATGATCTCAGGGTCAGTCCTCATCAGCGATGCTGTGTTCCTGGAGCTAGTGAATGCTCTGAATCAGTACTCGGACGAGGAAGAGGAAGGACACAATGATTCTGAAGTGAAACAGGAGGATGGGAAAGAGGAGCTGCCAGTGACAAGGAAAAGAAAGCGAATTGCAGTGGAAGGTGGGTTTGGCCCCCAGAGAAGTGGGGGTTATGTTGGTCACGTTTCCGTCCTGCCCTGCCTGAGCGCTGGGCACTGCTCTCCTGCCATCACTGGGTTGTTAATGTGTCGCCAAGAGTAATTCCAGCTTGACAAGTTCTGTAGCAGAAGGGAAATGGTTTGCTCTCACTGTCCGCTGTGAACAGGAGAAGAAATCACCATTTTGAAGTGTGGTTAGGAGTAATTTAGATGAGTCATCTGGAAACCCACTTCCTGGTGAGATTAGCAGAGCTGGGTGTTATCTGAGAGGTTGTGGGAGCTCTGCTGGTGGAGGTTTTCAAGTGCTGGTCTGGCAAGCACCTGTCAGGGAGGTGTGGGTGGATCTGTTTCTGTGGGAGGCAGGGAGATGGACCTTTTCAAATCCCTTCCAGACCTGCTTTCCATGTATTAGTGTTCCTCTTCCCTCTCCTTTGCCACCTGGAGCTCTTGTTGCTTAGAGGAAGCTCTGGTTTGTGGGATTTTCATGTGTCCTCGATGACCTTCTGAGTGCTGATGGGTAGTTTTGTCTTAGTCCTTGATCTGTAGTGATGCAGGTGGCACAAACACCAAGACTTTTGTGGATGTAGAAAAGCCTTGTCTGCAAGTTCTGCCCTGGCAGAAATAAATGGTAATAGCACTTAAGAAAAGTTGGTGCTTCCAGCAGTACATTTTGCTACACTGAGAGTGGCCTAGCACTGCTTCTGGAAATGCCTCAGCCTGGTTGTAGGACACAAGGTTTATCTGTTATGCATAGGATTACATTCTTAAAATACAATCCTGAGCATCTCTAGAATTGCTCTGTGCAAGAAGGAAAGACCCATTCACATTAGCTTGGCTGAGGAATTCTGTCTCCTCTTCTTTGTAGGTAACAAGAAGTGTTCCAAGAAGAGGTTCCCCAATGACATGATATTCACTGCTATTTCTTCCATGTTCCCTGAGTATGGCTTCCCAGAGGATATGAAAGAAAGGTAGAAAATCCCTGCTCTGATTGTCTGTTACCTTCCTCAGCAAGAGCTGAGATCTTTATTTCTGAGACCAGCACTGTGGGCTGGCTGGGCCACAAAGCTCAGTGCCTGCAGGCTCCACAGGCAGAGTGTGTTTTGAGTGTTACAAACTGCAGTTTGGCCTTGAGGTACCTGGGCCAGAGCCCGATGGGCCCAGGTGGTGCTGTGGGCACATAAAGCTGCCGCAGGTGGGGAGAGGTGTGCACATCCCTGGGTGTTTGTGTTTGTCGCCAGGTACCGGGAGCTCACGGAGGTGTCGGACCCCAACGTGCTGCCGCCGCAGTGCACCCCCAACATCGACGGGCCGTGCGCCAAGTCGGTGCAGCGGGAGCAGTCCCTGCACTCCTTCCACACCCTCTTCTGCCGCCGCTGCTTCAAATACGACTGCTTTCTGCATCGTAAGTGCCGTCTCAGCCGGACGCTTCCCTAGAGCCCTTTCTCCTCAGTTTTCCTCTGCGCACCTTGCTTAGTCCGTGCCGGAGCCTCTGGAGGGTGGTGCCTCATGAGTTTGCAGTGGGGCCTTAGGAGCTGACAGGTGCCCAGAAGCTTTTTGTACAGACGGCTCCGCTCTTTGCTCCCACGGATGGCAGACCGACGCGCGTGGCCGTCCCCTCTCCGCGCTCAGCACGCCACGTCCGAGCTCCCGGCAGTTTGTGCAGTAGTCCTGCCGCCACCAGACTTTGCTCTTGCTTTGCAGAAGCTCGTCAGTGAAAGGCATGAATATTTCACTGCCAAAGTCTGGACATGTCCCTGTGTTTTGTTGCCTCACTGGAACTTACAGCTTCGTCTTAGTCATGTTCCTGCGGTTGGTCCTGCCAAAGCCTTTTGGATACTGATTAGCTGCTGGACCTGCTGTTCTCCAGGTCTAAGGGCTTCTTTGGGAAGTCACAGGACTTTTTCCAGTGAATTATTTATTAAAAGATACAATATTGAGATCACGTGGTCTTTTTGTTTCAGTGTGAAAGCAGATCCTTTGCCTATGGCCTCTCCTTCCCAAGCTGCCTAGTCCCCGTTGTGGGTTGGAGCAGGGCTACCCCATGGGTCTGGTCGCCTCAGGCCCCGCTGCCAGGGGAACCCTCGGGCACACAGGCTCCTGCTTCCTGTCCCTTGCAGAGTGGGGGGAGACTTTTGGAGAATGCTAATAGTAAAGATAATTGTTACTTTTTCAGCTTTTCATGCTACTCCTAATGTGTACAAACGAAAGAATAGAGAGACCAAGATTGAGCCAGATCCTTGCGGCGCAGACTGTTTCCTCTGGCTGGTATGTTTCTGTGTCACTGCTTTAGAAACCATGAGAAAAGTGCCCTGGCCAGCTCTGCTCTGCAGAGCTCTGTGGATCTTTTTCACAACTTGGATGATTTTTTCAGAATTAGTTCTGATCCTTGTTGGATTCAGAGGAGCGTGAATGCAAATGCAGACCTTACCAGATGCATATTACAGCAGATCTCCACCAAAGATTAATTCCAGGGCTGGCAGATGGGAAATTGTGTGACAAATGATTTCTCTGGACTCACTGCAGTGTTAGAGAAATTAAGCTCATGTTAAAAAGGAGCAGAGTGAGAAGCCAGGAGGATCCAGAGGAGTGGGCTGTGGGTTCAGGGCCAGGGATCCTCTGCTGACTGGGCAGCGATGCCAAAGGGAGCAAAGTGGGAATCCGCAGCGCAGGAAGCTGGCAGGGTTTGGCACTTGCTGAAGGGACCACAGGTGGCCGGCCTCTTCCACCTGCTCTTGGTGGCGGCGGGACAGGGCTTGTCCCAGGGCCTGTGGAAAAGCCTTCCTGCATTCACTGGTCATCTGCCACCTGTCTTGTCTTGTGCTCTGCTTGCAGGAAGGAGCCAAGGAGTTTGCTGCACTGCACAACCCCCGATCCAAGTGCTCGGGCCGTCGCCGCCGGCGGCACCATGTGGTGGGCGCGTCCTGCTCCAACGCCCCGGCTGTCACTGAGACCAGGGAGGGCGACAGCGACCGGGACACAGGCAACGAGTGGGCCTCTAGCTCCTCGGGTATGGTGCCAGTCCTGAGAAACCCCGCTCCTCTCTGTGTGGGCAGTGAGGGCAGGCAGCTCCTCACAGCTGGAGCACTCCCGGGCTCCCCTCTACTTCCTGCACAGCTGGAGAGTTTGGAGTTAGCAGTCGGTGTTCCCAGCAAACCTGAGGGACACCAGCCCTGCCCGTGCTGCTGTGGGATTCACTGTCCTCTCCCGGGAAGGAGGAATGTTGCCAGGCAAAGCAAGAGCTTTGCTGGGACCTGCAAAGCCCAGAGCGAGCCCTTGGCTCCTGAGCACCGTGCCTGGCCAGAAGCAGGAGTGTGTGGCCGGGAGTGCAGTGCAGGGTTGCAGGGCACTAGGGGGTGACCACTGCCCCCCAGAACCACGATGGCCAGGTGCCTTCTTCCAGGGTGTGTTTGGCTTAACATCTGCCTTTCCTGCCAGAGGCCAATTCCCGCTGCCAAACCCCCACTAAGCAGAAGCTGAGCCCGGCCTCCTCCCAGCTGTTTGCGGTGGAGACGCCGCAGGAGCCCGTGGAGTGGACAGGAGCCGAGGAGTCGCTGTTCCGCGTCTTCCATGGGACCTACTTCAACAACTTCTGCTCCATCGCCAGGCTGCTGGGGACAAAGACCTGCAAGCAGGTGGGTGCCCAGAGCAGGCAATGCAGCAGCAAGAGAGGGGCCAGGGCCAGAGCCACTGCCTGTTGGTTTTATTTCTCTGCCACAAACCTCCCCGAGGAAGGTGCCACATCAACGCTTTTGGAGTTCAGAGTGTTATTCTGCAGCAGTGCTGCTGTTGGCAGAGGGAGCCCTGTGTGCCTGTGTCCCTCCCATGTGCAGTGTCGCACCAGGTCACTCGTTTCCCAGGCAGGAGGAGCAACGGTGCCTGTAGGCAGGAAAACGGAGCAGAGCTGCTGCTCTCTGGGCCCAGGCCTGGGAGCCTTGCTGTGCTTACTCACACTCTCCTTATGCTTTTGATAAAACAACGTGAATGCACTGGTTTCTTATTTTTGCTTGTGTTCTTCGGTAGGTCTTTCAGTTTGCAGTGAAGGAATCGCTTATAACGAAACTGCCAACAAATGAGTTAATGAATCCATCCCAGAAGAAGAAAAGGAAGCACAGGCAAGTGTTGGAGACGCTTGTTTTGTTCTTAAAATGCAACCAGATCCGCTGCTTTTTGTGCCAACGCATTCCTGGTAATCCCCATCTGGCTCCCATCTGTGCGCACGTCCTGCTGTCACATGGGGCTGCTGGTGCTGCTGCTGGGCGCTGGCCCTGGCCCAGCTCCAGGGCTGCTGCTCTGGCTGGGGGCTCCGTGGCCCTGCAGCCCCAGGCTCAGCTCGAGGACAGGGCAACGCTGGCTGTTGGTCCCGGTGCCACTTCCCTAACAGCAGCCTCAGCTCCCTGACTTGTCTCCCGCTTTGTGTGTTGATCCCAATGTGTCCAATATTATTCTGGCTCTGGTGTTTGGCTTAAAGAGTTTCTGCTGCGGCTGCATCACACTCATCTCTCTCCACTCTCTGGTGGCTGCTGATCATTAATGCATGAATCTGCCAGGCCCATCTCTGCTGTGCTGGCCGCTGGTGCCGAACAGCACTGGCCGACTCTCCCTGATGGCTAATTCACCCCCTCAACCCTCTCTGCTCCTTTTCCAGGCTGTGGGCTGCGCACTGCAGGAAGATCCAGCTGAAGAAAGGTAGCGTTGGCTGTTGCTGTGTCATGGGAGGTTTGTGAGGGTTGAGTTCTCCGGCTCCGACTGCCGCAGCGGGATGGCCGCGTCCTGCTCACCAGCCCGGCAGGTCCAGCAGCGTGGAGGGGAGTGACTGCCCCTGGCCAGGCTCCTTGGGGTGCTTGGGGCATCGTGGCCGTGCCAGTGCCCACTGAGGCTGCATGTGCAGGGGGATTTGCTGCAGCCAGGGGAGGCTGAGGGCTGGTGTGCAGCCCTGCTGTGGGCTGGGCTGTGGTCAGTGAGCACAGCCATGTGTGTGCCTGCGGGAGCTGGGTGCTGCCAGGCTCCTGCCCAGTGCAGGCAGATGGGCAGCTTGCACCTTCTCAGCTCCAGCGCCCTGCACTCTGCTGCTTTGAAAAGGTTCCTGCAACGTGCAGCTTCCAATCTTCGCATTTCTGTTCTTCTTCTAGATAATTCACCGACCCAGGTGTACAACTACCAGCCCTGTGACCACCCTGAGCATCCCTGTGACAGCTCCTGCCCTTGCATCATGACTCAGAATTTCTGTGAGAAGTTCTGCCAGTGCAACCCTGACTGTAAGGAGAGGTCGAGGCCTGTCGGGCAGGAAAGCAGCCAGCTCTCCTGGCACAGAGCACAGGGAGGGTGCAGAGCTGGGGCTTGCTGGGGGCCTGCTTTATTCCTGCACTCGCTGCTCTGTCCATCTGCAGCAGTTCTGTTAGCAGCCTGCTAAAGTCCAGAGGGAAATGGTTCTGTGCTGCCCTGCAGCTCTTGGCAGCCGAGACACTCCTGTTAGTGCTCATCCCTGTGTCTGTATCCTGTGGGCGCTGCTGCTGGTCCCCTGTGAGCAGGATGTGCCTCCAGCAGTTCGGGTGGGTGTTGGGGTCACTGCTCTGCTATGTTTGTTTTTCCTGTCTGGGCTTCCATTCCCAGCTCTGCAGTGGCAACAACAGCCAGATGTTGTTCTGACCCTGCCCAAGCCCTGCCAGGGCGAGATCTGGCTGGGGAGGAGCATCTGGGGCAGAGATCCTGCATGGCCCCTCTGTTCTCTGCCAAACCTCGCAGTGCAAACCCATGGTCTGTGTTGCTGCAGGTCAGAACCGCTTCCCAGGCTGCCGCTGTAAGACCCAGTGCAACACCAAGCAGTGCCCCTGCTACCTGGCTGTGCGGGAGTGTGACCCAGACCTCTGCCTGACCTGCGGCGCTTCAGAGCACTGGGACTGCAAGGTGGTCTCCTGCAAGAACTGCAGCATCCAGCGAGGCCTCAAAAAGGTATTGACAGCAGTGTGGCGGGAGCTGCCTCGGGACAGAGCTGATGCACAGCTGCTGCTGTGTGGGGGCAGGGGGAACAACTTCCGGGCAGCTGCCAGAGTCTGGAAACGAATCTGCTCTGCCCTGGGCCTCTGCAGCACTTACTCTGGAGTAGGGACTGTGGATGTGAAAATCAGGAGATGGGAGTTACATGAGGAATGGTGAGAGCAAGGGAGTGTATAAAGTGACTCCAGAGAAAGATCTAGTCTCAAATTCTGGTGGTCAGAGCAAGGAATTGCACATTCAAAAAAAGAGAACTTCAGAGAAAGTCGCAAATTAGTGTGTGTCAAGTCCTGTGCAGCTCCACGTAATGGTGTAAGTCTGCAGGGAGCTGTGTCACCGTAACAAGGGGCTGCTGGGTGAGCACTGTCTCCCCTCTGCCCCCATGATCTGTGTGCTGGGAGGTGCTGTACCTGCACTCTGTCCCCACTTCCTTTCATTTTGCTTCCAGCATTTGTTGCTGGCCCCATCAGACGTGGCTGGCTGGGGGACTTTCATCAAGGAGGCTGTGCAGAAGAACGAGTTCATCTCCGAGTACTGCGGGGAGGTCAGTGCTGCTGCCCGCGCTGGGGCTGCGCGTGGTGCGAGAGCTCCCCTCGGCTGCGGGGTCAGCTGCCTCCCTCGGCTCGGCTGTGCCCGTGGGCTCGCTCTGACCATGTTTGGAGATGGAGCCCTGTGCTGTCTGGGGACGTGTCTCAGTGGCCCCCCAGTGTGGAGGAGCATGTTGTGTGTGTGCTGCTGCCTGAGAGCCCTGCTCTGGCCTCTGCCCCATCCCTGGGAGCCCCAGCAAGCTCCTGCCCATGAGGTGGGAGGGAGAGCAGGAGGGTGTTTCCAGGGGGCAGACGAGCACCTGGCTCAGCCCTCAGCTGCCGAGTCTTTCAAGGTGTTCTCCCTCTACAGCTCATTTCACAGGACGAGGCTGACAGGCGAGGAAAAGTCTACGACAAGTACATGTCCAGCTTCCTCTTCAACCTCAACAATGGTAACTTCCTGAGGTTGCCAGGGGTGGAGAGGCCAGGGCTGCTGGCCAGGTGGGCAGGCTCAGCCCACGTCTTGCATGGGTGACAGGCCTGGCCCTACGCCAGTTTTCTTCTTTTTTTTTTTTTTTTTTTTTTAATAGATTTTGTTGTTGACGCTACTCGCAAAGGAAATAAAATCCGCTTTGCCAACCACTCGGTGAACCCCAATTGCTATGCGAAAGGTGAGGTCCCCCTCAGGGAGCCCCAGCAGGGCCAGGCAGGGCTCGGTGCTGCGAGAGCTCCGGCCCCAGCCTGGGCTGCACGTCTCTGATATTGCATCTCTGGTTGCAGTCGTGATGGTGAACGGAGACCACCGGATTGGTATCTTCGCCAAGAGAGCCATCCAGGCTGGAGAGGAGCTCTTCTTTGACTACAGGTACCTTGGCCAGCGGGGACCTTGGGCTGCAGGGTTGACCCCACCTTCTGTGCAGGTTTGTGGGGAGCGTGGGAGGTCATTGCTGCAGCCATGACTTGCTGTCCTGTAGGTACAGCCAGGCAGATGCCCTGAAGTATGTCGGCATAGAGAGGGAGACGGACATCATCTAAGCTCTGGGGTGGTCCTGGCACACCTTGCTGCTGCACCTTGTAAGCAATGCCATGTTTGCTTCACGCTGACATGACTGCTGCCGTTCCTGCTGCTGTGTGTGTCACAAGTGCTACTTTCCATCCAGACACCAGAGAGACTCGGGGCAGGAGTGTAAGGAGTCCCTGGGCCACGGCTGCTGTCCCAGGGTGGTTTCCCCTCTGCCCCAGCTGGCTGGGGAACAGGGACTGCCCAGCTGTGGCTGGAGTGGCACCAAGGGATGCCTGGGGATGAGAGAGCAGCACTATGCAACACAATACTTTGAGTAGGGGTGCCACTGAGCTGGGTAGAGGATGATGTTGCAGTCACTGCCTGTGGTGACCCAGGGGAGGCTCCTCAGAAACCTTCCTTGGGCTTTGTGACCCCCTGGCCCTGGGAATAAAGGGGAAATATTCTCTGGCGGGGTGAGGTTTAGCCTTGGCACCCCATGCAAAAAGGAAAGAAAAAAGCACTTTAAACAAATCCTCAGCTGGTGGCTGGGCCCTGTGTTTTGCACTGGGGTGGAGGGACTGCAGGCATCCCAGGTGTCATCAGCACTTTTGCTGTGATGTTGCTCCAGGCCTGCGACGGGGCAGGCTGGATGGGGCCTGGGGTGACCTGAAGGTTGGGGCTGTTCCCTGAGAGCCACATTTGCCACCAGCTGCCTGCCTGGCCTGGTGCTGGGTGCTGGACTGTGCTCCACCCAGTGTCCAGAGCTGGGTTCCCAGGATGACATGGGGAGCCTGGCTGAGCCCTGACCTGGCTCCAGGGCCCCAGCCCCCTCCCAGCTGTTCAGTCTAGGAACACACAGAGGTGCTGGGTTTGCCTCGGAGCCAGAGCCTCCCTGGCCCAGCCCTCACCATGCTTTCCCAGTCCTCTGCCATGGCAGGCCAGGCTGTCTGTCTGTCCTTCCCGTTGTCCGTGATGGCCCTCTGGAGCCTGGAGGTGTTTAGGCCTGTCTGGAGCAGTGCTTGTAGCCCAGCACCTGCCTGAGCCTTGCTCCCTACCACCTCCATCCACCCAGCTCCTGCCAACCCTGCTCTTGCCTAAGCGTTTTCTGCCACTTCGGCCATATCTGCACTATGCCAGGCTTGTGTCTGTGGTTTGTTGACGGTGAATAATGGTAATAATAATGCACTTTAAATAACATGGCTTGTAGCCTTTGTCATAATAAAGTGGTAGCAAAGACCCTCCCCTGCTTGCTGGCCTCTGTTACCCTGGGGAGCAGCTGGCAGCAGCCTGTTCCCTGACTGTCCCCTGCCTGCTGGGCTCAGCCCGGCTGTCCCTGACGTGGCTCCCGCGCTCCAGGGGGAATCGCGAGTGACGCGGTGCCGCCAGCTGCCTGAATCACACCGGCTCAGGGTGGGAAGGGGGCAGAGATGTGCGGTGGGAAGGGCAGGGCATGATGTGTGTGTGCAGCAGCAGCTGAGCTGCCTCCAGCCCCGGCTCACTACACCCTGCATCTCACCCCAGGACCAGGAATTGCCGTGTTCAGTCTGGTCCGTCCCTTGGTGCAGGATGAGCCGGGGTGGGAGGAGAGGATCTGCCCAGGCTGCCGAGGTGAAGGCTGGGGAGTGTCAAACACCATCATTCTGCCTTTATTTGATTATCTTCACATCTCATTCAGAAGAACAGGTTTTTTAAAAATAAAGTGCCCAGTGGAGCCAGGCCTTTGGGTAGATAAATGCGTTATCTGTAACATCGTCTTACCACAACACAGCAAGTGAACAGGAGCTTTCCCTGGGCTGGAGGTAATCGGCAGGACTGGCACTTCGTACAGAGAAGTAGCAAACTACAGACCACGTACCACGACACGCGGGACGTCACGCCCGCGGGAGCTTCCGTTTGGTTTTTTATACAAACCGATAGAATAAAAAAACCAGAGTGTAGTAGAATATCCAGCAACAAAAATGGTAGAAAGGATCTGTACCTGATCTTACGAAAGCAGCATCTCAGCAAGGTGCGGGTGGCGGCATGCGCGGCGCCGGTGTGGAGTATTGCTTGGCTCCCCGGCTGTGCGGGGCTGGTGCTCGTGGCTCGGCGTGGCGAAGCGAGCAAAGCAGCGGGTCATCTACGCGGGCAGCACTAACGGGCGGCAGCGGCAGCCGGGTGCCCCCGGCCGGAGGGAGGGTGGGCGCCGAGCCCGGGGCTCCCCGACAGAGGCCAGGCAGGATTTGGCAGCTGTAGAGGCGCAGCAGCCTGCCTCCGGCGTGGGGGCTGTCGGCGTGGCCGGGGCGAGCGAGGCTGGGGCTCGGCGGATCGTGGCCGCGCTCCGGGGCCGGTCGGTGGCGGCCGTGGGGAGGAGGTGGCGGTCGGTCCGGTCCGGTCCGCTCAGTCTGCAGGCGGGTGTTGGCAGTTCAGGTGTGCTCGGCCTTTTGGTCCCGCGACGCTCGCTCGTTCCCGGGCGGCTCTCGGGGCTGCGGGGGCTGTGAGCCCATCCCACCCCCGGCCCCATTAGTCCCCTCTCGGCTCCTCCAGGATCTGGGGCAGGTTCTGGTCCTTGCGTGCCGGCGGCGGTTTGGCAGCACCGCCGTAATCCTGGATGGCCTTGGGCTCGTTGGTGTGGTAAGAGCCCTTGTAGCGGTGGTGGTAGAAGTAGAGCAGCACCAGCAACCCTGCCAGCAGCAGGAGCAGGAAGATCACGACTGTGGGGAGGAGACAGCAGTGAGGGATTGGGGAGGGGCCGCAGGGCCGTGCCGGTGTGGAATACCAGCCAGAGGCTTCACTTACACCCAATGATGATCCCGATCCAGCCGTCGTCGTGCACGTGGGGGAACTCTGCAGAGACAGAGCAGGCAGCTGAGACCAGGCTGCAGCAAGGTCTCACACCAGAGCTTCCCTTCTGCAGCTGGTGCTTGATGAGGGCTCCGTCCCCACCAGGGTCCCACCACAGCACCCACCTATTGCCATGTACCAGGGGTCCATCTCAGGAGGGATAATGAGGGTGCTGAGGGGGAGCATTGAGGCACAGCTCGACTCCACCAGTTCTCCCCGGATGCTGTAGGGCCGCAGGGCACTGGTGGGGTGGAAGATGGCTTTGAGGGGCACGAGAGTGTTGAATTTCACCCCTGAGAGGCAGCCTGAGAAGCCAGGTGTGTTGTAACGCTGGATCTCGGGGTCAATGACGCCAGTCTCTGTGGGGCCACAGAAGGAGATTACTCATCCCCCTCAGAGGGCAAGGGTCATGCTATGCAGAGGAGACCCCAGAGACCCCTGCATGGGATCCCAGCTGAGGGCAGGACCCAGCTCACCCATCACGCGCCCCAGGTACAGGTTTTTGGGCGAGTCCAGCTTGCTGTCCACAAACAGGGAAAACTGCTGCTCCATGACGGGGAGATAGTCCACCTGCGAGGTAGGTGCACAGCGCCAGTGCCCACAGAGCCACCCTGCCCATGCCCCCTCCCAGCCTGACCCAAAGGCCCCAGCCCCCGCTGGGAGGGTGCCCCAGCCCATACCTGGGTGTACAGTGTCCGGTGCAGGCGGGTGATGTTGACACGGTGGGGCCGCCCATCCGTCACTGGCTTGTTGGTGAGAGTGAAGACGTAGGGGCTGGTGCCCAGCTGGTAGCGCAGCTGTAGGCTCCCTGTGGGCAGCACAGGGCCATCAGCAGGGCTGGAGCTCTCAGTGGGCACGTCCAGCCCGTCTATAGGGTTGGAAAGTGGCATCCACAGAGAGGAGCATCCTATGCAGCCCCAGCCCTGCAGGCTCTGGGTGAGCCCCAGGGCAGGGGGCCCTACCCTCACCATCATCCTTGATGAGCACGGCCATATAGTCCTTGACGAAGGTGCTGACGTAGAGCAGCACGGCAGGTGCAGAGGTGGTGCTGAAGCTGAAGCTGACCTCCTCGCTGGTGAGGTTGTAGCCAGGCAGGGGCTGCCAGGGGCTGCTCACGATGCTGGCGAACTCGCGGGCAGCGTACAGCGACATGGGCAGGATGTTGTACCGCACCCAAGTGCCCTCCTCGAAGTAGCCACCGATGTCTGCGGGAGAGCCCAAGGTGAGGGGAGCGCCGGCTCCTCGGCCCCTCCCGCCCCGCGGAGCACAGCCACTCACCGTGGTTGCAGAAGGGCCCGGTGAAGGCGGAGATGCTGCAGTTGCAGGTGTAGTGGCTGTAGCGCTCGACGCACAGCCCGCTGTTCTGGCAGGGCACCGGCGGGTCCTGGCAGTAGCCCGTGCAGTTGACCCGCACGCCCTCCGTCTCGTTGGCCTTGCCCTCCAGGTTGAGCGTCACCCCGTTCATCCGCAGTGCTCGCAGGCACCCCAGGAACGGGCGCATCTTGTGCTCTGCTGCGCCTGCAGTGGGGCCAAGACTCAGCACCCTGTGGCACACGGGGACCTGGGGGTTCAGGGACGTGGCCAGGGGCTCTCACCGACATAGAGGGGCCTGTCAAAGTCCAGGTGGATGAAGCTCTGTGGGGGGAACGGCCGCACCACCCAGGGCAGCTTGTCCACCCGCAGCCGCGCCAGCTTGACGTTGAGCTCAGCCTTCACCTGGTGCCATTCATCGTCGTTCCAGGGTACCACGGACCGCACCGTCAGGTTCTCGTCCCCATTCCCAATGTCGAATATAAACACCACGTCCCTAGTGGCTGCAAGGACGTGGTGTTGAGAAGGGGTCCCAGCCCTACTGCCCCAACAGCCCTACACCCTCTGCCCCCCCCGTACTGTTGAGCTCAATGCGGATGTAGTTTCGGTAGCCTGGGTTTTCCAGGAAGACTCCAGACAGGGCAGTGGTCTTGAAGTAGAAGGAGATGTCAAGGCTGTGGTTGGCCTGGAAGGTGGGGAAGATGAGGGCTGCACCCCTGTTGAAGGAGACGGTGTTCCAGGTGTTGCCTGCGGGGAACAGGAGGGGCAGTGAGGGATGGGTGGGGTCCCTCCATGTGGGACACCAAAGGCGGGTGTCGGCACTCTGCAGGCAGGGGATATCCTGTGGGGCCGGTCACTTACGGTCTCCATAGCACCGTAGGGGCCCCAGCACGAACTGGGCTTCAGAGCCAGAGCGGTTGGTGTCTCCAACCACAACCTGGGTGACGGGCAGGTGGTCCACAAAGGTCAGCAGACCCTTGTCTGTCCTCCTGCAAACGTGAGTGCATCAGAGGGGCCATGAGGTGTTTCTGTCCCTTCGCCAGCCCACAGCCCTGTTACCCTCATCTGAGTGCCCCAGAGTCGGTGCCCCCCACGACTGCAGCCGCCACCCCACAGCTCCTGTTCCACAGCCCACGCCACTCACCAAATTGCATGGTCGGCATCGCAGTTGCAGAAGTACTGGGGGTCAGCACAGTTCTTGTCCAGCCCGCAGGCACAGCGCTGGATGCCCGGTCGTGAGCCCCCCCAGTAGTAGTGCCGCTCATCATTCCGACCCATCCAGAAGCTGAAGGGCAGCCCAGCTGCAGGCACACAGGAGGGTCAGGACACGGTCCCGTGTCATGGACAGCCGCAAAGCGCAGCCCCCTTCCCCCGGCACTCACAGGGGGTGTTGAGCAGGCGGGAGTTGTAGCAGTGGAGCTCAATGCGCTGCTCGCAGTACTCGGAGGCATTGGCCAGGGCTGAGACCTCGGCCCAGGAGGCGTTCCAGTACTCCACGGCCCCCAGGTAGGGCTGGTCCACACTGGAGCCCGTCACCCGCGTAGCGTAGTGACGGTTGTGCCGGATGATGGTCCACGCTCGGTCCTCTGCAGTGAAAGGGGAGCTTTAGGACTTGACCCCTAGGACACCCCCGCTCCCTCTATCCTGTTCCAGCTCCAGTACACAGGCAAGGACTGGTTCCCCAGGGCACTGGGCAGAGGGACCCCCCTGCCCTCCTGCTACCCCCACCTCGGATGTCGCAGTACACCGTGAAGGGCTTGAGCGGCCCGCTGCCATCTGGGTCGATGGTGTAGTTGCCCGAGGTCTTCCCGCTGACCCGATAAGCATCACACGTTTCCTTGTAAAGGGCTGGAAGGGAAGAGCGGGGTGGAGGTCAGTGCAAGGCAGGCACCAGGCAGCAGTAGGGGCCGCAGGTGCCCGTATTGTCCCTGACCCACGAGGCTCCAGGCTCACATTTGTGGCAGGTCTCCCCCTTGTACCCCGTCAGGTCGCAGATGCACATGAAGTCATCCCAGGATTGGATACAGCGGCTGTCATGCTCACACAGGTTGGGGGTGCACCTGAGGGCACAGAGGGCTCCTGTCCCATCACCAGCACAGCCCTGCCGTGCCCCCCACTCCCAGGCAGCACCCTTGTCCCGGTGGATACCTGTCCGTGATCCCACAGACGTTGAAGAACACGTTGTGGTACTGTGCCAGCCGGTGCTGTGCCAGCACCTCCACGTCCACGGGCTGCATGTCTACATTCAGCATCTGCAGGCAGCCGTGGAAAGCCGTCTGGTTTGACCAGCAGCCAGTGACTGAGGCCGGCTTGGGGCAGCCTGCAAGACAGGTCAGGGTGAGCAGCCCTCAGACACCCCTCGCCCCGGACCCCTCCCTGCTGCCCACCTCCAAAGAAGTACTGGCTGCCAGTGCGTAGCTGGAAGGGGTGCGCCACCCGAAACTCGGCACCATCATCATCATCAATGGTCACCACAGCTGAGCCTTCCCGTGCCACCAGATGCACTGAGTGCCAGAAGCCATCATTCAGGCGATGCCCTGTGTGGAGAAGAAGATGTGTGGGGAGGCTCCGCTCCCAGACCGGCCCCCCGCCCCGCGCTGGCTCCCCAGCCCACCTGCGGCAAACTCCAGCTTCTTCTTGCCAGGCTGGGCGATGGAGACATTGACCTGCCCCTCACTCAGCACCATCTCGAGGGAGCCCAGGCGGTCAGCAAAGCCGGTGTAGAGCAGGAGGCCGACGGTGTCCCAGGAGCGGAAGCGGAAGCTGACAGCCAGGCGGTTCCTCCGTGGGATCCCTGGCACCCGCACGTAGTTGTTGATGCCAGCGAAGGTGATGGGGGTGTTCAGCTGGTCCTGGCAGTAGTGGCCCACGTTGCCCTGGGAGTCACCATGGGAGGGGGTGAGGAAGGGAATGTTCCCATGGAGGGGAGGCCCTCTCATATCCCCGCAGTCCTGGCCTCAATTATGCCCAATTGATCCCAATGCCTGGCAGAGCCAGGCAGGCGCCCCAGGCCAGGGACAACCTTGCATGGTCAATCCGGCACCGCTTGGCTGAGCACGGCCGCTGCCCGGCCCCGCGTCACCCCGCAGCGGGCAGGGAACCTGACCTCAGGGAAGGGGTCACCTCACAGTGGGGCTAAGGACCCCCAGGGAAGGGGTCACCCCACAGCAAGCAGAGGACTCCCAGAGAAGGGGCCACCCCCCAGGCTGGACCTCAAAGCGAATGTTGGGTCTCCGGTGCCGGGCCAGGTCGGCGATGTTGACCCCGTTGAACATGATGTTCTCCACGCAGCCCCGGAAGTTTTGCCGGTAAGTGAGGTGCTGCTGGTCGTGGTCGATCACCCCTCCAAAGAATACCTGGGAGGCAGAGGGAGGGTGTCAGCCCCTCTCTGGAGGATGCCACGGGTCAACATCCTGGCAGCCCCCTGCCCCCTGCACCCACCTCAGTTTCAAGGTCAAGCTGGTCGAAGGTGCCACGGCAGCGGAAGCGCTTGACCTCCCCATCCAGCGTCAGGTTGACATAGTGGCCGAGACGCTCAATGTGCAATGAGTGCCAGTGCTGGTCATCCAGGAGGCTGCCCACCGCCACCGTTGTGTGGCCCTCACTGGTGTGCAGTGGGCTGCTGCCTGGGGAGGACCAGCATCAGCCGGTGGCCCCCTGGCCCCACGCCCCCGACCCCTGGCCCCGGCTCACCTAGGCTGATGTGCAGGAGGAGCTGGGCCTGTTTGAGCTCCACTGTGATGTAGTCGCCCTGCGAGCCCTCCCCGTGCATCAGTACCCCATCCTGCTCCAGTGTCTTGAAGTTGAAGGAGATGTCATCCTCGAAGGTACTGACCCTCTTGGCTCGGAAGCGGTAGGAGATGGCATCGTCCCCATCAAAGTAGAGCACATGGGACCCTGGGGAGAGCAGAGCAGCCCCAGCCATGTCACTGCCTGCAGCAGCAGGTGCCCTGGCACGGGGAACACTCCTTTCTGCTATGGTCGCTGCCATGGCTGCAGACTGCTTGGACACAATCCCCTCTGAGAGAGTTTTCCAGGTGTGCCAGAGCCAGTACCCAGCCACACAGGGCTGCTGGAGCCCCTGGCCAGGTACTTACGGTAGGGGCAGCCATAGAGGCCCAGGCGCAGTCCAATCTTCCCGCGTGGGTTCCAGGCCACCGGAATGATGCGAATGTATCGTGCCAGGATGGGGTAATGCAGGTCATGCCGCACCACCCCGCTCTCATTCACGTTCCCAAAGAATGTCTGGGGATGAAGGGTCACTATCAACACTTTGCTCCAGGCCAGGGGTCTCTACTCCCTTCAGAGGGGCCCCCTCCCACAGAGAACCGTGGACTCCCCCCTACCCAGTTGCTGCCCTGCTGGAAGAAGGGTTTCCAGCTTGTAGGGTGGTCTCCATAGAGCACAATGTAGCGTGTAAGCCAGTCATAGGTGTTGAAGGTTCCCTGCGTGGCCACTGCGTTGATCCGGTGCTTTTGCATCAGGTCGATCTGGAGCCAGGGCTGCTTGTCCCGGGGGTCGGGGGACCAGCCGCTGGTGCCTGCGGGGGGAGCGGCTCAGCTGGCCCCACAGCCCCACGCCCATCGGCTCCCGACTGAGCGGCGGCTGCTTGCTCGGCCCCACCACAGCACCTGACTGGACCCCTCAGCCCCACGAGAGGCAAAACCTGGCCGGAGACAGCCCCTGCCCACGTCCCCTGCCCCGCCTGCATCCCAGTTCCGCGGGGGGACTCACTGTGCAGGCGGGCGAAGCTGGCCGAGTAGAAGATGTTGTATCTGGAGGAGGCACCGATGGAATAGGAGTAAAGGGGAGCAACGAGCTCATCATAGCAGGGTCCTGAGGGGAGAACGGAGCTGGGGGCGACCTCGGGGCACTGAGCTGGGCAGTGTCCCTGTGGGAGCTCCCCCGTCCCAGCACTGCGGAGCCTGAGGGCTCTGGGGTCCCCGCGGCTCCCGC
>VXBT01009682.1:325945-340097 GCA_013400235.1 Oriolus oriolus | reverse complement strand
CGCGGAGGGGCCCCGGACTGCCCCGCCGGAGCGGGCCGGGACTGTCCCGGGAGCACGTGCCGGGCGCGGAGAGCGGGCCTGGATCTCCCCTCTCCGGCTGCTTCCTCTCTGGAGGGAAATGGAGTGGCGGAAACCGGTGCTTCCTCCGGCCGGGCTGCGTGTGCGACGGCTGATAGCGCGGGGTGCGGGGGGAACCCCGGCTCCCGGGGGCCTCCTGGCTGTCCCGGCGGTCTCCTGCACCAAGGGCCGTGGGGCCGAGTCCCAGCCCAGACTCAGTGGGTGGTGACAGCCTGGTCCCGCTTGCTGTGGCCCCTCGCCCCTGCCCGCTGCGGGGGCTGCAGCATGGCCCTGGCTGTGTAGGGCTGGGGGCAACCCTGAGCCCCCTACGCTGTCGGTCCCCTAGCAGCAGGTCCCCTTGCCCAGCAGTGCCAGCCCCGTGGGACGGCGGGAAGTGGGGACAGGGCTGGAGCTGGGCCCTCTGGGAACTGGTGGCAGTGCCAAGGGCACAATTATGTCAGGAACCGTCTTTGGGCTTCCCGCATCCCGTGGGCCACACTGGCTCCGGGCTGGCGTGGGCGGCTGGTGACGCCAGCTCCCCTGAGAGCCCTTTGCTGTGGCAGGGGGTTCCTTGGAAACCCACAGCTTCGACTGCCCCTTCGTGGGAGCGTGGGAGCAGCTACCCTGGCCGTGCCGCCACAGCTCCTCTCCTGTTTATTTATATCCCTGAGAAGGAGCTGGCTGCCACCCCTGCCTCCTCTGGACTGCCCACGAGAAGCTGGGCACTGCCTCCATGCCTGCAGCCCTGAGGAGCGTGTGAGGCCCTCCCCAGTCTCGGCAGTGGGACAGTGTCTGGAGCTGCTGGCCCTGTGCACGGGCGCCAGCACTATGTGACAGGTGCCCTTAATGCCACAGGTCAGTGGTGCCCGGCCCTGCCCCACAGCACAACCATACCTGCAGCGGCTCCCCCCTCCCTGTCACTATTTTTAGCATCTGTCTCTTTTTCTTGGCGTTGCGTGCTCTGGCCTGTCGTGCCTCTGGCTGCCCTGTTGGGCTGCAGCTGGCAGGAGCTCCCGTGCATCTCCCGGGACAGCATTGCCGGTGCTTCCATGTCCCCGCACCCCACTCTGCTGGGCGCCCTGCCCAACCCGGTGCCTGCCTGTGCCTGGGCTCTGCCTCGTGTCCCAGCATGTGTGCCAGGGTTATCACGTGAGCGGCACTGTCTATGTCAAGTTGTGCTGCGTGAGGAGGAACTGACCCTGTCCTACTGCAGGGCCAGGGACTTCCCAGTGCTGCGTCCCACCGCCGCGGGCAGGAAGTCAGCGGCCCCATTACAATGGGACTTTGTGCCGTAAGCGTATTACTCAGCACTGACCTTGTGCAATTCTGCACGGTATTCAGCCAGCCGGGTCAGCTGAGGACACACGGCCAGCGCGCCCGCCGGCTGCCCCCGCACCCAGGGTGCCCCAGCTGCAGCCCTGGCTCCTGCTGTGGCCTTGCCGGGCTCTTCTGCCCCATAGCAGCAGGATGGGAGCCTGTCTCTCTGGGCCCAGAGCTGGGTTGATGAGGAGGCATACAGTAATGGGGGGATGGCCAGGATGCCAGCTAATGAGCGTGGGGCTGAGATGTCTCCTTCCTCCCCAGGGATCCCTGGAGGTGAGCCTGAGCCAGCCCACCCGTAGCAGCAGTGGCTCGGAGCGGTGAGTGATCCCCTGCCTCCGGTCTGCGTTGTGTCCCTTGTGTGGTGCTGCAGGAGCTGGGGGACTGGCATGTTGTGGGAGGTTGCCCTGGCGCTGGCGTGTGCCGAACCGTCCTGCCCACAGAGCTAGCACCAGGCTGTGCTGCTCTGTCGGGTAGAGCAGGGAGTGGCAGAGCCGGGACTGCTGTGCTTGTCCCCATCCCTGGCGCATCCTCAGGCACATCTCCATCCCTCTGCCATGCTGGATAGCTTGACTGCCGCAGGCTTAGCTGATGGGGCTGTGCATGACTCCTCCTGTGCCAGGAGGCTCTGCCAGGCTGTGTCCATCAGCAGAGGCTGTGCCCTGGGGCGGTCGGTGCTGAGGAAGACGGGGTGCCGGGGCACGGGGCCCTGCTCGCTCCCTGTACTCGCAGTACTGACGCTGCTGCCAACATTCCTTCCTGGTTGTTCATTTTCCGAATTCCTTGGCAGGGCCAAGACTGCAAACAGCTTATTTTTAGCTGGGGTCATTTGCACCCAACGACTCTGCCGTGTTCCCACCACAGGGCTGTGGGGTGTCCAGAGCCCCTTGGGACCCAGCTCACCCCAGCCCCGAGGCCAGCTCCCCACTCAGGGGCTGTGGGAGACACCCACGGGCAGCTGAGCTCAGCCCCACATTGTCCTCAGGTCCCTGCTTGTTGCAGAGGAGATGCGCAGTCTCATCGTGGAGAAGGGCCCAGGGCCAGTGGAGGATGACCCTGATGCTCTCGTGAAAGGTGGGATTGTGCCCCAGTTGTGGTTGGTCCCATCCCAGAGGGGTGGTCAGACCTGCGCGGACCCTCCCCTGTGCTGAGAAGCCCGTGGGGCGGATGGTGCCGTCAGTGGGGCTGAGGGTTCCCCTTCCCAGGCTGGCTGCAGCGGGAGATGCGGGGCTGCATGAAGACCCCCTGGATCCGTCCTCGCAAGTACTGGTTCGTGCTGACGCCTGACTCCCTGGACTACTACAGCAGCAACGAGAAGGGGGCCAGGCGCCTGGGCTCCCTTGTGCTCACCAGCCTCTGCTCCGTGCTCTGGCCGGACAAGCAGCTCTACAAGGAGACGGGTGAGGTGCCCACGCCCCTTGGCTGGGCCACATCTTCCCAGCCCCTTGTGCCCTGTGTTACCCTGAGGGCCTCTTTCACCCAGAGGAGGGGCTGTGCCGAGCCCTGGGGCGCTGAGCTGGCCTGGCCGGGGTGCTGGTGGACAGTGGGTGAGTGGGTCTGTCCCTCGCAGGCTACTGGAGCGTGACGGTGTTTGGCAGGAAGCATTGCTACCGCCTGTACACGGAGCACCTGAACGAGGCTGTGCGCTGGGTGTGCGCCGTGCAGAAGGTCATTGACAGCAAAGCGCCTGTCCAAACGCCCACCCAGCTGCTCATGCGTGATGTGGAGGTGAGCCCGTGGCACTGGGCTGCCCCTGGCTGCAGCCGTAGGCAGCGCTGGGATGGATGTTTGGGGCCTTGCATGCCCCAGGGTGGCAGTGGGGGTCTGTGCCAGGCACTCGGCCAGGTGACCCCTCTGCAGCTGCTGCCATTGCTTTGCCCCCCTAGGAACACAGAGACAGCCCTGAGGTTCTGGAGCAGATCTATTGCTGCAACCCCATCCTGCGCTACACCAGTGGCCCCCTCTACGCTCCCCTGCTGCCTTTCCCCTATGGCAGCCTGGACCAAAGCGGTGAGGGGCGGGTGGGGGACACAGAGCTGGGTCCTGCACTCTAGGCTGGTGGCACTGATGGCTGGGCTGGGTGCTGTGCGGGGCAGGCGGGCACTGGATTGGGGCCTGGCTGGCCCTGGGTGTGAGGACAGTGCCCAGCTGCTGGCAGGGGGTCCTGGGGAGGACCACGGGGCTGTTAACCCTCATCCCATCCCACAGCCCCTGGCCCCCGCAGCTACACCACGCTGCGCGACGAGGCTGTGAAGCTCTTCAACTCGCTGCAGCAGCTGGAGTCAGAGCGGGACCCGGTGCCGCTGATGCAGGGTGTCCTGCAGACCTGCCTGGACCTGCCACCACTGGTGGATGAGATCTACTGCCAGCTGGTGAAGCAGACTACGGAGCCGCCGGCGCCGGGCGGGCAGGGTGACCTGCACTACTGGCAGCTCCTCACCTGCATGAGCTGCACCTTCCTGCCCTCCCCGCCTGTCCTGCGCTTCCTGCGCTTCCACCTGGACAGGTGAGTGCCAAGGATGCTAGCTGCTATCAGGGAGCTCGCCAGGTGCCTGGTGCCTCTCAGATCAGTGCCACCCTGGCGCTCCTGGCATTTCTTGCAGGACAGAGAACCGTTTCCCTGCCTCGGAGATGGCCAAGTATGCCTGCTTCATCCGGGAGGCACTGGGAAAGACGAAGAGGAGGGAGTGCGTGCCCTCTCTGGAGGAGATCCTGGTGCTGATGCAGCGGCAAGAGATGATCTGCACAGTGCACTGCCCTGGAGCACCCGCCTGCAGTGTGGCCATCAGTTCCCACACCACAGCCGAGGAGGTGAGGGGTTACAGCTGAGCCAGGCAGGGGGCTGGGGACATTTTGGCGCACAGGGCTGGGTGGGCAGTGTGCCACAGCAGGTGAGCAGGGTCTCTCCCAGCTGAGCCGTGGTGGAGAGGGGCGGGGGGCTCTCTGCCTTTGCCCACCATGACCTATCTGTGTCCCTTTGCAGCCCTGAGTGCCGTGGCCAGGGACACGTGGTCACCATCGGTTGCCTTTGTCTCGCCCAGGTGGCCCAGGAGCTTGTGTCACGCCTGGGGCTGTCCCAGAGCCCCAACCTCTTTGCGCTCTACGAGCAGTCCCGGCGACGGGAGCAGCCAGTGGGCAGTGCCACACTGCTGGCTGATGTCCTCACCAGGTTTGAAAAGTAAATGTCCTCCTATTCCGCTGCCTATGGAGGAGAGGGGCTGGGGGGCCACGGGTGGGAGGGGACACACGGTGTGGGGCATGTCCGCAAGCTGATGAATCCGGTCCTGTGTGCTGCAGCCTGGCTGGAGAGGACCGCGAGCAGGACCCGCCATGCCGGCTCTGCTTCAAGCACTACGGCTTCCTGGACACGGACAATGTCCCACGGGACAGCCTGGAGTTTGCCCTCCTCTTTGAGCAGGTGAGTGGCACACCAGCGTGGCTGTGCCGTGCCGTGGTGGCCGTGCCAGGCCGTGCCGGCTCACGCCGCTCTCTCGCAGGCGCACGAGATGGTGCTGCGGGGCTACGTGCCCACATCAGAGGAGACGCTGCAGACGCTGGCGGCCCTGCGCCTGCAGAGTCTCAACAGCGACTTCTCCACCCACGCACCCTTCCCGCGCCTGGAGGAGCTCTTCCCACCCCACGTGCTGCACGCCCGCTTGCCGCCCCCGCCCCGCCGGCCCCCCAGCAAGTGCCGGGGGGCCCGGCTGCGCGCAGGGCTGCTGGCCGGCGGGCTCTGGGGCCAGGCACTGGCCAAGCAACGGGCGGAGCGGGACCAGCGCCTGCGGGGCCGCCTGCGCGAGGAGGGGGCCAGCACCATGGCTGCCATTGTGGAGAAGTGGAAGCTGCTGCAGGGCATGGGCAGGCCCGAGGCCATGGCCGCCTACGTAGCTTTGGTGCGGGAGTGGCCTGGCTTTGGCTCCACACTCTTCGATGTCGACCTGCACGCGGTGAGGCCCCGGCTGGGCGTGGTGCAGGGGCAGCCCTGGCACTGGGCAACCCTGACACCCCTCTCCCCGCAGAGCCCGGTGGGCTCTGGGCCCCAGCGCCTGTGGCTGGGCATCGGGGCCAAGGCTGTCTCGCTCTACAAGCCGGGGGAGCCGGAGCCCTTGGACAGCTTCTGCTATGGCCGCATCTCCTCCTTTGGCGCCTCTGACAGCAGCACCTTCCGCCTATCTGTGGAGGATCGAGACCTGCTCTTTGAGACCTCCCAGGTAAGGGGCTGCCATCCCTCCACCCTCCCCTCTCACTAAGGGTGCCCCAGACCGACCCCCTGTGCCCCCTCTACCTGCAGGTGGATGAGATCGCCCAGCTCCTCAACACGTACCTCGCCTCTGCAGGTGCCCAGCGGCTGCCCCAGCCCCAGGAGCCTCCCACCAGTCCCCCCACCTCGGAGCCCACTGTGCTGCCCCAGGGGCTCTGCCCTGCGTCTGGGCCCTGGCAGCACCGGCCACCAGTGGGTTCCTCCCACAGCTAGCCCAGCAGCCGCTGTGGCCATGCAGGTGCTCCGATGGCCGGCGTGGGAGGGCAGCCAGCCCGGCAGCGAGTGGCAGGTCTGTGCTGGCCCCCAGCTGCTCCACAGAGCAGGGGGCCAGGGGATCATGCTCCCCCCACTGCCATTGCCTTTCTGGTTATTCCCTTAATTTATTTTGAGACGCCTGCGCGCCCCACGTCTCCCAGCACTTTCCCTGGTGGGCAGCGGGGCCGCCCTGCTGCGGTCCCCCACGCTGCCCCCAGGCCTGTCCCTGTCCCCCATACCCTGGTGCCTTTGCCTCCAGCACTCGTGTTGCCTGGCCACTCTGCTCGTGCCGCGGGGGCTTTGCCCGGAGCAGAGGGTACCAGGCAGTAGTGCTGTGCCATCATCTGTCTGTCCGTCCTCTGGACCCACCCCTTCTGGAAAGCTGCAGGCGGCTTTTGGCCAAGCTGCCCCGGGGACCCGCGGGCTCCTCCTGGATGAGTGGCTGGGCTCTGCGGTGGCCCTGTGGCCAGGCTTGTGTCACAGGGGTGGCGAGTGGAGTGGCAGCTGGTACGGCCGGGGCTCGGCCCCTCAGTGTTGCCTCTGTAGAGTTTGTTGGTTCTGTCTTGGGATGGGGGGGGTTGGTTGGTTGTTTTTCTAAATAAATGCACAAAGGAAAGGCTGGGCCTCCTGTCCGGGAGCGTGGGTTGACAGCAGGAGGCTGGGACAGTCAGATCCCTGGGGCAGCAAGGGCAGCGGGGCCTGGGACAGGCAGCGGGGAGGAGCAGCACAGCGTGTCCTTGGGGGCAGGGACTGCTGTCCCTCTGGTCATTGCCAGGCGACCTTTGGCATTTCACCAAGAGCACAGGCAGCTCCAGCTCCCCGGCAGCCCCTGGCACTGGCTGCCCCGGCGGGGGGAACTGCCCCAGCTACGGAGGCTGCTGCCAAAGAGGGCATGGGAGCCCATGCTGCCATGCTGGCTTTATTTTCAGTCTCCTGCTCTGTGTCTCGAAGAGTAAGAGGAAAATGCTAATTTTCACCTGAGGCTGCCTGAGCTTGGGATGGTGCTAGCACTGCCCCTTCTCCCCAGCCCACAGCCCAACTCCCACAGGTCAGGCCCAGAGCTGCTGTGACCATATCCCCTGACACTGTACAGCCTCAAGCCCACATCCTTCCTGGTGTTGCTGTCCCCTGCCTCGGATCCTGAGTGGTGAGGGCACCCCCAGCCCCTCATGGCCCACCCCAGCACGGGGCCTCACTCCTGTAGAATACCCATGTGGGTGCCGTGTGCTCTGCGGGCAGGGCGGTGCCGGTCCCGGCCCTGGTCAGCCGTGCTGGCAGGTCCTGCCAGTATTTCTGGCTCTGCTGCAGCAGTTGCCCAGTGCTGCCTGGGCCCCATGGCACTGCCAGCCAGGGCAGAGCTGGCCCTGCACAGCCTAGGACATGCTGGTGAGCTGTGGCCACGGCGCTCCTGTGCACTGGGGCCGGCTGGCCAGACAAGACAAACAGCAGCCCCCATCTCTGCAGCTGGCTTCCCAGCCTGGCTGTTCAATCTGGAGTCATGCAGGCAGCATCAGTGCAGGAACAGCCTTTATTAAAGCAAAATAACCTACAAAAATATAGATACAGCCCGTGCCCCAGGCCTGATCTGGCCAAGGAGGAACAAGGCTCCTGCCCAGGGCAAGGACTAGCTCAGCCACACGGAGCCTTTGGCCACGGGGGTCGTTTGCACCCAACACAGGGGGCCAGGCCTGTTCCCAGCCCCAGGGTCACTCTCCTCCCTCCTCCTCACAGCAAGTGTTGCTCCCACAGGCAGAGGTTCCCTCCCAGCCCGGCGCGCAGCTGCCCCAGTCCTGTCCTGGGCCAGGGCACACGGTGGGGCGGGGGCTGTCCCCCGCCGAGGAGCTGCAGGCGCAGTGCCGCTCCCCGCAGAGGGCATCCGCGGAGGAGCGCAGCGAGTGTGCGGCCGGCGCGAGGGCTCTGCCGCGCCAGGCAGCGCTGGGGGGTGATAAACGTGGGCACGGCAGAGACGAGCCCTGCCGGCGTGCGTGGGGGTGGCCACGGGACCTTCCTGTCTCCTGGCAGGGCGCTCACTGTTCCTGCGTGCCCCAGGAGATGTAGTCAGGGCGTGTGGCTGCGTGATACTCATCGATCAGCTGCTGCACGATCTCCCGGGAGTTGTCCAGCTCGTCGAAGTTGTCCTTGAAGATGTCCTCCTTGCGGAACTGCTCCAGGAAGGCCTCCCGCTTGCGCAGTTTGTCGTACTGCCGGCACGTCCGCTCGAACAGCTGGACAGCAGCGCGCGGGTCAGGGGGGCCAGAGCTCCCCAGGGACCCTTCCCAAGAGAAGGGCACCTTGGCCAGCAGGACTGATGGGACTCCGGACCAGCCCTGAGCCCTGCTGGGAGCCACCCACCCCATCCCTGGCACGGCAGGCCCTGGCTTCGTGACAGGCCCAGACTGAAGAGACGCAAGGTCTGGGGCTGCAGGGCCCGGCCCGGGGAGGGAAGGCACTCACCGAGGAGATGTTGGTGTGGTTTGCCATCATGAGCCCGCTGACACGGTGAGCAGAGGGCAGGTAAGGGGACTTGCGGGACAAAGCCACCTGGATGCTGGCAGGGCCCCAGGGGATGAAGTTTGCCAGCTTCCTCTCCCGGATCCGCTGCAGACTCTTGTGAACCTGGTGGGATGAGAATACCGAGGGGGAGCAGGGTGAGGCTCCCTCTTGGCTGCAGCAGACCCAGGAGCTGCTCCTCACAGGAGGCACGGCCACGGGAAGGTGGATTTCAGCAGGACTGCAGCCTTTCCATGAGGCCAGAGCCCAAACAGGAGCAATCTGAAGCCAGCTCTCAGGCACCACCTCGTTCCACCCCAGGATCCCTGCACAGTGACCATGCTCTTCTGAGGGCCATGCCATGGCCATCAGTACCTGAATAGCCACGGAAACTCACCTGTGTAGGATCCACCTCCCCCTGGATGATGTTGAGGATGGCGATGTAGCAGTGGTTGGTCTGCCTGTCTCGCCCTGTGGACACCATCACGTTTTTAGGCTGCAGCAACCTTCTCATCACGTCCAGGACTGTGGTTTTCCTCACACTGGCCACCTGCACAGGCCAGCCAGGGGTCAGAGGGAGCGGGTGTGCTGCTCCCTGCCCTCCTGCTGTCAGGAGCAGGGGCAGCTGGCCAGATGCCCTCACCCCAGGGATGGAGTCACATGCAAAGCCACATGCAGGACAGGGAAATCTCAACACCGCACAACAGGCACAGCCAGGCCGAGAAACAGTGTCAGTGCAAGCTCCAGCCTGAGGGCTGTCTGGCTCCTGCTGCAGCACAGCAGGGGCTGGGCGGGAAGCTCAGCTGAGAACAGAGGGACAGGGACCCATTTCATGTTGCTGTCAACCATGGGTCCTGTCCCACTGCCAGGCAGGGAGCAGTGGGGGCTCACCAGGAAAGGGCTTGTTCCCCACTGCATCCCCTCCCCGCCTTGCCCAGCTCTGAGCCATGGGCAGCCTGGCCACTGCCCTTACTGAGTGCTGCTGGGGCTTTGCCCAGCAGCTACTGGCCAGGGGGCCACAGCCAGGGCCAGCACCCAGACTGCTCACAGCAGGGCCAGCCGGGGGAGGTGGCAGCCCCCTCCTGCACTGGTCGAGCCATTGGCTGAGCCCTGCCCACACTCCTCCCTTGGAGGACAGATCACACACTGATACCCTTTTCAGAGCCAGCAGTTTTTCAGATTTGCTTCTCTGAGAAACATCCTGAGGAAATGCACACAGGGAGAGGAGAAGAGCAGCTGTTAGTTCCTGCCGGACTGTGGTGGGCCAGTGCGGGTGAACACCTCTCAGAACAGCACTGCCCTGTTGGCACTGAGGGCCTGGGGGGCACTAGCTAGGGACAAGCCAAACGAAAGCAGCAGCATTTGAAGTGCTGAGGGGTGGCAGACTCCCTCAGACACAGACTGAGCTCCAGGAAGGGGCTGACACGTGGCACCCACCATCAGTGACAATGAGCACTAGTGTTTGGACCCAAACTGCCCAAGCTGATGGCTCACAGGGGTGGCAGGACCGGCAGGGCCACTCTCCTGGCCTTGCTCTGATCATTGCTATGGGTGGCTTTCGCCAGTCCTGACCTTGATGATCTCGACAACCACCCTGATGCATGCAGCAGGTAGCCTGGCACAAGCACAACTGCCTGCTCATGCCTGATTCACTGCACATGCAGCAGTCACGTGGTGTGAGCACATGGGCCTGGGATTTGGGACACGCACCAACAGCTCACACCGAGATGGGGCTGACAGATGCTGCAAGGTGAGTGTGGCAGCTTCTCTGCCCTTGGGGATGGGAAGCAGTGCCTGGGGCTGCCTTACCGACTGGTCGGTGGTGAGTGGCGTGTAGCCCGTCATGAGGAAGTGCAGCCGGGGCGTGGGGATCAGTGAGGCGATCAGCCCGATGAGGTCGTTGTTCATGTACCCGGGATACCTGAGCGTGGTGGTGCTGGCAGACATGATGGTGGAGACCTAGGGGAGAGGACAGGGTCAGCAGAGGGTCGCAGAGTGTGTCAAAACCTGCCTCATGCAGACATGCCAAGGGAAGCTGGGGTGCCTGGAAGGGCACAGGACTCTTGCTCACAGCTCCAGGCTGAGCCCACCCCTGAGCCCAGCCCACGAAGCAGGTTCAGACTGGACGGAACACAGCAGGGAAACCCCATGCTGGCTTCTCCTGAAGGAAGTCCTTCTCACCAGCTGGTTGATCTGCGAGAACGACGGGTTCTGAATGTGCAGCCGGTCTGTCGCGATCCGATTCAAGGCTGTGTTGTCCAGAACCACCTGCAAGAGAAACCTGGCTCCATGAAGGGCCTCTGAGGCAGCTGAGGAAGGGCAGTCCTGGCCATGTGTCCCAGGGCACTGGTGGTCCAGCACAGGCCCTGAGTAGAGCCCTCTGCACAAGTGGCAGACACTCGAAACCACAAGCTGACTCATCTGCGGCATGTAAACGACACCGTCAATGGAACCTCTTCCCTTGCTCCTGGCTGTGCTCCCCATGCTCTCCCAAAGAGCTCTGCCCCTGGGCCAGCACTGCGCAGCAGTGCCAGTTCCAGCAGCTCCGGTGCAACTGCTCCTCCACTGCCACAGGCAGGAATCGGCTGTGGGGGATCAGCAGCGTCTCTCAGACCTGACCAAAGGCCCCAGTGCAGGCTGATGGTGCTGCCCGGCTGGGGATGTTGTGGGTGCTGCAAATGCCACAGGGATTGAGTTCAGGCAGAGGCTGCAGCACAGCCACACAGAGGAAGCACAGGCAGTCCTCACTGCCTTGGGAAGATGTGCTGGATCCAAGGCAGAAATGCCAGGCAGCTCTGCAGGGGTTAGCGCCTATGAGGGTCCCTGGGGCCACATCTGCTTGGCCCTGCTGTGTGGGGCGTGCTCATTGCTGCTCCTCGGGCTCATAGGCACTGCCACAGTGCTGGCCCCACTGTGGGCTGCAGTTCTGAGCTGTGGGGACAGGGTCATCTCCCCGGGGCCGGCTGCACCATGGGCCTCTTACCACACAGTCAGCGTTCTGAGTCAGCCTCTTCAGTGTCAGCAGAGAGTTGTATGGCTGGACTACAACATCGCTCATCTCATCCTGGTTTGGGAACACTGAGTAGGTCTCCACCAGTTTCTTGGGATACCTGGTGAGAAGCGCAGCATCTCAAGGGTTAACACCATCAAGGTGCACTCTTCCCTCCCACAAGCTGCCTTAGCAGTCTCCAGGGCTCAGGATGGGGTGAGTCACCAGAGCTGCAGCCAGAGTGGCTCCCAGGGAGGGAGAGAATGTGTCCCAGCAATGCCTACCCCAGCAGCACAGGAGCCGGCTGCCAGAGGAGCTACAGGGAGCCTGAGCCATCCACAGGCTGATTAAGCAGCTGCACACAAGTTTTTTCAAGAGAATGCAAGCTGAAACAGGCCAGGATGGCAGCTCATAGCCTTCAGCCAGAGCCTCCCACCCTCCCCGGCACCGTCAGGGTGTCTGCAGGCAGCTGCCTGATAAGAACGGCCGAGGGAAGGCAGAGCTTGGACAGAATGAGTCCAGTTTCAGAGCCTCTGAAGTCCCCAGGCGTATCAGGAGCCGTCCCTCCGCAGGCAGCATGCCAGGGATTGCACAAGGCAGTGTTTGGGTGGGGGTGGCGGCTCTGAGTCAGCACTCTCCAGCTCCCGCTCCAGGCAGGCTGCCCGGGCTGGGCCAGGCACTGCGGTGTGGGAAGGGGACAGGGCTGTGCTCACCTGTCGTTCAGTCTCTCCAGGAGGTATGAGCCCAGCCCAGAGCCTGTTCCACCAGCGATGGAGTGGCAAAGCACAAACCCCTGGAAGGAAGCAGAAGGCAGGTGCTGAAGGTGAAGCTCAGCCCCAGAGCAGGCAGACAATGTGTCACCCCCACTACCTCCAGCAGAGTCCTGCCAGAGCTCCCCGTGGCAGCTGGGAGCACGGATGCAGCAGAGGCTGACCCCAGCAGGCCACTCCTGCCCACACAGTGGCATCTACATCTCTGCACACCCCGCAGAGTGCAACAGCTGCTCAGGAGTGTTCAGGATTCCTCCTATCCAGAACAGGATTTGGAATAGCTCTAATGTCACCTCCAGGGTTCAGCCCCTCACAGGAAAAGGAGGTGAACATTCTCAGCCCTTTCCTGGGTCCTCCACACCCCTCCCTCCTTCTAGAGCCACTGAGCTCCCAAGCTCCCCCTGCCTGACTCCAGGGAGCTCCCACCTGCTCAGCTCCCACAACAGGCGCTTGAATCTCCTGCCAGCTCATTTTGGTGACGTTCTCCCTTCCCCTGCTGCCATGTGACAGCCTGGCATCAACACCTGGCAGCCATGTCTGTCTGCACACAGGGTGCAGGTTCACACGGACAGTGTAAAGAAAAATGCCCCACAAGCAAACAGTGAAAGAACTTCTGGGGCAGGCTGGCAGGTGGAGCAGGGATGGACAGACCTCCTGTCCCTAGACCCCCTCTCTACATGTTCTGTGCTCAGTCCCACAAGCACACTGAGCAAGTCTGTGCCCACTGCAGTGCTGAGCTCAACCTTACAAAGAGCAGCCTGGCTGGGAAAACACCAGGCAGGGCCACCGGATCCAAATCCCTTGTTTACTTACTTCTAAACTGTCACTCCCATCAGCCTCTCTGTCTATTATGTCAAAAATATCTTCATGGATCTTCTCTCCCTGCAAGAGAGATCAGGACTGGTTTTGTTCCTTTCCCACAGAACACAGAGAAGAGCTGCTCAAGCTCGGTGTGGAGCCAAGCCAAACTGGCAGTGTGGTCCTGTGCCCCAGGTGCCACAGGGCACCGGGCATCAGTCCCTGCCAGTGACGAGGTGTTCTTCAGAAAGTGGGACCGAGCTGACACGAGGGAGCCAGGACAAAGCCCCAGGCCTGATGACCTGCCCTGTGTCTCACCCAGCAGCACTAGAGCTGGTACCTGCGAGAAGCCACTGGCCCAGTTGTTCCCAGCTCCCCCTCCGTGCTCGGACAGGTAGATGTTCTCTGGGTTGTAAAGGTTGGCATAAGGGGAGTTGAGGATGGAGTGGATGACGCGGGGCTCCAGGTCCAGCAGCACAGCCCGGGGGATGTAGTGCTCATCATCTGCCTACAACGGGAGCAAGAGGATCTTGATGCTGCTGCAGGCTCGGTGTCACTTCCACTGTGAGAACGTGAGCTACCCCTGGCTGCAGGTGAGCCCCACATGGCCGGGACGGCGAGGGGGAGGAGGGAGGGAGAGCGGCTGGTCCTGCGCAGCCCATCCTCAGTGCAGCGTCTCTGTGCCCCAGCGCACTCCCAGCTTGGGAGGGGGGGCCCTTCGTGCTTACATAAGAGGCTATCTATGGCAGCCACAGCCTCGTGCCTCTGCTCCGCCTCCACAGCGCTCCACTAACAGACCGGGAGCGCAGGCGGGAGCCCGGAGCGGGCTGTGAGCAGGAGCCCGGGCTGAGCCGCCGCTCCCGTCTGCACGGTCAGCGCCCGCCCACCCGTCCCTGCGCCCGCGGGGGCTGCGGAGAGGCTGCATGGGCACAGACAGCCGGGCTGCGTCTGCCCGGGCACGGAGCCCCGCGGGGGCCAGGGCAGCACACTTCGCGCGGTGTGCCCGCTCCACGGCCTGGGGCCGCCGGTACCTGGTAAAAGAAGACGTCTTTGCGGTCGGTGCCCTCGGTGGCGAACTCTTCCACGATGCCCTCGGGGCTGATGCCGTGCTCGGCGCAGAGCTGCTTCCAGAACTCGAACCCGACTGCGGGGAGGCGCGGTCAGACGGGCCGGGCAGCGGGACCGGGACCGGGCCCGGAGCGCCCCGGCCCG